>CAWUFW010004518.1:1200000-1523879 GCA_963921515.1 Calotriton arnoldi
AACACCTGCAGTGCCGGGAGATGTCCAATGTGACTAGTTCATGCATAAGGCCCTTGAGCTAACCCACCCCCGTGGGTACTATACCCGAGCTGGGCTGGGACGTGTTGGAGTTTTGTAGGGTGGCTATGTAGATTTTATATGGACCCCAGATATCCTTGGGACACGCTGTGCACGGTAACATGTTGGAGTATATCTCGCTATTAGTGCTGCAGTGGGCTAAACTATGCAACCAGCCTTGTAGTGTGGGGGAAGTCTTGCTGCCCCAGCGCAACGCAATTTCACGCTTTGCCAGCAGCAAGCTAAGGGACGCCAGTTTCCGGATTGCTTTAGGAAAGTTCGCCGTGTAGCCCAGGATCGCCACCTCCAGAAGAGGAACAATAGAGAGACCGAGGATCTCACCTAGCGTTGAATGTACCAGGTCCCAGAAGGGGCGTATACAGGGGCAGGTCCAGGAGAGGTGGGCAAAATCGGCGTGCAGAGTGCCGCATTTCCGGCATGTGTGCGGTCTACTTGGATCGATTTTATGCAGCTTGACCGGTGTCATGTATATTCGTCGTAAAAACTTGTAGTGTAATAATTTATGGCGACTATTTAGTGAGATCTTTTGTGGCCCTACAGCAGACTGTCCATTGATCGTCTGTGATCTGATGCCCCAAATCTGTCTCCCATTCTGCACGCAGTTTGTCGTCCGTGATAGGGAGTTGCGTGATGCAAAGTTTGTAAAGTTTTGAGACAATGTGCACTCCACTATCACTCTCAATAATGAGGGACAGAGGGGCGAATGAGTCAGGCTCTAATGGAAATTCAGTAAGCGTAGCTCGTAATGCCGAGTACAATCGTTTGAGCACAAATTGATCCATGAACGTGGCCTCTTGGAAGCGGGCTTCCTCAGTGGCCGAAAAAATGTGGCCATTCGGATAAAGGTCGCCTATTTTTAAAATATTTAACTTAGTCAATGTGCGTTGCACAAGCTTTTCCCCTGAAATAGGGAGCCATCGAGCATTGGGAAGCGGAAGTGCTGACGAATATAAAACTGACGAACCTACGTAACGATGGAGCCTGTGCCATGCCCAACTAGTGGTCGAGACCGTTTGAATATCTACTGGGTCCCTAGGTTCGCCCCTGGGCAAGACGGCAGCCAGTCGCTCAGGGAGGACCAAGTCTGCCTCCGGGTGCAGAAACGGAATCCTGGCATCCGGGTGGTACCAAGCGAAGGCAAAACTACACTGCGCCACTAAGTAATATAAATAAAAATCCGGAACCCCAAAGCCACCCCTATCGTATGGTAAAGTGAGTACGCTCCATCGAACACGTGGCTGTTTACCGCCCCAGACCAAGCGAATCAGATGGGATCGTAATGAGGAAAAGAAACGCGTGAGGGGAATGGGAATGTTGCAAAAAAAAATCAGAAATTTGGGGAGTATCATCATTTTAATTACGGCAATTCTACCCGCCATGGACAGAGGGAGCCGTAGCCATCGATCCACCTGAGTCTCTAATTTTACTATTGCTTGTCCATAATTTAGTCGGATAATCTGGGCCGGGTCAAGATGTATATGGACACCCAGATATTTGACTGAGTCTGGGCACCATTCCAAAGGGAACTCACAATCCCACGATGATGTACTGGTGGTCAGAGGGAAAATAATGGATTTGTGCCAATTAATGCCTAACCCTGAATGCTGCCCAAAGCGAATAATCTCCCTGAGGAGCGGGTCTAGATTCAAGTGCGGCTCCCGAATATAGAGGATAGTGTCGTCGGCATATAAAGAAACCAAAAGGGGGCCTGTTTTAAACTGCAATCCCCTGTGTAGGTGTCTTTCTTGAAAGTGCCGTATTAGGGGGTCCATGGCGAGAATGAACAGCAGAGGCGATAAAGGACAACCCTGTCTCGTGCCACGTGTCAATGAAAAGGAGTCTGAGAGAGTCCCGTTTATACGAAGTCTGGCCGTTGGTCGACTATATAGTAGGCCCACTGTGGCGATGAATCCAGCGGGCATGCCCATGCGACGCATGATGGACATAAAGAAGGGCCACTCCAGTGTATCAAAGGCTTTTTCGGTATCAAGCAAAATTGCCGCTGCCGGAACCTCAGGGTTTATTCTATGGATCACTGCAAACAGAGTTCTCAAATTTAAGGAGGTCGAACGGTGGGGAACGAAACCTGACTGCGCTGGGGAAATGATGAATTCCATTAATTGCGAAAGTCTATTTGCGACAATTTTGGCGAGGATCTTGTAATCAACATTCAATAGCGACAGTGGTCTATAGGATCCGCAGAGTGATGAGTCTTTACCGGGCTTAGGAAGGAGAATGATAACCGCTTCACTTAATGTAGGCGGCAGGACCTGTCTCTCCAGGGCCTCAGCATATACTTCAATCAGCTTTGGAGCCAGTAGGTCTGAAAAGGCTTTATAAAATTCCCCTGTAAAGCCGTCTAGGCCCGGGGCAGAGGAGCCACGCAGCACTTTGATTGCTCCCTGAACCTCAGCCTCAGTAATGGGTTCAGCCATGAAGTTTTGCATATCTTTTTCCAAGTACACAAGGGCCGCCTCGGAGAGATATGCCTCCTGTGCTGTAGGGTCGCGGCCCAGCCTAGACGTGTATAACTTGGTGTAATATGACCGGAATTTCTCCTGAATATCAGAAGGAGATGTAAGTAGGGTCCCGTACTCAGAGTGAATCTCGGTAATGCAGGCCTTGCTATAGGGCGGCCTCAGATTTTGCGCTAATGTGCTACCTGGGCGGTCCCCCTCTCCATAACGACGAGCGGCACGGTATTTGCCTAAGTAGAGGATCTCGCGATCCGCTGCCTCTCTGTATTCTGTAAGGAGGGATAATCTCCGTCCCTGTGAAATAGTCGCTGGGGCGCGTTGTGATTCGTTGTCCAGAGCTGCTAGGTCACCCTCCAGCCTGGTCAATGTTGTGCGTAGAGATTTGAGCACGCCCGCATGTTTGGAGATGCAGACGCCGCGTATGTAGGCTTTGAATCCCCCCCCATAGCATTGCCCAGGTATCCACTGATCCCGTGTTTATATTGAAATAATCCTCTATGGCCTCTCTGATATCGTGACAAAAAAGGTCGTCGAGGAGGGCCCGACCAGGGAAGCGCCACTGCCTCTCGTACCCCTCCGGCCTCGGGACCCGAAGACAGAGTTGGATCGGCGAATGATCAGAATATGTTCTAGGTAGTGTAAGCAACGTCTGATACCAAGATGATACATCGGGGAGAGGAGCCAAAGATCAATCCTGGTCCATGTGTCGTGTTGGCCTGAATAATGTGTGTGATTTGTGAGAGTCGGATTACGCCTACGCCATATGTCTATCAATGAAAACCGGTCACATAAGTCCAACAGGGCACGTCGCGCTGGCGGCTTCGTATCTGGGGAGGTTGCAGTACTGTCCAAGGCTGGATTAAGCAGGAGGTTAAGATCCCCGCCCATAATAATTAGACTAGGCTCTAGCTTGGAGAGTTGTGCGTGCAATGTATGGAAAAATTCTGGGGAATCAGTGTTAGGCGCATAAACGCATATCAATATGACCTTATGTCCCATCAGGGACCCCGTGACAATAGTATACCTGCCCTCCCTGTCATTGACAACCAGCCGACAGCTAAAGGGGATCCTTTTGTGTATAAGAATTGCGGTTCCTCTTGCATAATTACTAAAATTAGCAAAATATCTGTGTGCCCCCCAGCTTGAAGCAAATCGCGCATTGTCTGAAACCGGTAAATGTGTTTCTTGTAGAAAGACAATGTCTATATTATGTCTAATCAGATAATGCACCACCTGCCGTCTTTTACGATTGTTATTTAAGCCACGGACATTCCAGGACCACATAGACAAATTGGAAGGACCTTTAACCAAACCTGGCTGTGCCATCAGTGAATGTCAAGAAATCTAACGCGATCACATTCAAAACTAGGACCAAAGACCAAAACAAAAAGCAACCATAACGACAATCAATAATGAAAACAGTGTACCCCTCCCACGTCCCCCTCCCACCACCCAACCCTACATCAAGAAAGGTAAGGCATACCCCAATCTGCAACCAAAGGACAAAGTACCAAATTGTTGTACAATGGAACAGCGCTATGTCAAAAAGGTACATCAGAACCAACAATGATAAACCCAGGGTATCTACCAGGGGGGGCGGCAACGCCCCGTCAGTCAACCAACTATGAAGGTCATCTTGAACTGCGGCATAATATAATCCCAACTCAATCTAAGAGTAATAAAGAATAGCAATAGATCCACGTCACCCAACACCGGAGCCAGAGAACAGTTCCAAACTTGCAACGGAGCCACTGTGTGGAGGGGATGGGCCGCTCTTGTCGTCTTGCAACTGGCCATTGTCACGTTTATAGGTGCAACAGAATTCCTGGACCTCGGTAGGATTCTCAAAAAAACGTGTCCGGCTCCCCACCTCAACCCTCAGTCGTGCGGGATACAGCATGCCGTACTTGAGGGCAAGATTACGAAGCGTAGCTTTCACACCGGTGAACCTGCACCTGGCCTCCTGCACCATAACAGTGAAGTCTGGATAAAGAGCGATTTTAGAACCTTGCCAGGTGGTATCGCCGTGCTCTCTCGCCAATCGTAGGGCAGTATCACGATCCCGGAAGTTCATGATGCGTTCAATAAGCGGACGAGGGGGCATGCCTGGGTTAGGTCTCGGACCCAAAGTACGATGGGCCCGTTCCACCACAAACCCAGGCGTGAAGGAGTCTCTCCCGAACAGATCCGACAGCAGTGTCTCTATGAAGGTGTCCAGTCGACCCGTGGCGGTGGATTCCGGAACCCCAAGGATACGGACATTATTGCGCCGACTGCGCGCTTCAAGGTCCTCATTCTTTATGGCGACGTCTTTCAGCAAGCGTTCCATTCTGTCCAGCCTCTTCGTCGATTGCGCAGTCCCATCTTCTATGTCGGATATCCGCGCCTCCGCCACATCTAGACGCCTATCATGCGCCTGAATCTTAGTGCCCATCGACTCTAGAGATTTAGCCAGAGAGTCGAAACGGCCGTCCAACGCCTTAAAGCCAGCTCTCATCTCCTGAAGCCACTCCGCTGGAGGCGCCGCGGAGGCCGCGCCGAGTACGGGGTCAGGGTCCGGGCCACGTTCCGCCATGTCTGGACCTTCTTCCGTGCTTCGCTCCGCCATCTTTTCAAACGGGAGTGTTCTTTGTTTCGGGTCCTTCCTGCCCATGCCTCTGGAAAATGTATGGAGTTCAGGCGGCCCGCCGAAGACGCTCACTGAATGCTGCAAGAAGCGCCACTCCGGACCCGGCAGAAGCACTCAGTCCAGTCGCCACAACCACACCGGGTCCACGACTCGCTCCCTTCGTAGGATCAGCACCCTCAGTACCCCAGACCAACCAGCCGCAGCACTGGGCCCTCAGTATGGAACCGCAATATGGCTGTGCGGCAAAGGTGAAGGGGCTGGAGAGCAATAGGTAGTGTGTCCAATGTATTTATGGTTGGAGGTGTAGGTAACTTCACCCAGAGATCAGGGTCTGCTGCCCCAAGAACGCCGCGGATCCGGGACCAAGCGCACACCGGGGCCGGAGACCGCCCCACGCAGACGAATCTCGTCGTGTGGATGACTGTCAAGGGCAGTGCAACTCCGCTGTTCCAGGCGTGAGGACCGAACCCCAATTGGCACGTGCTGTGCAGTGCTGAGCATCTATAGCCGGGCCACGCATTACAAGGGGATGCGCGGGAGACGTACCGGGCATCGGGGGCAACAGGTGGTCTCAGGCTCTGCCCCCTCAACTATATTTGGGCCGCCGTCACGTACTCTGCCGCCGCCCCCCAAGCGCGGATCTTGGCCACAGGGGTTAGGCGGCAGCGCGGCCTCAAATCGGAGTCGGGCCAGCTCCGTCCCCGCGTCGGCGTCCAGCTGATTATCGGAGTGCTGGGGGAGGGGAAGGGGGGAGCAGAGACACACCCAACCGGCACCCAGGACACTCACCGGCAATGCAGGGCCCCAAGTTGTACCAGTTGCTGCGCCACGGCCCTCAGCTGCCGCGTCCCGGCCCGGGAATCCCACAAGCCGCCATTTTCTTCACTGCCTGATCTCGGGCGCCGGTCCTCACAGCACACTCCCTCAGGCTCCGCGCCGTCCCGGGGGCATCTGCGACTATGCAGCACTCCTCCCGAGGGACATCGGTATCAGTAACACCCGGATCGCTGCATGGGAGGTGGGAGTTATCGCTGTTGTCGTTGGTCGGCTGGCGGAGCTTCAACGCCAGGCGGCCATTCCTGTCCGCGGCTTGGCCACGCCCCCATATGGTAGTTACCCTTCACTATGTAAACTATAAAACAAACTAACAGTGGCTCCCCTCCCCGAGCCTTCTCAAGCCCAGAGACCCCATCCTCCGGGCCTTATTTTATCAAAAAGGGGAGGGAGGCTGTGCGGCCACCCTCCCCGAGCCTTCATAGGCTCCGGGGACCCCATCTCCTGTGACTGTGCCTTATTTAAAAAGGGAGGGGGCGTGCCCTCCCCCAGCCAATTTTGGCCCCAGGACCCCATCCAGCGGGCCCTCCATTATTTATAGGTGGGTGACCTGGTGCTCACTCAGGGCACACACCAAGCACAACGTTGGGGGTGGTGGGTGGAGCCCCAGCAACCCTGTGGCCCCCAGTCGGCTCCCTGCATGGTGAGGGAGCCGGCTTTGTTCTCGACCGGAAGGAGCAGCTATTTATGCTCCTCCCTCCAGGCGAAGGCAACATGTTGTTCTGTTGCGGGCAGGAAAACAGAACACAAGTCTGCTCTGAGCTTGCGGGAGCATTATCCAAGCTCCCGCCAGCTGGGAGCATATTTAATGTTTGCCCCTGTTTGGCAGGAGATTTAAAAATGCTCCCTCCAAATGGGAGCAAACCCATGTTTCCCTGCTTTTGCCGGTGTGGACAGGTAAACTACTGTATCCTGGGGGTGGGTTCCCAGAGACACAGTAAGTGAGCCGCCCCCGGGGTATAAGGTTCCCAGGGTCGGTACAGGTTCAGGGGTAGAGGCCAAGTGGCTTCCCTCTCTTTTGCTTAAAGTCACTGCCCTGGGGGAAGGGGTACCTAGGGCCGTTTTAATGCTTAAGGCTCGAGTAGGGGGACTGCCCAGCTTCCCTCCCCTAAATAAATGCATTGGGCCCATGGGATCACGGCAAAATGTATTGATTTATTTTTTCATTTTGGCTCGGGGGGTTTCCCTCTGGGCCCCCCATGGTGGTCTAGAGTGGCAGGTTATCCCTATCCTGCCCCCTTATATCTTTTGTTTTTTTTTAAACATCAGGACAAGGGACTAAGTCCCCGAGTCATGTAATGGCTGCCAGCAAAACATCTTTATTATGTTGCTGGCAGCCAATCACAGCACTCACTTCCACTGGAGTCTGAATCCCGCTGGAGCGAATTGTCCAAGGGAAAAAACTTGCTGGGTCAATCAGAATGCTGTGTTTTTAAATTGGCGCTCTCACGAGAATCTCTAGGGCCCAACTGTACAGATATACAATTATTTTTAAACCTTAATTTCCCAAACAACTACTGTACGGATTTACACCAGATCACAAAAAGCATAGTCTGCAGAGCAAGATCTAGCTTCCTGCCAAATTCGGTGTAATTCTGTTCAGCAGTTTTTGCTGTAGTCTTGTTTATAGAAGTCAATGGAAAATGCATGGGGATTTTGCGTTTTGGGACCCCTGGGCTAATTTTCTTCCGCGGGAGTCAGACTCCAGCGGGAGCGAGCGCTCTGGTTGATTGCCTGCAACAGCAGAAAAATGTTGCTGGCAGCCATTGCAGGACTTGCAGACTTAGGGGCACATGCATCAAAGGCTTTTGCGATCGCAAACGGTGCGATTCGCAAAAATCGGCGTTCACGATCGCAAAATTACCTTTGCAATGCATCAAGGGTCAAGGCCCTCGCAATTTGAGAAGTCGCAATTAATTGCGAATTCTCAAATTGCGATTGCATTTAAGGAATCGCAAATTGAGATTCCTTAAATGCAATGCATTAAAGTAAAAAAATTAGCGATTTCGCTAATAGGGCGCAAATTACCATGAAGTTGAACTTCATGGTAATTTGCAAAACTTTGAAAAATGCACTAAAGTGCATTTTTCAAAGTTCCATTTACACACACACATGCCCTTGGGGCATGTGTGTGTGCAAGATGTACTCATATGCAGATTTCAGGGGTGCAACAGGGGTCCTTTTGACACCCTGGCACCCTTGAAATTGCATTCTCAATTTGCGATTCTCTAATTGCGAATCGCAAATTGAGAATGTCTTCCCATTCATTCCTATGGGCCTCTAGGCCCATAGGAATTAATGAGGAGGTATTCCTTAATTGCGACTCGCAATTAGCGAGTCGCAATTAAGGAATGTTTAGGAATCGCTATTTTTATAGCGATTCCTAGATGCATAGGCTTTTGCGATTCCTTAATTGCGATTCCTTAATAATCGCAATTAAGGAATCGCAAAAGCCTACCTTGATGCATGTGCCAGTTAGTCCCCTGTCCTGAACTTGCGAAAAAAAGATATAAGGGGACAAGGAAGGGATACCCTGCCCACCTAGGCCCCATTGGATGGATCCAGAGGGCCAAAATCAAAAATAAAATAGGCATAAATTGCAGTGATCCCGCGGGACAACCACAGGATCAAAACATTTTTTTTAAAATGGTGGTCGGGGCCGCATCCATTAATTGCGTCTAATAACTCAAGGCTGCTTACAATGCTTAGTATGTAGTACGTAGAATCTGTGCCCTGCCAGAAACATTTCCTGTAGTACCAAAAAAGTTGGATGGAGCATAATGAACACAATCCTCAACTCTCACCTGCACACAGAGTTACTCTTCAGTACAAAGATTTATAACATGTTCAACACTTATACAGATTAGCCGGACACAGGCTTTACAAAATTAGGTATAAAAGTAATATGGTAGGTTCCCGACGCTATGTGAACTATAAAACAATTTAACGCCCTCATTGGATGATGTCGTCAGTGATGTCATCAATTATGCCACTTGAGATGTCACGAGTGATGTCATAAATTATGTCATAGAACATGTCATGGGTGATGTAATATGTGGGGCCATACGCATTGCATGGCAGGGGCACAAGTTATAGTTAGCTCTGCTAAATATAACTGGTCAATTTCTGTGTTTTTTTTAATAGTTTAAAATATTAATGTTTTCACTGACATATTCACCTAACTATAACGTTACTTTAACTTTTATTTTCTTCAGTGAATATATATATATATATATAACTTCACTCCGTGTACCAGCGGATTCTGCTCCAAACACGGACACGGACCCAGACTTTCAGTTACTTTATTTTATTGTTGCTGTGCCGCCATAACGTTTCAGCTCCTACGAGCCTTGATCACATAGATATATATATTATCTACTGGCGGTCGCCAGTAGATAGTTATAGTTAGGACCTATTTTCCATAGGAAATCCGCAACATTCTATTTGAAATAACTTTGGCGCCGGTTGACGAATCTTCGCGAAATTTTCAAAACTCGTGGGGCGCTCCGGTCCGCTCCTATCCTGAAAGTCTCGGGTGATTCGTCAAGTGGGGGCCGAGAAAAAAGGGGGGTCCCAAAACGTGTTTTCCCCATGCAATTTTCCATAGTAACCTCTCATCGCAGCTACAGCCCGAACTGCTGAATGGAATTACACCAAATTTGGCAAAAAGGTAGCCCTTGGTTCAGAGTCGTGCCTTTTGGTTAAATGGTGTAAATCCGTTCAGTAGTTCCTGAGAAATTTGAAAAAGAAAACACATATATATCTGGGCGGAGCCTAACCACACATGTCATCGTGAGATCTGATTGGCTGTCAACACTTCATCCTGGAATTGCTGGCAGCCATCTTGGGACCAATATAAATGATAGTACCCCATTGAAATGCATTGTAGTGAATCGAAGATTTTGAGGGTTACCAAAAGGAGAACTATAAAGGGTGATAACAGACTTTAGTTACATTAGAATTCATTTGTTGATGGTACCATACTAATTTCAGGAATTGTGGTGTGTTCTAAGGTGATTTTACCCTGTGAAAAACCTTCTGCTGGGATATCATGAATCATGTTTGAGAGAAAACTATTTTCACATGCTTGTCCCATACAGTTTTGGAAGGTGCCCCAGAAGCTAAAATGAGAGCATATTTTCTGTAAATTCACATTATCTTTCTCAGTCATGTGAGAATGAAGTCTGACATTCTCAGTAAAACATGTACATCCAACAAGGGCAGAGACTGTCAGTTGATTCCTTTGTGTTCTACTGCAGCTTCCCAGAGTGTTCTAAAGAACAACTAGAGTGCTAACAGCCTTACTTATGACAAAAGTATGGCACACCTGAAGCCATCTTGATTGGAATAAACTGGTAACACTTAAAACATTTAATTTAAAAAGGAACAAAATGATGGGGTTCATTTTGTCATAGAAATTATGGTTAGTGCTGTAGAAAGAAAAATTAGGACATGTTTCAAGTGTGATCTCAAATATCTTCCTGTTATATTTCAACAGGAGCAGCCTGTCAGTTGATGCCTTTGTGTTCTACTGCAGCTTCCCAGAGTGTTCTAAAGAACAACTAGAGCGCTAACAGCCTTACTTATGACAAAATTATGGCACACCTGAAGCCATCTTGATTGGAATAAACTGGTAACTCTTAAAACATTTAATTTAAAAAGGAACAAAATGAGGGGTTCATTTTGTCATAGAAATTATGGTTAGTGCTGTAGAAAGAAAAATTAGGACATGTTTTAAGTGAGATCTCAAATATCTTCCTGTTATATTTCAACAGGAGCAGCCTGTCAGTTGATGCCTTTGTGTTCTACTGCAGCTTCCCAGAGTGTTCTAAAGAACAACTAGAGTGCTAACAGCCTTTCTTATGACAAAAGTATGGCACACCTGAAGCCATCTTGATTGGAATAAACTGGTAACACTTAAAACATTTAATTTAAAAAGGAACATAACGATGGGGTTCATTTTGTCATAGAAATTATGGTTAGTGCTGTAGAAAGAAAAATTAGGACATGTTTTAAGTGAGATCTCAAATATCTTCCTGTTATATTTCAACAGGAGCAGCCTGTCAGTTGATGCCTTTGTGTTCTACTGCAGCTTCCCAGAGTGTTCTAAAGTACAACTAGAGCGCTAACAGTCTTACTTATGACAAAAGTATGGCACACCTGAAGCCATCTTGATTGGAATAAACTGGTAACACTTAAAACATTTAATTTAAAAAGGAACAAAATGAGGGGGTTCATTTTGCCATAGAAATTATGGTTAGTGCTGCAGAAAGAAAATGTAGGGCATGTTTTATGTGAGATCTCAAATCCTCTTCTATTTCATTAGAAAATTCTGACATGCAGACTGAAACAATCACTTTCAATACCAGCAGTAGACTTCCAGTTAACTCCCTGGTGAGCAGTAGCTTTACTACAGTGATCTAATGAACAACTAGAGTGCTAACATTCTGAATTTATGGCAAATGTGTGACACATCTGAATGCCTTCTTGATGGAATCAAAGTAAAAACTGAAAGCATTTCCTACTGAGGAGACTGCAGTAAATGACGAAATTAGGAAACTTCATAACAAATAAGTCTCCCAAGATGGCAACCAGAGAAAAAAGAGCCCAAATGTAGCACAAATATCACCCAGATGTAGCCCACATATAGCCCAATGACAGAAGTGTGCAAAACACTTTTTATTTTTAGTTTTTCTGCAGTTTTATATAGTGCAAACTGGTCAGGTATTGGAGCGTTACATCTTACTTGGACCCCTTATTGCGTATTTTGCACGAAGTACATGAGATTGATCTTGCGAAACATTGAACTTTACGATTCTGTTAACCTGAAGTTGCTCTGAACCGGGCTTTGTAACACCCATTTTTACCTACTGGTTTTAATTCATTCTCACTGTATTGTATTAGGAAAGAGGATTTACTGTTTTTATGTACACTTTTATGATCTATGTTTCTAAATCAGATCAAATAAAGTTTAATGAATTCTATGGCAGGACGGAGGCGAGGATTATGCATATCTTTCCTCACTTTATTTGCATAGCAGTTCAAAGAAAACGTAACACAACAATCATTAAACAAAAGACTACACAACCCATGAACCATTAGGGCGGTAGTATCCAAGGCAACTATAGTCCAATCATATCACAGTCCATCGTATATAATATCGTGACGTCCCTTCCGCTTCCTCTTTCTTCACTGCTCGTCAGTTAAGTGCATTCCTTACATTTTTGGCTTAATCTGACGTTGTTGCTGATTGTATAGCGGTTTCTTGTGCACGTTATTAGCATTATTGCCTTGGTATTGTTTCATATTCCTGCGCAGTAGGCTCTTGCCCGAGCGCGTTCTCCCCTCGCAGTTTCTCCCGCTGTGTGCTCTGCGCGCGGTGAGATCCTGTCAGGCGCGTCTGGTCCGAGCGAGGCAGCTCCGTCGAGCGCTCCCGCTGGTCTTTACGTGCGTTTAGGAATCCGGTCACTCCTTTAGTGTCCGCTTGATTCCCGACCAACCCTCGCCTAATTTTGACACTGCTACGCGGTGATTTCCCCACACGGCCACGTTAGTGACCAGCGCCACCTGGTGGTGGTAATTGGTATTGCGCCTCAGTCTATTCTTATAAGAGCTTCGGGGAAAGCCCAGCTGTTGGAGCACCGGCGAGGGGGCTGTCTTAAGGATTTTAAGGGTATTTGTTCTGTGCTCCCACCCTCTGCTATCATGTCTTCTCCAGAAGACCATTTTTACTCCTCCTACCAGGAAGTGGAGGAGGAATGGCCCCCAACTTCTCCCTCCAGCAGTGGACCAAGCCTCTCTCTGGCTATTTCTAGGGCGCTGGCTCCTCTTAGGGATCAGGTTGATAAGCTGGCTAAAAGCATCCCTGGGGTATTCAGTGACCCAGATCTGGTGGTGGCGGGTCCAAGTAGCTCCCAGATGGGGAATAAAGGGCCATTAAGCATAACGCGGGCACTTGGAAGGATTTGATAAACTTACGGAGACCTTCCTCAAGAGTGCGCGAACGCTAAAACATGCACCCTGCCGGGAGGAGGAGGGGCCCGGAGAAAATTGCGACACTGTCACCACTATTGTAGACCCTGACGGCGGGTTTCCTTAGAGGGAGAGGGTGTATCGGAGGACGATTTCTCCTCCGATGAGGATAAGGACTCGGGCGTCCCTGGCGTCCAGAGTCCCACTCCTCTCAGTCCCCGGTTGGGGACGGGGTCCACTCGGACATGTTCGAGCCTACCCAAATTTACCATCCTAGGTCGGCAGAGTGGACACCTGATGCCAAAGTGGCAGAGTATGTGGTGGGGAAAATCCATCAACCCCTTGAAAGGGAGGTCAGGAATAGGATGAGGGAGAATGCCCCAGGCCCTCACTGAAGGGGAAGGTGGCACACACGCCTGAAATTGATGAGAAACTATGTACCTTTTTCTCCAAGTATATGAGGGATCCCAAGAAAGGAATTGATAGGTCTTGGACGTGGTAGGGCCCTTGACCCAAATTATTCAATCGACGGAGCGTTCCAAAGAGTCAGGATCCCCTTTGTCCACGGATATTGTGGCAGGTTGGGCGCACTACCCTAAACCCTAAGACACTACCCCCTCCACTACCCAAACACCACTGCACTACCGTAAACCCTAAAACACTACCCCCAGCACGACACCCTACACTACCCAAACATAACTGCACTACCCTAAACCCTAAAACACTACCACCAGCACGACTCCCTACACTACCCAAACACCACTGCACTACCCTAAACCCTAAAACACTTCCCCCAGCACGACTCCCTACACTACCCAAACAGCACTGCACTACACTAAACCCTAAATATACCCCCAGCATGACCTCCCACACTACACAAACACCACTGCACTACCCTAAACCCTAAAACACTACCCCCAGCACGACCCCCTACACTACCCAAACACCACTGCACTACCATAAACCCTAAAACACTAACCCCAGCATGACCCCCTACACTACCCAAACACCACTGCACTACCCTATACCCTAAATCACGACCCCCTACACTACACAAACACGACTGCACTACCCTAAACCCTAAAACACTACCCCCAGCCAACCCCTACACTACACAAACACTACTGGCACTACCCTAAACCCTAAAACACTACCCCCAGCACGACTCCTACACTACCCAAACACCACTGCACTACCCTAAACCTACCCCCAGCATGACCCCCTACACTACCCAAACACCACTGCACTACCCTAAACCATAAAACACTACCCCCAGCATGACCCCTACACTACACAAACACCACTGCACTACCCTAAACCCTAAAACACTACCACTAGCATGACCCCTACACTACTCAAACACCACTGCACTACCCTAAAACACTACCCCACCACGACCCCTACACTACCCATACACCACTGCACTACCCTAAACCCTAAAACTCTACCCCCAGCACGACCCGCTACACTACTGCACTACCCTAAACCCTAAAACACTACCCCCAGCACGACCCCCTACACTACCCAAACACCACTGCACTACCCTAAACCCTAAAACACTACCCCCAGCACGACCCCCTACACCACCCAAACACCACTGCACTACCCTAAACCCTAGAAAAGAAACCCCCACCCCATGCCCAATCCCCTTACCTCTGACTCCTCATGGTTCCTCTCTCCTCGTGGTTCCTGCTTCACGTCATCTCTGAGGGGCAGTGCACGTCGTTGTGAGGAAACGGAACAGCCTCTGTTTCCTTACAACGACATGGATCGTCTACATGTTTTTAGAACGCATGGTCATTTACCATACATACCTTTACAACAAAATTCGTTGTAAAGGCATGCGTGGTAAATGACCATGCGTTCTAAAAAATGCGTAGTAATGACTTTGTGATGTACAACGCATGCGTGGTAATGCATGCGTTGTAATGGTATCGCAAAGTAAAAAAGTCGTTGTAACGGCTGTTTACCGATCGAAGCTGGCCCCTGTTCTTCAGTGAGACGTTTATTTGATTAATTAGGAGGAAGGAATGTGGTTTTTTTACCGAAAAGGGCATTCCCGGCTGTTGTATTGTGAAAGTGTCCGCGTGGCATGGTTTCACTTCCGGTGAGAGAGTGGAAGAGTCTGTTTGGATCTAATGGAGTTCTGTTGTTGGACGGGGACGGCACGACATGTCATCAGAAAACATAGCTAATGGGAAGCGTCCTCCCTAAAGTGTGGAGCAGTGCCATGAGAGGTCAACGAGTGTGCGTCCCACCGCAGAATGACCGTACCGCGTGACCCATGTGCCGCCTCCAGGGTACGGGAGGCAGAAGCGGCATCGCAGGTCCTCTTGAAGACCGTTGTAGCACTAATTCTACATTTTGGTACAAGGGCATTTTAACTTCGTTGTTCCTGCCAGATACAAAGAGAAGATCCTGTGTTATTCAGTGCCCTCGTTACCTTTTTTGTGGGTTGTGGTGCTTGTCACTCGCTGCCCCGCCGGTGCACACGACTGGGCACCCCACCTCGTGTGCCATCTGCAGGGCCTCTGCCCTCGGATCACTGGTTTTGGTTTCTGGAGTGGCAACAAACAGTTGCTCCCAAAGGACTAGCCTGAACACTTAGGTGAATATCCCCTGCACCAGCATTCCACGGAAATTCTTTCCTAGCTCTCCCACGTCAATGAGCACGGCTCCGCTTGCGACACCGTATGACGTCATCGGACCCATAAGAGAACCTCGTCGGCGTGCTGACGTCAGTTCCACCCATTTTTTCCGTGCCACCGAGGCAAACAGGGGACCGAGACATTTTCACATGTATACATAGTATAATAAATATATATATTCACTGAAAAAACCATAGGTTTCAGGCACGTTATAGTTAGAAATTAGCATTTAAAAACCTTAGAAATTCACTGAAAAAACCATAGGTTTCAGGCACGTTATAGTTAGAAATTAGCATTTAAAAACCTTAGAAATTCACTGAAAAAACCATAGGTTTCAGGGGCGTTATAGTTAGTTGGACATTTCACTCGTACAAAACCATAGAAATTCCCCGTTATAGTTAGTTCAGCTAACTATAACTCGCGCGCCCGCAATGCACTGCTGATGACGTCACATATTACATCACTCATGACATGGTCAGTGACATCACTCATGACATCACTGATGACATCTCAAATGACATCACTGATGACATCATCCAGTGAATGTGTGTTTTTCTGAAAATTAAATATGTTTTATATATGTATATCTCAAGGTCGATGGAAGAATAAATGGGTATACAAGTGTCTAAATGGATGATTTTTTTGTAAAATTGATTGTATAACTGACTAAGTATATCTTAGTGAATACATGGGTTAGTGAGTAATGTTTAAATATGAAAATATCTGTATCAGTCTCTCACTTTGTGTATAAGTGGCTGCATGGGCTGGTGAGTAGCTACATGAGTGTCTATATAGGTTATTAGTTGGTTTTTGAGTATCAGTATGAGTGTCTGAGTGTCTGTATGGTTCGGTGGGGGGTATTACTTAGTGCATAGATGCATGAATGAGTGACTCACTGTATGTGTTGAAGACAGCATGTGTGCAGGACTGTATAGGTGGATAAGTATGTGTATGGGTGTGTTAGTGAGTGAATGACTGTCTCAATAGTGTCTTTATGAGTAACTACATATGTTTTAAACTAGTATATGTGAGTATTGGTGTATATAAGTGAGTATATGTGAGAGTGAGAGATTGGAAGAGTTCCTGTACAAATAAGTAGGTGTTTCTATAAGTGATTGTTTAAGAGAGTAAGTATGTGTAAGTTTCTGTAGAAGTAAGTGTGGTAGTGTGTGTATAACTGTATATGCAAGTAAATGGATGTTTGATACTTTGTTTGCATGTGTGACTATGTGTGTGAGTAACTCGATGGATGAGTGGCGGTGTGTAACAGGATGTATAGGTGTATGAGTACATATGATGAGTGAGTACATGTATGAGTGACTGTATAGTGACTGTTAGTGGATGTGTGTGTAGATCTTGGAATTACTGAATAGGTGTGTTGTAACTGGTATTGGTATGTCCATTGTTTTGAAAATGTTAGTTTGTATTTTTGAGTGTGTGTATCAAAGGTTATATTAGGGTGAGAGGAGGTCTGCCACTCTATCACAAGGATGATGTCATCAGTGATGTCATTTGAGATGTCATCAGTGATGTCATGAGTGATGTCACTGACCATGTCATGAGTGATGTAATATGTGACGTCATCAGCAGTGCATTGCGGGCGCGCGAGTTATAAGTTAGCTGAACTAACTATAACGGGGGAATTTCTATGGTTTTCTACGAGTGAAATGTCCAACTAACTATAACGCCCCTGAAACCTATGGTTTTTTTCAGTGAATATATATATTATCTACTGGCGGTCGCCAGTAGATAGTTATAGTTAGGACCTATTTTCCATAGGAAATCTGCAACATTCTATTTGAAATAACTCTTGCGTCGGTTGACGAATCTTCGCGAAATTTTCAAACTTTATGGCCCGCTCCGGTCCGCTCCTACCCTGAAAGTCTCAGGGTGATTCGTCAAGCGGGGGCCGAGAAAAAGGGGGTCCCAAAACGTGTTTTCCCATTCATTTTCCCATAGGAAACTTTAGACACGGCTACAGCCCGAACTGCTGAACGGAATTACACCAAATTTGGCAAAGAGGTAGTTCTTGGTTCAAAAAGAACCCTTTTGTTAAATGGTGTAAATCCGTTCAGTAGTTGCTGAGAAAATCAAAAGTAAAAACACATATATATCTGGGCGGAGCCTAACCACACATGTCATCGTGAGATCTGATTGGCTGTCAGCACTTCATCCTGGAATTGCTGGCAGCCATCTTGGGACCAGTATAAATGATAGTACCCCATTGAAATGCATTGTAGTGAATCGAAGATTTTGAGGGTTACCAAAAGGAGAACTATAAAGGGTGATAACAGACTTTAGTTACATTAGAATTCATTTGTTGATGGTACCATACTAATTTCAGGAATTGTGGTGTGTTCTAAGGTGATTTTACCCTGTGAAAAACCTTCTGCTGGGATATCTTGAATCATGTTTGAGAGAACTATTTTCACATGCTTGTCCCATACAGTTTTGGAAGGTGCCCCAGAAGCTAAAATGAGAGCATATTTTCTGTAAATTCACATTATCTTTCTCAGTCATGTGAGAATGAAGTCTGACATTCTCAGTAAAACATGTACATCCAACAAGGGCAGAGACTGTCAGTTGATTCCTTTGTGTTCTACTGCAGCTTCCCAGAGTGTTCTAAAGAACAACTAGAGTGCTAACAGCCTTACTTATGACAAAAGTATGGCACACCTGAAGCCATCTTGATTGGAATAAACTGGTAACACTTAAAACATTTAATTTAAAAAGGAACAAAATGATGGGGTTCATCTTGTCATAGAAATTATGGTTAGTGCTCTGGAAAGAAAAATTAGGACATGTTTCAAGTGTGATCTCAAATATCTTCCTGTTGTATTTCAACAGGAGCAGCCTGTCAGTTGATGCCTTTGTGTTCTACTGCAGCTTCCCAGAGTGTTCTAAAGAACAACTAGAGCGCTAACAGTCTTACTTATGACAAAAGTATGGCACACCTGAAGCCATCTTGATTGGAATAAACTGGTAACACTTAAAACATTTAATTTAAAAAGGAACAAAATGAGGGGGTTCATTTTACCATAGAAATTATGGTTAGTGCTGTAGAAAGAAAAATTAGGACATGTTTTAAGTGAGATCTCAAATATCTTCCTGTTATATTTCAACAGGAGCAGCCTGTCAGTTGATGCCTTTGTGTTCTACTGCAGCTTCCCAGAGTGTTCTAAAGAACAACTAGAGTGCTAACAGCCTTACTTATGACAAAAGTATGGCACACCTGAAGCCATCTTGATTGGAATAAACTGGTAACACTTGAAACATTTAATTTAAAAGGAACAAAATGAGGGGTTCATTTTGCCATAGAAATTATGGTTAGTGCTGCAAAAAGAAAATTTAGTGCATGTTTTAAGTGAGATCTCAAATCCTCTTCTATTTCATTAGAAAATTCTGACATGCAGACTGAAACAATCACTTTCAATACCAGCAGTAGACTTCCAGTTAACTCCTTGGTGAGCAGTAGCTTTACTACAGTGATCTAATGAACAACTAGAGTAATAACATTCTGAATTTATGGCAAATGTGTGACACATCTGAATGCCTTCTTGATGGAATCAAAGTAAAAAACTGAAAGCATTTCCTACTGAGGAGACTGCAGTAAATGAGGAAATTAGGAAACTTCATAACAAAGAAGTCTTCCAAGATGGCCACCAGTGAAAAGAGCCCAAATGTAGCACAAATATTACCCAGATGTAGCCCACATATAGCCCAATGACAAAAGTGTGCAAAACACTTTTTATTTTTAGTTTTTTTGCAGTTTTATGTAGTGCAGACTGGTCAGGTATTGGAGCGTTGCATCTTAAAACATGACCCCCTACACTACAAAAACACCACTGCACTACCCTAAACCCTAAAACACTACCCCAGCACGACCCCTACACTACACAAGCACCACTGCACTATCCTAAACCCTAAAACACTACCCCCAGCATGACCCCCTACACTACACAAACACCACTGCACTACCCTAAACCCTAAAACACTACCCCAACACCACTGCACTAACCTAAATCCTAAAACACTACCCCCAGCACGACCCCCTACACTACCCAAACACCACTGCACTACCCTAAAACATGACCCCCTACACTACACAAACACCACTGCACTACCCTAAACCCTAAAACACTACCCCAGCATGACCCCCTACACTACACAAGCACCACTGCACTACCCTAAACCCTAAAACACTGCCCCCAGCATGACCCCTACACTACACAAACACCACTGCACTACCTTAAACCCTAAAACACTACCCCCAGCACGACCCCCTACATTACCCAAACACCACTGCACTAACCTAAATCCTAAAACACTACCCCAGCACGACCCCCTACACTACCCAAACACCACTGCACTACCCTAAAACATGACCCCTACACTACACAAACACCACTGCACTACCCTAAACCCTAAAACACTACCCCCAGCACGACCCCTACACTACACAAGCACCACTGCACTACCCTAAACCCTAAAACACTACCCCCAGCACGACCCCCTACACTGCCCGAACACCACTGCACTACCCTAAACCCTGAAACACCACCCCCAGCATGACCCCTACACTGCCTGAACACCACTGCACTGCCCTAAACCCTGAAACACTACCCCCAGGAAGACCTCCTACACTGCCCGAACACCACTGCACTGCCCTAAACCCTGAAACATCACCCCCAGCAAGACCCCCTACACTGCCCGAACACCACTGCCCTAAACCCTGAAACACCACCCCCAGCACGACCCCCTACACTGCCCGAACACCACTGCACTGCCCTAAACCCTGAAACACCACCCCCAGCACGACCCCCTACACTGCACGAACACCACTGCACTGCCCTAAACCCTGAAACACTACCCCCAGCAAGACCCCCTACACTGCCCGAACACCACTGCACTGCCCTAAACCCTGAAACACCACCCCCAGCAAGACCCCCTACACTGCCCGAACACCACTGCCCTAAACCCTGAAACACCACCCCCAGCAAGACCCCCTACACTGCCCGAACACCACTGCACTGCCCTAAACCCTGAAACACCAGCCCCAGCACGACCCCTACACTGCCCGAACACCACTGCACTGCCCTAAACCCTGAAACACCACCCCTGCACGACCCCCTACACTGCCCGAACACCACTGCACTGCCCTAAACCTTGAAACACCACCCCCAGCACGACCCCCTATACTGCCCGAACACCACTGCACTGCCCTAAACCCTGAAACACCACCCCTGCACGATCCCCTACACTGCCCAAACACTACTGCACTACCCTAAACCCTGAAACACCACCCCCAGCATTACCCCCTACACTGCACGAACACCACTGCACTGCCCTAAACCCCGAAACACTACCCCAGCAAGACCCCCTACACTGCCCGAACACCACTGCCCTAAACCCTGAAACACCACCCCCAGCAAGACCCCCTACACTGCCCGTACACCACTGCACTGCCCTAAACCCTGAAACACCACCCCCAGCATGACCCCTACACTGCCCGAACACCACTGCACTGCCCTAAACCCTGAAACACCACCCCCAGCACGACCCCCTACACTGCCCGAACACCACTGCACTGCCCTAAACCATGAAACACCAGCCCCAGCAAGACCCCTACACTGCCCGAACACCACTGCCCTAAACCCTCAAAACACCACCCCCAGCACGACCCCCTACACTGCCCGAACACCACTGCACTGCCCTAAACCCTGAAACACCAGCCCCAGCACGACCGCCTACACTGCCCGAAAACCACTGCACTGCCCTAAACCCTGAAACACCAGCCCCAGCACGACCCCCTACACTGCCCGAACACCAATGCACTACCCTAAACCCTCAAACACCAGCCTCAGCACGACCCCCTACACTGCCCGAACACCACTGCACTGCCCTAAACCCTGAAACACCAGCCCCAGCAAGACCCCCTACACTGCCCGAACACCACTGCACTGCCCTAAACCTTGAAACACCACCCCCAGCAAGACCCCCTACACTGCCCGAACACCACTGCACTAAAGCCTGAAACACCACCCCCAGCAAGACCACCTACACTGGCCGAACACCACTGCACGCCCTAAACCCTGAAACACCACCCCCTGCACGACCCCCTACCCTGCCCAAACACCACTGCACTGCCCTAAACCCTGAAACACCACCCCCTGCACGACCCCCTACACTGCCCGAACACCACTGCACTGCCCTAAACCCTGAAACACCACCCCTCAGCACGACACCCTACACTGCCCGAACACCACTGCACTGCCCTAAACCCTGAAACACCACCCCCAGCACGACCCCCTACACTGCCCGAACACCACTGCACTGCCCTAAACCCTGAAACACCACCCCCTGCACGACCTCCTACACTGCCGGAACACCACTGCACTGCCCTAAACCCTGAAACACCACCCCCTGCACGACCCCCTACACTGCCCGAACACCACTGCACTGCCCTAAACCCTGAAACACCACCCCCAGCACGACCCCCTATACTGCCCGAACACCACTGCACTGCCCTAAACCCTGAAACACCACCCCCTGCACGATCCCCTACACTGCCCAAACACTACTGCACTACCCTAAACCCTGAAACACCACCCCCAGCATTACCCCCTACACTGCACGAACACCACTGCACTGCCCTAAACCCCGAAACACTACCCCCAGCAAGACCCCCTACACTGCCCGAACACCACTGCCCTAAACCCTGAAACACCACCCCCAGCAAGACCCCCTACACTGCCCGTACACCACTGCACTGCCCTAAACCCTGAAACACCACCCCCAGCATGACCCCCTACACTGCCCGAACACCACTGCACTGCCCTAAACCCTGAAACACCACCCCCAGCACGACCCCTACACTGCCCGAACACCACTGCACTGCCCTAAACCATGAAACACCAGCCCCAGCAAGACCCCCTACACTGCCCGAACACCACTGCCCTAAACCCTCAAAACACCACCCCCAGCACGACCCCCTACACTGCCCGAACACCACTGCACTGCCCTAAACCCTGAAACACCAGCCCCAGCACGACCGCCTACACTGCCCGAAAACCACTGCACTGCCCTAAACCCTGAAACACCAGCCCCAGCACGACCCCTACACTGCCCGAACACCAATGCACTACCCTAAACCCTCAAACACCAGCCTCAGCACGACCCCCTACACTGCCCGAACACCACTGCACTGCCCTAAACCCTGAAACACCAGCCCCAGCAAGACCCCCTACACTGCCCGAACACCACTGCACTGCCCTAAACCTTGAAACACCACCCCCAGCAAGACCCCCTACACTGCCCGAACACCACTGCACTAAAGCCTGAAACACCACCCCCAGCAAGACCACCTACACTGGCCGAACACCACTGCACGCCCTAAACCCTGAAACACCACCCCCTGCACGACCCCCTACCCTGCCCAAACACCACTGCACTGCCCTAAACCCTGAAACACCACCCCCTGCACGACCCCCTACACTGCCCGAACACCACTGCACTGCCCTAAACCCTGAAACACCACCCCTCAGCACGACACCCTACACTGCCCGAACACCACTGCACTGCCCTAAACCCTGAAACACCACCCCCAGCACGACCCCCTACACTGCCCGAACACCACTGCACTGCCCTAAACCCTGAAACACCACCCCTGCACGACCTCCTACACTGCCGGAACACCACTGCACTGCCCTAAACCCTGGAACACCACCCCCAGCACGACCCCCTACACTGCCCGAACACCACTGCACTGCCCTAAACCCTGAAACATCAACCCCAGCAAGACCCCCTACACTGCCTGAACACCACTGCCCTAAACCCTGAAACACCACCCCCTACACTGCACGAACACCACTGCACTGCCCTAAACCCTGAAACACCACCTCCAGCAAAACCCCTACACTGCCTGAACACCATTGCTCTGCCCTAAATCCTGAAACACTAGCCCCAGCATGACCCCCTACACTGCCCAAACACCACTGCACTGCCCTAAACCCTGAAACACCACCCCCAGCATGACCCCCTACACTGCCCGAACACCACTGCTCTGCCCTAAACCCTGAAACACCAGCCCCAGCAAGACCCCTACACTGCCCGAACACCACTGCACTGCCCTAGACACTGAAACACCAGCCCCAGCAAGACCCCCTACACTGCCCGAACACCACTGCACTGCCCTAACCCCTGAAACACCAGCCCCAGCATGACCCCCTACACTGCCCGAACACCACTGCACCTCCCTAAACCCTGAAACACCAGCCCCAGCACGACCACCTACACTGCCCGAACACCACTGCATTGCCCTAAACCCTGAAACACCAGCCCCAGCACAACCCCCTACACTGCCCGAACACCACTGCACTGCCCTAAACCCTGAAACACCAGCCCCAGCACGACCCCTACACTGACCGAACACCACTGCACTGCCCTAAACCCTGAAACACCACCCCCTGCATGACCCCTACACTGCCCGAACACCACTGCACTGCCCTAAACCCTGAGACACCACCCCCTACACTGCCCGAACACCACTGCACTGCCCTAAACCCTGAAACACCACCCCCAGCACGACCCCCTTTACTGCTCGAACACCACTGCACTGCCCCAAACCCTGAAACACCACCCCCAGCACGACCCCCTACACTGCCCAAACACCACTGCCCTAAACCCTGAAACACCACCCCTGCACGACCCCCTACACTGCCCGAACACCACTGCACTGCCCTAAACCCTGAAACACCACCCCTACACTGCCCGAACACCACTGCACTGCCCTAAATCCTGAAACACCACCCCAGCACGACCCCCTATACTGCCTGAACACCACTGCACTGCCCTAAACCCTAAAACACCACCCCCAGCATTACCCCCTACACTGCCCAAACACCACTGCACTGCCCTAAACCCTAGAACACTACCCCCAGCACGACCCACTACACTACCCGAACACCACTGCACTACCCTAAACCCTAAAATACTACCCCCAGCACAACCCCCTACACTACCCGAACACGACTGCACTGCCCTAAACCCTCAAACACTCCCCCCAGCACGACCCCCTACACTACCCGAACACCACTGCACTGCCCTAAACCCTAAAACGCTCCCCCAGCACGACCCCTACACTACCCGAACACCACTGCACTGCCCTAAACCCTAAAACACTCCCCCAGCACGACCCCTACACTACCCAAACACCACTGCACTGCCCTAAACCCTAAAACACTACCCCCGCACGACTCCCTACACTACCCAAAGACCACTGCACTACCCTAAACCCTAAAACACGACCTCCTACACTACACAAACACCACTGCACTACCCTAAACCCTAAAACACTACCCCCTACACTACACAAACACCACTGCACTACCCTAAACCCTAAAACACTACCCCCAGCAGTACCCCTACACTACCCAAACACCACTGCACTAACCTAAACCCTAAAACACTACCCCCAGCAGTACCCCTACACTACCCAAACACCACTGCACTACCCTAAATCACTACCCCCAGCACGACCCCTACACTACCCAAACACCACTGCACTACCCTAAACCCTAAAACACTACCCCCAGCACGACCCCCTACACTACCCAAACACCACTGCACTACCCTAAACCCTAAAACACTCCCTCAGCACGACTCCCTACACTACCCAAACACCACTGCACTACCCTAAACCCTAAATCTACCCCCAGCATGACCCCCTACACTACACAAACACCACTGCACTACCATAAACCCTAAAACACTACCCCCAGCACGACCCTCTTTACTACCTAAACACAACTGCACAATTTGTTACAGGCGTTGCAACGCAGTCCTGTGGTGCTTACTGGAAGTACCTAGTGGGCTAGTTGGGCCCCAGGGACCCTCAGGATTCAAGGTGACCTAATCCCCCAACTTAAAACGCACCACGGGGCGCGTTTGCAAAGTGGTGAAGGGAGGGGGCGGGGCCTCAGGTGACATGTGCGCAAACACGCCCTGTGGTGCGTTTTAAGTTGGGGAATTAATTCCCTTTGAATCCTGAGGGACCCTGGGGGCCAACTAGCCCACCAGGTACCTTCAGTAAGCACAACAGAGTTGCGTTGCAGAGAGGTGAAAAAAGGTGCGTGGCCTCGGAACGGCTCTCTGCAACTCAGCTCTGTGGTCCTAACTGTAGGTACCTGGGGGGCTAGTTGGGCCCCAGGGACCCTCAGAATTCAAGGGGACTTAATCCCGCAACTTAAAACGCGCCACGGGGTGCGTTTGCACACATGTCACCTCAGGCCCCCCTCCCTTCACCACTGTGCAAACGCGCCCTGTAGCACGTTTTAAGAGGTAGTTTTAATCCCCCTGCCCTATTATGTACTAGGGACTTGCAGAGGAGGTCATGCTAATCACAGGGGTACCTCAACGCATAGTGTTCCCTAGTGTATGTAGGTGTTTTCACTGTATTCTAAGTGTCTTTTAGCATAGCACTGGCTCTGGTTAGTCAGAGTCAGTTACCACCAGTACCCGTCTGAAAAAGTTGTGGGCACAGGATGATTTTGCAACAAGGCCTCTTTCTGCTCCTCTGTTGGTTCTTTCTGCACATCTTTTGCTTCTTTCTGTGCGTTTTTTCTTCTTTCTTCACATGTCCTACCTCTGTAGGCATAGTTAGAAACTAGCATTTAAAAAAACCTTTGAAATTCACTTAAAAAATCATAGGTTTCAGGCACGTTATAGTTAGAAATTAGCATTTAAAAAACCTTTGAAATTCACTGAAAAAACCATAGGTTTCAGACACGTTATAGTTAGAAATTAGCATTTAAAAAACCTTTGAAATTCACTGAAAAAACCATAGGTTTTAGGGACAGTTATAGTTAGTTGGACATTTCACTCGTACAAAACCATAGAAATTCCCCCGTTATAGTTAGTTCAGCTAACTATAACTCGCGCCCCGCAATGCACTGCTGATGACGTCACATATTACATCACTCATGACATGGTCAGTGACATCACTGATGACATCACTGATGACATCTCAAATGACATCACTGATGACATCATCCATGTGATAATTTCATGCATCTTCTCACACCCTAATATAACTTTTGATACACCCACTCTAAATTACAGACTGCCATTCTCAAAACCATAGACACTCCAACACCAAAAACTACATACCCACTCACTGATTCTTAGGTCTACACACACATCCACTCACTCACCCGTACAGTCACTCATACTTAGTCACTCAGTACAGGACTATCATATGCACTCATACACCTATATAAACACTCACACACCGCCACTCATCCATAGAGGTACTCACACACCTAGTCAGTCATGCAAAAAATTAATCACACACCCATTTACTCACCTATACAGTTATACACACACCAGCTCACTTACTCATACAAATACTAGCACATTCTTACGCTCTTATACAATCACTGATACAAGTACACACTCATCCATACAGCCACTCTCACAATCACACACTCTCACTTATAGCCATTTATATACTCCAACACACATATATACTGCCTTTCACATATGTAGTTACTCACACATGTACCACTGAGATATACATTCAATCACTAACACACCCATACACACACTCACCCACCCATACAGTCCATCACAGATGCACTCTTGAAACCATGCACCCAGTGAATCACCAACTCACACATCTATGCACAGAGTCACACACACCCCACCCACACAAACACTCAGGCACCCATACAGATACTCAGACAATCAATCAATAACCCATGTAGACACTCATGTAGCTATTCAGAAAGCCATGCAGCCGCTTACAAACCAACAGACAGACGGATACAGACATTCACACAGTTTAGTCACTAACCCATGCATTCAGTAAGATACATTTAATCACTCACTTGTAGAGTCAGTCACTCACGTACTAAATCATCCATTCAGACACTTATACACCCACTCATTCTTCAATACGCCTTTCCCTATATATATTAAACATATTTAAACTTTACAGAAACACAGTCACTAGATGATGTCATCAGTGATGTCATCAGTGATGTAATTTGAGATGTCATCAGTGATGTCATCAGTGATGTCACTGACCATGTCATGAGTGATGTAATATGTGACGTCATCAGCAGTGCATTGCGGGGGCGCGAGTTATAGTTAGTTGAACTAACTATAACGGGGGAATTTCTATGGTTTTGTACGAGTGAAATGTCCAACTAACTATAACTGTCCCTAAAACCTATGGTTTTTTTCAGTGAATATATATATATGTATAAATATTATTTTATTTATTATTATTTATTTTATTTTATAGTTTTATAGAGCGCGAACCAGACCCGTGAGGGTATCAGAGCGCTTTACATGATTAAGGGGGGGATACAACGCTGAAGGATGGGAGGTGTCAAATTGGGATAGATAGGGAATACATTATACAGGAGGAGCACGCAGTATAAAGTCCAGGTTACATGTGGGGAAGAAAAACAGAGACTTAAAGCACGTGGATAGAATATACAAGCACGCAGTCTAGAGACCAAGCTACATGTGGGGAGAAAAAAACAAAGTGGATATAGCATATAAGAAGGCTCGCAGTCTCAGCTCTTGGGGGGATGCCCAGAGTGCAGCAAGATGTATCATCCATAGAGGCCATGAATGCCGAGGTGGAGGGTGGAACATGTCGATGAGGTGATTGTAAAGTGTTCCTTAGACGAGGTATTTTCCCATTAAGAATGTTTTGGTTTCCTTCTTAAATTGTGCCAAATATGAATGATGTACGATAGCAATCCCTACATCACTAAAAATGTTATAGTATTCACTACATTTGGAATTAGAATAGAGCATTATAGTCCACCTCTGGGGTCTAAAGCAGTTGTTACAGGCCCTGGACCCAAATTATAGACGAGACATAGGCGAAGGCCTATAAAGAACGAGAGAGCCTCTAACAACTGGTATAGACTGAGGGAGATGGGCTACAACGGTATTAAAACATTCCAGCCACTGAGAGTAGAATCCTCTACATTAAAAAGAGAGAAACAGAAAAACATACCTTGGTTCTTCAAGCAGAAGGCCTATAAAGGCCATTATTGGCCATGAGCCACTCCGTTGTCTTCAATTAAGAATTCAACGCTCCAGTAATGTAATAATATTCAACTGAACAGTTGTTAGTGATAATGCTTCAACCTATATTGTGTATTTAAACATTCCTAGCGAATATGGAGAAATTTCATCTTCATGATGCTTATACAATTTAGGTGCTATCCCATCCAAGTCTGCAGTTTTATAAACACCCACTGAGCCAATTGCTTAGGTAATTACAGAGCAGTATTAAAACCTCTAGTTGCAGAAGTGGATTTAACTTAAACAATGCTGGCTTACTAGTTTTCTTTGAAAGGTGGAAATTGCTTTGATATATAGTTTTATAATAACCAAAGTATTCTATGTTCATGGGCTTAGGATAGAAAACACATTTAGCCATGTTCATGGCTAAAACGTAAAATATATTGACATGAGCCTACACTGATGCTCCTCCACTGGAAGTTTTCTACATGACTTTGTATTCAATTTCCCCGCCCTTATTCTAATTAAAGGTAGTCTGGAATTCAGAATTCAGATTTAGACTTTGTTACCCATAGAGGCGGTAGTCCCCATAATGTCTATTGCCCATTCACTTGAGTCTTGTGTATTAATGAGTTAATTAATACATTTATATAGATCAACACTAAAGTGTCTAAATGTATCCTAATAAAATGGTCGAATATACAAGGGATAAAGAACAAATTAGTTTGATTGTTTTTCCGTAGGTGACACGAGCGATCATCAAGAATGCACTCTATAGGTTGGGTCTCTGTACAAGGAAACATCCGCCTCCTTTCATGCTGCACCATTCATGGGAATGTGGAGTAGGTCTTTTGTCAGAAGCATGAATCAGTATCTCAGGTTATAAAGTTTACATTGTTTCTAAGGTTTTCAAAGCCACATTGTTTCTGAGGTATTCAAAGCCCTTTTATTTTATAGAGGGATTCCTAGGTGAGAAGATGGTCTTAAAGGTAATTTCACCATAGTCACAGAACCAGTGTAGTGATTCCAAGTTGTGAATATGAGGTCCCAGATATTAATCTGAGCCCAAAACCTGCTGTATGCACTCTGACCATTAAAAAAGAGAGGTTTGGTGCTTGGACAGGCTGAAGCAGAGCACATTGTAGTACTCTTCTGCCATCTTTCCACAACTACTGGGCAATCGTCAGTAGTGGGGGGAGAAGGCATAGTTGTGGTGTAATATACAGACCTTGCAGCTGATCTTGGTGTTGGGTCATGTTTGAGTCTTGTGGCTACTAGTCCTCAGACCTGGGTGCTGTGTGTGAAAGCCTGACTAAGGATGGAGATGAAGAGCAAGCTTGTGGTGCGCTTAGTGTTGAATTATAGAAGTTCAGTTGTAATTCCTTTGAATTTCATGAGACATTTTAACAACCATGCTTCAATGGGTGGCAGACATAATTCTAAGGCTCTTTGGTGGTTTTGCTAATTGGTGATGTGCAGGTTGAGTTGTGTCAGAGGTGGGTTGTCAGAAGGTTTTTAGAAAAAGTAGAGGTTTTGGATTCACCTAATTTCATGAGTGTATAAGTTGTAAAGGCTGGATTTTAGTCAGAAGAATGTTTGATTTAGATTTTCCATTTTAGTTAACTGGATTTTTAATTCCAGATTCATTACATTCTTTGTAGGTCAGGATCCACTTGTCACCATAGTTTTTTTCACTTTCATTAGCAGGGTCATAAAGGACTGCATGGTTTAGCAAAACGGAGATGCTTTAGAGGTGTTAGGTTTGTTTAGTTTTAAGAGAATTGATATTTTTATAATGAAGATGGATTTGGGACACTATAGGGATAGATGCGGTTTGTCATTGTCTTCAGGTTGTTTCAGTACTTCTGTGTTTCTCTATTGAGGGTGTTAAAGACATTAAACAGGTAGACCATTATCTTGTTTGCAGGGGAGAGACAAGTGTCTGCTTTGTATGATGATGTTGCAGAGCAGGTGGTGTTTCTCTTCTGGGGAAGATATAAAAAAAGTTAAAATTAGAGAATCCAGCCATTTTATCTACAGGAATAAAACTGGATCACAGTCATTTTACATCAACAAGACCCGGAGCCAGTGCAAATTGCCTCTTTCTGATTCTAAGGGCTCCACCTAAGAAGCTGGCAACACTGATACATATTAAGGCACTCAACAGCATCTGGAGTTTTTTCGAGGGTGGTTTTGAACAGTAATGACAGCAGGAGGGATGACTATAATTCCTACTTGACGTGGAGGAGCTGCTTACAGGAGGGCCATGTAGTTGGTACTGACACAGCTCCCATGACGTTTTTGTAACATATCGCTGTTCATGATAGTTATAAGACTGCCACTTTGCTTATTCCTCATTGTGGAAACACTATGCTGTGAATGTTATCTTCAAAGCCGAAGATCTGTTTGACTGAACAAAAGGAGATATTTAGCTATGATTGTTCTTGTCATGCCTCCATATTTTTCATGCTTGGTGATCTTCACTTAAGATGGACAAGAGCGCATAATAAAAAGTAAGTTTAGAAAAGTTGCTCCCTGAAATAAGATGACCACTGTTTGTCCTAAGTCCCGCTTCCTATACAGTGACACACCCTAAATCCCTTCTGTTCCACATGAAATAGCTTTATGTTATTTTATTCAACAGAGCTCAAGGAACTGAGGAAATGTGGTCCAGAGGGTGTGTAGTTACAGGATGTTAGCACAGAAGAAACGAAAGTGCCGATTTATATGTTGGATGATGGCCCAATGTTCCACCAGGGTGACAGAGTAATTTACTCCATCCCTCAGCTGAAGGGACTGCCCGCCAAATTTGTATTTGACATCCAAGCTGGCAGTCATTTATAGAGCATTGTCAGGAACTGCCATCACCGCAGTTCTTATCAATGCATAATGGTTTTTGGTTCAGGGTCGTGTCATGCTGCATCAAACAGTTTTTTCTGTTTTAAAAAAAAGAAGATCCCAAAACGGGATTTTCTTTTTTCAAAATAAACACCATATAGCCTCCCTTGCCATGGGAATCATCTTCCATGGGGGTGGGGGGTTATTTACATTTTACTGTCCCTCACCACCAGGGTTTGCCTGGCGGTGAGGGACAGTAAAATAAATGGCTACGTCTGACCATCCTGATTGGGTGGGTGGACATGTAGGCATTTCTCTGTCGACCCTTACTCCGTCATAGAGGTTTGGCTATGGCAGTGACGGAGTATTAGCCAAACCTATGGTCCATCTGCAATTAAATCAACATGGCAGACCTTTATGTTGGCACTGTGTATACTCCGTCGCCGTTTATACTGAGTATACATATCGCCAACCTACAAATCGGCCCCTAAGTTCTTGCTCAATGCCATGGCACAGGCTATAGTGCTGTACAAGTGATAGGATGCCTCATTCAATTGAAGGCCTGAGCTTATAATTAACAATGCTGAAGGTATTACAATCAGTACCATGACATATTTAAAGGTGTTTGTTGGAATCCAGGTGTCTTCTGATGTGACATTTCTTTCTTTTTCTTTTTCTCATCACAGGCATCTCTGGCAGTGTGGAACATCATCCTCCGGTTCATGGGGGACCTGCCAGAACCAAGACTATTTGTAGCAAACTCCTACAGTAAGAGCAACAGCTCCATGATGACACAGATCTTTGACAGTCTAAGCACGAAAAGCAACATCCAGCCAGGCATCAGTGAAGAACTATATGAGGTACAGACATGTTGTGCCTCCTGTGCAATTAGTGAAGGTCTATGTGGGATAAGGGCAGAGATCTTTTTAAGTTATGGAGAGAGACTGTTGGACCATGCATCATTGAGGGGCTGTAGCAGATAATGTCAGCATGTGTGTTACCAGAAATTATTTGACACAAGTTCGTAGAACACCATCCTAAACTTTCCTACAGCAGTCCTGATTCGATAACAAACATACATTAATGAACTTGATAAATAATCAAGATTGTAATATGGTAACATAACAAGCATAAACAAGAGCATTTGTTTGTCGCCTCCATACTGTTCAATCGATTAACTGTCCCCTCTCTGAAAAGGTATTGTTATGAGTCCATTCAGATGTCTTTAGGTCTGGAGGCCTGAGCGGATACTGTGTGTTGCTATCTTCAAGTTGGTTACCTTACCTTATGTTTACATTAAAAATAGGATCAGAACCATTAGTGTGTATCATACTTGAAACTTAATCCACACTTTGGTTTCTCTTGGAACTATATATCTTATGGGTACTTCTAACTGCAGATTCATCATCATTAGAATATTTTCTAGCCACCAGACTGTAGCTGGAAGTTTGCACTTCAGTGCTCCAGCACACCTCTAGGTAGCACCTTGTGACTCTGCGTTGACCTCGATCTGCCCCAGAAGTGACAGAGCGGAGATGCTTATAAGTGCCACCCTTGGGTTTCAACTTCAGTTCTTTTATCCCTCCACAACACCTCCCCCCAATACCTCAACGAAAGAGTCTCCTTCCACATACCCAAGAGAAACCTCTGCTCCGCCGACCTCGCCTTGCCGAAACCCCGCCCATTCGCAGAGCAGGTGGAAGAGCCTACTACTACATCGCGGCAATGACCTGGAACGAACTCCCGCTCAACATCAGACGTACCCCCACTCTGCACAACTCCAGGAAGAGCCTCAAGACCTGGCTCTTTGGCTGAATCGGAGCTGGATGCCCTCCCCCCAGCGCCTTGAGGACCTCACGGGTGAGTAGCATGCTTCACAAATCCCTGATTGATTCACAAATCCCTGATTGATTTATTTCTGTGCCTTTGAATGCAGATCATGAGCTTGGGTCCCTTTTTTGCCGGTTGAGGATTTTCTCTAAAGAGCTGTGTGCAAGGGAATGATGTCCTCATCGAAGACTACAAGGCTGAAACCGTGCCATTACTGTTGGGACCACATGTCAGTAACAGACCCACATGAGGTGTACTTCTGATGTTTGAGCTCAGGGCACGACTCCAAATCGTGTGAAGAATGAACTGTTATGCACCCGAATGCAATCTGGTACCACAAAGCAAAGCTCTACATCAACGAACATCGAAAGAAGTCACAGACATTGCATACGTCTCACTCCCAAACCAAGTCGTGGCCGCAGACCCGTTCCCACTCTAAAGGCCACTCCCTGATAGGTCTTCTTCATGGTCAAAGCCATCTGGTAAGTTTAAGTCCAAGTTAAAGAAGTAGCAGAAGAAGTTGACTCAACCACATCCTGCCACTCTCTCTCTAAAGAGTAGCCACACAGTCATCAAAGTTTCACTTGATCTTGCTCCCGATCCACGACTGAGGAGCTGATTCTGTAACTGTTTCTGATGCGCGCAAGTTCCCGGGCCATCAGTGATGCCGCGGCAGGTCAGCCTTAAGGGGGCTGTGTGTTTTTGGCACTCTTACAGTTCCCTCTTGTACCCCTTTAGGGCCCAAGGATCCACGGGGCTTCCAGTCATAGTACTGCCGGCAGATCAATGTTTGTCACCTTCTGAGCCCCTATAACCTTCCTCGGTTTCTGCACCGACTCTGGCTCCGACTTTCATTCTAAATCCATGACATATGCCATTCCCTCTTTCATCAAGGCCTGTCCCAATGCTACTGGTGCCAGAGGGGGACCTGGTTCCAGCTCTGATGTCCGACCCTGAGCTGAATCTGTCTTGACCTTGACCAAGGTTGTGCTTTAACTCAACTTCAGCACACTCAGTACCTGTAGAAACTGGCTAATACACTCCCTCTGCTGCAGAGCTGTCCTCAGAGCATCCATTATATTTTTGGTTCTGATTCTGACCAGAGTTTGCCACCTCCTGGAAATGAAAATGGTGATGATGGGGATAATTGTCCTTCACATTAAGTTGACAGTTTATACTCAGGCTTACAGGAAGACAGTGGGCTTGATAGTTCCCCTGATACAGGATTGATTTTGCCCCTTGGACCCCCAATGGAAGAGAGTGCTTCCCTTGCTGTTGTAATTGGACGAGCAGCTGAGGTCCTGGACCTACTACTGCCCTCTGTTTAAGTCAAGACAAAGGTCTTTACTGAGATTTTGAACCCTGGGCCAGCCTCATTTGAGCCCTTACTTCCATCCTTTAAAGCACTAAATGTCACCCTTAAAGGCACTTATTCTAAGCCTTTCTCTTGCCCACCGGTCAACAGGCTGGTGGTTGACACCACAGATCAGCGCCCAGCAAGAATGACTTTCTTGCACAAAATCCACTCCTTAGAGTTTGGTTAGCCAGCATTCCACCAGCAAAGTGAATCCTAATGCATTCCCCACAACCCCACTAGATAACTGTACTACTGAATATCAGCTCCCAGAATATCATGGTAAAATAATATGGAGGACAGAATATCGACGAGACAAAATATCAAACGGTAAGTGCACATAAGGAAGTATAGATTTACTATTCCTAACTCCACATCGACGTACCTTGAAGTTATATGTGCAGCGTAGGTACATATGTATAGAGTTAGGTATAGAAAATCTAGAATTACTTGACTGACAATATTTTATTTTCAATATTTTGTCCTAAATATTATATCCCATTGATATTCTGGGGTCGATATTCAGGTTGCACATCCCTCCAGACAGGGATTTGAAAAGGACTGAGCAAATTACTGTTCTTTTCGTCCAGCCTGGCCTTGAGGTCGGTCTGTGTCGTCTGGCTATTAGGCCGTTATATGTATGCGCTCTTGAACATGCCCAGAAAGATCTTTCTGGCAGTCCAGAGGAGTTTAGGGTCTCCCTGGCTCAAATTATTCAAGATGGCCAAGATGCAGCCAAATATGTGATTAGGGCTGGTCTGGATACTACTAATTGCTTGGGGCGAGCAGTTGGCAATAGTGTGGTGGTCCGTCACCATGCGTGGATGCAATCCACAGGTTTGTAGGGAGATGTGCAAGCATCGCTTGATGGATCCCACTTTTTTACGAAAAGGCTTATTCCACCCTTAAACGCTTTAAGGACAATAGAACCTTCCTTGGGCCTTTCTGCTCCTGCCAGATAGTTTCCTCACCAGTTTCAAGCCTTCCAAGGCTACTCCAGAGGGTTGGTTATAAACAATCCCAGACCTCCCCACCCTTGCAACAGTCTCCCCAGTCCGTTTGCGGCCAGGGACAGGGATCAAGAAGAAACTGTGCAGGTCCCCAGGGAAACCTTTCTTTTAGACCCCTTCCCCTGCAGCATCAGCCCCTAAGCTGCTTTAGTTTGCTGCTAGTGGGAATCAATCACATCTGACAAATGGGTCCTACAGATCATCCAAAAAGGCTATGTCATTCCATTCATTTTTTACCCACCTCAACTTCCACCCACATCAGAGCCACTTTCAGACGAGCACTTATCCATCTTATTTCAATAGGGACCATGCTCTCCTGTTCAAAGGGGCTATGTTACCCAATTATTTGCTCTTGCCAAAGAAAGGTGAATACCTTCATCCTATTCTAAATCTTCGCCCTCTAAATTCTTTCCTGAGGATGGACAAATTCAAAATGCTCACACTGACCCATGTTCTGTCTGCCCTCGATCCAGGCAACCAGATGGTATACTTGGCCCTGCAAGATGCATACTTTCATGTGCCATTCCCAAGGCATTACCTTAGGTTCAAAGGTTGGCCAAAAGCTTTTTCAGTTTGCTGTGCTCCCCTTCAGCCCTACCAGTGCCCCTCGCATGTTCACGAAAATGATGACTGTTGTCGACGTACATCTTAAAAGTTTGTGGATACCATTATTACCCTACTTTGGTGACTGTGTTCATTTCTTTTAAACACATTTATTGATGTTGACATGATTTAGGGCATAAATCAGTGTCATTTTCTTTACGTGTTTTCTTTACATTGCATAACAAAATAAACAACGAAAGTAGCCAGGCATTGTTTTTCACTCCCAAGCTACCCCCCAATCCCCATATCCCCCTTAGGCGAACTCTGAATAGTTCTTTTTGGGCCGGGGCCTTTTAATATTGTCCGTATCACGAGTACCCCTCATAGTTCCTGATTTCTATTTCCACTGTCTTGGCCATAGGGCATATTGGCTCCAAGGATATTCCCTGGTAGTCTGCCCATGCCTGTCAAATTTTGCCAGATTTCCGAGGACATCCCCTGGCCACATACACAGATCTCTCCATACCCATGCATTGGTTCATTCTCTTTTCACACTCCCCGACCAATGGAGGGACTGCGTCCCTCCAGTGCTGAGCCATGTTCCTTCTGGCAACTAAAATCGCCAATTAAAGATTGCTCGACCACCACCAAGGCTGACAGTGGTGATTGATGTGTCACTGCTTGGTTGAGCAGGTCATCTGGGGGAGATGGAGATCAGAGGGTTTAGGTCTACAGTGGAAATCCGGCTCCATATGAGCAGGGCAGGGGGGCGGGGAGGTCCTGGGTTGTGTGCCAAGAAGTGCTGTGCCTCTGTATTTGGAGCCTCTGGAGCATTAGGGCAACTCCCTGATCCCGAATCACCTGGTGGGATCTTTAAACCTGAGGGCGGATGAGCTCAGCCAGCAGTGCCTGGCAATTCACAAATTGCAATTGCACCCTTAAGCAGCACAGACCATTTTCTGACAGTGAGGAGAATGCTGGCTGGATCTTTTTGCCACATTGAGCATGCATAGTGTCAAAATATCTGCATGTTGGATGTCCCAAGAAAGCTCTCTCTAGGAGATGCACTCGGCTAGAGTGGAGCACTGGACTTCTATATGCCCTTCCACCTCTGTGCCCAGGTCATCCTAGTGGCTCTGAATTGGATAGGAGCGTCTGGTATCCAGACCTTCTGAGCATGATCTGTTGCTGCGCCCGAAGCTGCTCACTCTACACCTCAATGTGTGAAGATTGAGCAGCGACAGTTGACTGCGTTCAATCTACCACCTTTTTTTTTGTAGGTCATCCTCATTACCAGGCATCCCTCTCCAAAGTCACTTTATGCCAGACACTGGGAAAAATGTGTGGCCTGGTGTGAAGTCCACAACACAGACCATTAACAAGCCAAACTTTTGAATATTTTGTTGTTTGTTTTGTCTTTGGCCCAGCAAGGTCTTGCAGTGAGAACTATTTTTTTTAAAATAAAATATATTTTTATTTTCCAATAACTTTGAAAGACATGAAAAATTACATAACTGTAACAACAAGTTGCACTTAGACCATACAAGTTTGCTTGGTTTTCTCATCTCCGGTGACCGTCTGACCATCGTAGAACAAAACAGGTACAGGATTACCTCCACCACCCCTGTGTATGTTTGAAATTACACTGTACCCCCCAACTCACTCCCTCCCCATACATCCTGGGTTCAGCAAGTTTCTTTTAATCCGGTGTCCCTGTTGTAGCAGTTTGTGTGTCCCCGGCACCTCGGGTTAGGCAGTAATATCTCATCCAGCTGCCCCAGATTTTCGTGAATTTTTTGGGGCACTCTCTACTTTTATATGTCACCCTTTCCGCTGCCATATAAAGATCCATACCCCTTTTCCATTCTTGTAGTGTGGGAGTTTCCTGCGTGCCGCAGTGGCATGCAATGTCCCGCTTGGCCACAACTAGGCCCAGTGCACTAAAAAGTAGCTGGGGGTCGAGGGACATCGGTGTCGCATGGGATTCTCAAAAGGATGAATTTAGGGTCTAGTGGAAGGGAGATTCCCAGGATGGCATTCAGTTCTTTGGTTATCGCCTGCCAGTATGCCCCTATATGTGGACAAACCCAAATCATGTGGAGGAAATTACTCAAAGCGGCCCGACAGCGCAGCGCTGGGCAGACTCAGCGCGTCTTATTTTATGTAGTTTTTCTCTATCATAGTAGGCCCGGTGGAGGATTTTGAATTGGATGAGACGCAGCCTGGCCTTGATCGCGACTTCTCTAGGGTGCATCAGGGCCGCCTCCCAGTCTGTGTCCTCCATTTCCCCCAGGTCTCCCTCCCATGTCTCCTTCAATTTGCCCAGAGTATCGGGCATGTTGTTATTTATTATTGCAGTGAGTACAATTAAAGATGATGTGTCTCCACTTTCATCCTTTTTGCATTTGCCAGTCCAATTGTCCTTGTTTAAATCACCTGCTTTGGTGCGTTTAATAAAGCTTTGACATATATGTTCCCTTGCAAACCGTTTGTGATGTCACAGTAGGATTTTAATTTGGTCATGAGGTTCCCTATGGGAACCCCCTTTGAGCAAATACACAGTTGCTCATTGTATCTTCTGAATCTCACCCCCTTTTTTCTGGCAAACTGATGTTGAGGACCAGGGCCGCCTTTTTTTGCCAAAGGTTGTGACTTCTTTTCACATTGGGCCAACCATCACCCTCTCAAAGTTCTATGCTCTTCCTCACCTTCCGAAAAAGGAGGGAATACTCCATAGGCTGAACCGCAAAAGAGTCTTAGGGCCAGATGTACGACCCTAGTAAATTGCGAGTCGCAATTTGGACTCGATTGTGAGTCGCAATTTACTATGTACAACAGTGTCAGAGACGCTGATTGCGATTCTCAATGGGGTCGCAAAATGCGAGGCTCATTAATATTAATGAGGCACTCGCATTTTGCGACCCCATTGGGAATGGCTGGCCCTTCCAGGGATGGTGGCCTGCTGGGCTCAGCAGACCACCATGTCTGTGACTGCTTTTAAATAAAGCAGCTTTTTTTTTTTTAAATGCAGCCCGTTTTCCTTCAAGGAAAACGGAATGCATTCAAAAAAATAAAAATGAAACGTTTTCGTTTCATTTTTTAAGGACAGGCAGGGGTCCCTGGGACCACTGCCTGCCCTTAAAAAATATTTTCGCATGCATTTGCAAAGGGGAAGGAGTCCCCTGGAGACCCCTTTCCATTTGCGAATGCATTACCACCTACTTGAAGTAGGTGATAATTGCGAGTGTTTTTCAACCGCAATTGCGGCTGCAAAACATTAGTACATGGGTTAGAGAGTCGCTATTTGGAAGGGAACGCCCCTTCCAAATAGCGAGTCTCTAAACACTTTTTTGCGAGTCGCAATTCATTTGCGACTCGCAAAATTGTGTTAGTACATGGCCATACCAATTTTAGCATGCGCAAACGGGTCACTAAACCGTTTGCGCATGCTGAAATTGGTCGTACATCTGGCCCTTAATCTTTTTTATCGATTGCACCAAAGACTATTGGGAGGACAGTCAATCTTTTGTGGGGTTCTTGGGGGCAAAGAAAGGTAAAGCAATGCAGAGAAGGATTTTGTCAAGGTGGATAGTCATCTGCATTTTGATCTGCTATGCATTGGCCGAGGAGCAGTCTTTTTGTAGGATATATTTGCAGACTTTTAATCCAACTTCATGAGTGTCATATGTATATAATGAAGTTACACCCATTGTTATAAACACAACATTGTCTCCAAGGGATGTTTTGTGGACGACATATAAGCAAGTTGTGTCTCAAATGTAAGTTACTTCATCTTAGAAACCAAAAGGATGTCTATAAATTGAGATATTCTTTCTAAAGGGGACCGATAGAGAACACAACATGGTGTCTAGATGTATTTGTTGTACTTTTTATTTGCTTTATGCAAAGATATATTGTTGGCATTGCTGGATTTTCAACAATTAGATATTGTACTTCCTCCTCACTCAAGGGTTCAATTGCTTTTCATTACATAAGCCTGGCCTAAAATTCTTCTTGGATCTGAGCCACTGGATTTTCATTTGCAATTTTTGTTGTTTAGCTGCTGTTTTGCTTCATGTATATATAAGTGTATACAAACAAAACTTTTCAGTAGAAAAGTGTGCTTTAAGCACATAAAAAAGTGTCATTGCAACCGAATAATAGATTAAAACTGGCCAAAGTTCATTTATTTTTATTTTTAAAAGAAGCCAGTTAAACAAAAAAGTCAGTAATGCAGCAAAATATGACTACTAAGATCTTTCACAAGTGGTGTTACTTGGCAAATTAATCATTGAAGCACACACCATGGAGGCATGTATAACACCTTAGTGTTAACCAGAAATACTGGTTAATCCTTTATTTGTACTAAGCCCACAGGCTTGAGCACTGATTTATTTTTCTTTCTGGATCAAGCACACCCATAATCTGTTGCACATTCTATTCGTTTCACAAGAATAGGAATAAAAGAATAATGAGGTGCCCATCACCCACATTATGTACCAAGGTCCAGCAGACAACCACATAGGAGCCACATCCATCCTCTTCAATGGTTGAGTCAGAGTCTCTCTACTACCTACTGATAAAATTGTGGTAACCCACCTACCGTCTGGGCAGCATACATCTTGGACGTCTGTAGGTTTTTTTTAAAGAGAAAATGGATGTTGTTTCACTTCACCCCAAAGGAAAACTAGAGACAATGTGGAGAAAGACCCAGGTAGTTAACATTGCAGAATGTGATAAGTTTGCATCCCCACTGTAGGAAGCTGGACTTCTCTTTACAGAAGTCCCTCCACTTTTTGTCCCCATTTGAACTGCTAGATGCTGGTTTTCGACTCTGACAATGCACTGAAACCTGCTAACCAGGCTCCAGTGCCATTGTTCTTTCTCCTAAAATGAAATACTTAATTGCAACCCAATTGACAAGGACTTTAGCACCCCTGCAAGTCCCTAGTAAATGGTACCTCTGGTACCCAGGGCATGGATGCTAGAGAGGGTCCCTATGGGCTGCAGCATGTATTGTGTCACTCAAAGGGACCCACTCAAAAACGACATGCAGCCTGCCATTGCAAGAAGAGGGAAATTATGCAAACCATTTTGAAAACACGGCATGGCACACTCCGTGTGTGCCATGCCCATGCACACTGCATATACTATATGTAAGTCACAGTTCCTACAGCAGACATTAGAGCCCTATGGCAGGGTGCATTATATTATATGAGAGGACATATCTGCATGAGCAGATACGACCCTGGGATGCCTGGTTCCATTCCCATGAAATTGCAAGTGGTCAGGAAGCAATCTTAAGCACATAAACTGGGCACTGGTCATTACGAGTTACCCATCTACATAATAGCTGCACTGAAAATAATGATGTTTGGTATCAAACTCCTCATCTTACTAAATCCACACTGATGCCAGTATTGGATTTACTATGACATGGACCCAGAGGGCACCTTAGACGTACCCTCTGAAACCTACCAGACTTCAAGTGTGCTGGCTGACTGGACTCTTCCAGCTTGCCATCACAGACAAGTTTCTGACCCCCTGTTTGGGAGAGCCAATGCTCTCAGAGGTCAGGAGCAATCAATCAATCAATCAATCACAAAATTTGTAGAGCGCACTACTTACCCGCGAGGGTCTCAAGGCGCTGGGGAGAGGGAAGGGGGGGGGTGCTGCTACTGGTCGAACGGCCAGGTCTTGAGTAGCCTCCTGAAGGTCAGCAGGTCTTGGGTCTGCCGTAGGCTTAGTGGAAGGGTGTTCCAGGTCTTGGCGGCGAGGTGTGAGAAGGATCTGCTGCCGGTGGTTGTTCTTCGAATGCGAGGGACGCTGGCGAGGGAGAGGTCGGCAGAGCGGAGCTGGCGGTTGGGGACGTAGAAGAAGAAGAGTCGTCTGTTGAGGTAGGCTGGGCCAGTTTTGTGGAGTGCCTTGTGTGCGTGGATGAGGAGTTTGAAGGTGATCCTCCTGTCGACGGGGAGCCAGTGCAGGTTCCTCAAGTGGGGGTGATGTGGCTGTGGCGTGGTACGTCGAGGATCAGGCGTGCGGAGGCGTTTTGTATGCGTTGCAGTCGCCTGATGAGCTTGGCCGGGCTCCCGCGTAGAGGGCGTTCCCATAGTCAAGTCTGCTACTGACGAGGGCCTGGGTGACTGTTCTTCTTGTGTCTGTCGGGATCCACCTGTAGATCTTGCGAAGCATGCGGAGGGTGTTGAAGCAGGAGGAGGAGACTGCGTTGACTTGCTTGGCCATGGAGAGCGTTGAGTCGAGGATGACTCCCAGGTTGCGTGCGTGGTCGGTGGGTGTCGGGGGTGCTCCCAGCGTCGTTGGCCACCAGGAGTCGTCCCAGGCTGAGGGGTTGGAGCCGAGGATGAGGACCTCCGTTTTGTCCGTGTTCAGCTTTAGTCGGCTGATCTTCATCCAATCGGCGACGGCCTTCATTCCTTCATGGAGATTGGCTTTGGCGGCGAGGGTCCTTGGTGAGGGAGAGGATCAGTTCAGTGTCGTCGGCGTAGGAGATAATGTTGAGGTCGTGCTGTCTGGCGATGCGTGCGAGCGGGGCCATGTAGATGTTGAACAGTGTTGGGCTGAGGGACGATCCCTGGGGTACGCCGCAGATGATCTCGGAGGCTTCGGATCGGAAAGGTGGGAGGCGGACTCTCTGGGTTCTGCCGTCGAGGAAGGAGGTGGTCCATTCCAGGGCCTTGTCTCGGATCCCTGCGTCGTGGAGGCGTGCGCGTAGAGTGCGGTGGCAGACAGTGTCGAAGGCGGCGGAGAGGTCCAGCAGGATGAGGGCTGCGGTCTCACCATTGTCCAGTAGGATCATGATGTCGTCGGTGGCGGCGATGAGGGCAGTCTCAGTGCTGTGGTTGCTGCGGAACCCCGATTGGGATGGGTCCAGGATGCTGTTTTCTTCGAGGTATCGGGTTAGCTGTTTGTTGACGATCTTCTCCATGACCTTGGCTGGGAACGGAAGCAGAGAGATGGGCCGGAAGTTCTTGAGGTCTCTCGGGTCCGCCTTGGGCTTTTTGAGTAGGGCGTTGATCTCTGCGTGTTTCCAGCTCTCTGGGAAGGTCGCGGTCTCGAAGGAGAGATTGATGATGTTGCACAGGTGGGGTGCGATGGAGCTGCTGGCTTTGTTGAAGATGTGGTGCGGGAAAGGGTCTGACGGGGAGCCGGAGTGTATTGTGCTCATGGTCTTGATGGTGTCCTCGATGTTCACGCTGGCCCAGGCTGGCAGGGGGTCGTGGTCGATGGTGTGTGGCGGGTCTGGTGCATCGATCTTAGTTGGGGCTGTCTGGGTGTTGAAGCTGTCGTGGATGTCGGCGATCTTGCGGTGAAAGAAGGTGGCGAGGGAATCGCACAGGGGTTGCGACGGCGGGATGTCGTTGGTGTTGGAGCTGGGATTGGAGAGTTCCTTCACGATGTTGAAAAGCTCCTTGCTGTTGTGTGCGTTGTTGTCGAGGCGGTCTTTGAAGGAGATTCTCTTGGCGGACCTGATGAGGTGGTGGTGGTTACGGATGGCGTCTTTGTGGGCTGTGTGGCTGTCCGGTGTCTTATCACTGTGCCATTTCTTCTCTAGTTTCCGGCAGGTACGCTTGGAAGCTAGGAGTTCCGAGGTGAACCAGCTGGCTCTTTTGGTGGTGTCGCTGTAGGTGAGCTTTTTCAGTGGGGCGAGGGTGTTGGCACAGTCGTCCATCCATCGTCTGAGGTTGCAGGCAGCGTCGTCGGTGTTGGATGGGTCGGGGGTAGCAGTGCCTGCCTCAGAGGAAGGTGATCACACCTCCTCCAGCAGGATGACCTGTGAATTAGCATACCAAGGCCAGAGGCTTCCAAGCCTCTGCCGCCTATTATATGCGACCCCGGCTTCCTCCAGACCTGAAGTATGCCACCCCCCTGCCCTGAGGCCCATTTGGCACCAGAGGAGGTGGGAAAATTAGCTAGTCAGTCGGCATGTCACCCTATCAGGCTAGCCAGACCCCTAAGGTGAGTCACCTGAAGTAGACACTCGAAGAAGGGTTTCACCATTTTGTTTTTGGTGAAATTAGGACCTCTGGGTCAGATTTATGTCCACTCTCCACACAAAGTGGTCATATGGGGGGTGTAGACACCCTAGGGTTAGGTAGCCCATTCGCTATTACCTTATACTCCCTTTAATGCCCCTAAATTCAGCATTTAGGTGGCCCCCTGACACCAGGAACCCAGATTTGGCTACCTGGGAACTGAAGAAGGACAGACGAGCGCAATCACCGTGGGAGCTGAGCTTGGCGCCAAACCCTGCCTTGCTGCTGGTACCTCCGCGATTGCACTGACCAACCTAATCCAAAAGCTGTGCATCCTCCCACGCCAATAAACGACTCTCCAAGCAGCATCTCCCTTGAGGTGGAGGAGCCATCCCCCTGCAGCTGTAGGCACCGTCCTCACTTGCCCTGTACCTCGACTTGCCGAACATCGGGTCCACTGAAGGAGCATCTCGGTAGGAAGAAGTCTTTGCTGCTCCAGGAGGTCAGATCCGTCTCCCTGTTGAGTTTGGAGATGCAGGCCCTCCAGGAGTTGCCCAGCACCAATACCCTGTGTACCGGAGCATTTGCGGCAACCAAAACTTGTTGTGTGTCCAGTCCGGACTCCACTGATACCAAAGCAGAACTGCAGATGAGGGACTCAGTATCACTGATGCCAACACTGAGAGTGTCCCTGCTGTCCTGTTTTCTCTCCCTCTCCAGGTCACCAAAGCCAATTGAGTACCTCTAATCATTGCGAGCTTCTAGCCAAAACATCTCTACACCCGAGCCCCTCAGCCCGGGTTCACAAAAACCCACTGTGTCCCTGTGCTCCAGAGAGCCTCAAGAGCCGAGCCCCCCTTTGGGTTCTTCAGGATTTGTCCCCTAGTCCGCACTTTCAGCCTTTTCTTGTTACAGGTTTTCTCCATTGACTTTACCGTGTAGCACTCGAGGCTGCCATCGCAACCAGCACCTCTGCACCCGGACACACCAGGGCAGGTAAAGCAAGACTGCTGGTGGTTCTATGGACCTTGGCCCCTAAGTACCTTAAACCCAAGAGATCAACCCTAACTACCATTTGCAAGTATACCTATGCAGTGTGTGTTTCTCAGTTAGGATAACTTTACCACTTTCGAGGCGCATACCTCAAAACCATTATGTTCGAGGCATATGAGCTGTAGATCATATGCTGTGCATAGATCGCCATCTAGTGTTGGGTCCGGATGTTTGCACTTTGTTTTTCTTCGAAGATGTCTTTCCAGTCACGAGGTAGGTGACTCCTCCTTTCGGTGATAGTGCGCATGGGCATCGACTCCATTGTTAGATTGTTTTTTTTCCGCCATCGGGTTCGGATGTGAATTGTTGCGCTCCGGTTCGGCACTGTTCTTCGGGCCCCCTTCGACGCACAATCCACTACCCTCAACGGTATTGTTTATCGATCGTGTTTCCCTTTCTCAGCGTATCGTCTACACTCGAAAGCCTTCGATCGGAAGATTCGTGGAAGGCCGTTGGGCCTACCCGCACCGGGGTCGATAGCAGTCGATGGAACTGACTCCATTCAAGTTCTGTCCTGGGTGTCGCGCTAAGTTTCCGTGCACCGACTTGCACGAAGTGTGCAACCTTTGCCTATCCCCGGAACACGACAAGAAAGACTGCGACGCGTGATGGTCGTTTTGATCAAAGAAGACGCTCTGTGACCGTCGGGCTCAACGTTACCAAATGCACCAACAAAGCGGCTCCGCACCAGATCTTGTAGAATCCCACGCACAGGAAGCCGAATGCGATGAGGAGCACATCTCCGTGTCTGAAGCCGATTCCGATGCCGAAGACCTCACACCGGGCCAACGGATCGTGAGTACAGAGACTTCCTTCCCCTACCATCAACTCCATAAAAAGGCTCCGGTCCCTCCTCTGCCTTCGGGCCAAGGTCTGCACCGAGAAAAAATTTCGAGCGCCCCGCCTTCGGGCTCGGCGCCAAGACACAAACAGCCTTCACGCTCGGGCTCTACCCGTCCTCACACATGTGCCGACCCGAAACCTTTGGTGTCGAAATCGAAACACGTTCTGGTGTCAGTGCCAGCGTTAACTAAGGCTAAATCTTCGGAGCCGAAAACTTCAGAGCCGAAACTTTCGACGCCGAAACAGGCATCTAAAGAAAGCAGTTCATCAAAAGAGCCTCAGACCGATGTTCCACCTTCGGATCCAAAACAAAAGGAAATTGTGATTAATCCACAAACTGAACATATTCTTGCCAAACTACTTGAGAAAAGGAAAATGGGCTTACAAGAAGATTACCACATTCCTCTTAAAAGGAAAAATGTGGGTACTAACCCTTCTCCACCTTATATTCCACCTTCTTCACCCATTGATCCAAATTTGCTCATCACACCCACACACTCACCGACACCACCATCACCTGACCCACAGGATAAAGGGGATGGGGATGCAGATGACTATGCACCACAAGATACTGAACCATGGGATCATTATGACACTGACCCTCAACCAGATAATGACCCCGACTTATATCCATCCAGACCTTCTCCTCCAGATGATAATATTGGATATATTGAGCTCCTTAACAGAGCTGCACAGTATCATGGGGTAGAGCTACATAAAGAGGCTTTAGAGGAAGATTTTTTGTTTGAAACACTAAGTTCATCTCAGAGGGCTACCCAAACATTACCAATGCTAAAAGGTATGCTTAAACATGCTGATGACATCTTTAAAGACCCTGTAAGAGCAAGAATCATCACTCCCAGGGTAGAGAAAAAGTACAAATCTGCACCTACTGACCCTGTATATATTAAAGGCCAGCTGCCCTTGGACTCTCTTGTAGTTTCTAACGCTAGTAAGAGAGCTAATTCACAAACCACAGGTGAAGCCCCTCCTCCTGATAAAGAGTCCAAATTAATTGATGCTTTGGGCAAAAGGGTAGCGTCACAATCAGCTAATCATTGGCGCATTGCCAATGCTCAAGCTCTATTAGCGAGATATGAAAGAGCTCATTATGATGAGCTCGAGAAGCTCATGGAATTTCTTCCTGATGAGCATAAGTCTAGAGCTAGTGACCTTATTCAAGAAGGTAAACTAATAACTAATACCTCTATCAGATGTGCACTAGATGCATCAGACACAGCAGCCCGGGCAGTAAATACTAGCGTACTGCTTCGTAGGTATGCTTGGTTAAGAATTTCAGGATTTAAACCTGAGGTGCAAGCCTCTATTCTTAACCAACCATTTGACAAAGAACATCTCTTTGGTCCAGCTGTTGATACATCTCTGGAAAAAATGAAAAAGGATACTGAGGTTGCAAAGTCCATGGGGGCCTTACAATCACCTTCCAACAGCGGATCCTTTCGTCGCTCATTCTACAGGGGTGGCTCCAAAAATATATCTACAGAAAATCCCTCCTCCTCTTACAAAGGCAACAATCAGTCGCCCTCTTCAAGAGGTTACTTTAGAGGTGGATATAGAGGAAACAATGGAAAGGGAAGAGGCAGAGGTAATTCAACACGCACTTCCCCTGCAAACACCAAACAGTGACTTCCTTTCCATACCCCCGATCATTCCACTCCTGTCGGGGGACGTCTTTCCCGTTTCTACCCATTTGGAATACGATTACATCAGACAAATGGGTTCTACAAATTATCCAATCTGGTTACTGCCTGGAGCTTACAAACACTCCACCAAACATTCCTCCAAGGTCACACCTCATGTCACAAGAACATCTTACCCTTCTAAAGCAAGAGGTTCTCTCTTTGTTGCAGAAAGGTGCAATAGAACCGGTCCCTTTACAATACCGGGGGACAGGTGTGTACTCCCTCTACTTTCTAATTCCCAAAAAGGACGGCTCTCTCAGGCCTATATTAGACCTCAGAGAACTAAATCTGTACATTCAGTCGGACCACTTCCATATGGTAACACTCCAACAAGTGCTTCCGCTCCTTCAGCAAGGCGACTTTCTCTCCACTCTGGATTCAAAGGACGCCTACTTTCATATACCAATACATCCTGCACACCGCAAATACCTCAGGTTCGTGGTAGCAGGCCACCATTATCAATTCAAGGTGCTCCCATTCGGAGTAACAACAGCACCCAGGGTTTTCACAAAATGCTTAGCAGTGGTCGCAGCCCATCTACGAAGACAACATGTTCACGTCTTCCCATACTTAGACGACTGGCTCATAAAGGCCAGCTCGCACGACAGCTGTCTACGCCACACACAAAAAACTGTTCAATTGCTCCACGAGCTGGGATTCACACTAAATCTGTCCAAATCCCATCTCCAACCCTCCAACACTCAAGCTTATCTAGGAGCTACTATAGACACACAAAAAGCTCTAGCACACCCAACTCCAGCCAGAGTCAGGAATATACAAGTGATGCTGTCTCAGTTTCAGCCTCAACACTCTTTACCAGCTCGTGTGTTCATGCAGTTACTGGGAATGATGGCGTCTTGCATTCTAATAGTCCCTTACGCAAGACTTCAAATGCGTCCCCTACAGGAATGCTTAGCAAGACAGTGGAACCAGGTTCAGGGTCTATTATCAGATCTAGTGTTGGTAGACGGCCGCACCCATCGCTCTCTGCAGTGGTGGAACACACAAAACCTTTTAAAAGGGCGGCCCTTCAGCGACCCGGTTCCACAAATAGCACTAACAGCAGACGCATCTCTGACAGGTTGGGGAGCACATCTCCAAACCCACACAATTCAGGGCATATGGAGCTTGCAGCAGAAACAACTTCATATAAATCACTTAGAGCTGCCAGCAATTATTCTGGCGCTTAAATCGCTTCAAGTTCATCTAGTACGCAAGACTGTCTTGATTCGTACAGACAACATGACAGCAATGTATTACATACAAAAACGGGGGGGACACACTCTCTCCAGCTGTCACAGCTAGCACAGACCATCTGGAAATGGGCCATACATCACAAAATGTATCTCCTAGCGGAACACCTTCCAGGAGTAAACAATCAGATGGCAGATCTGCTCAGTCGTCAGATACAACAAATCCACGAATGGGAACTACACTCTCAAGTTCTCCTCCTATTCTTTCAAATGTGGGGCTTCCCAGACATATCTCTGTTCGCCACACACCTAAACGCAAAATGCCCAAAATTCGCTTCCAGGTATCCACACCCATTGTCCAAGGGCAATGCACTATGGATGAATTTATCAGGGATATTTGCTTACGCTTTTCCACCTCTCCCACTCATTCCATTAGTGGTTCGGAAATTCAAACAAGCATCCCTGACGGATGTATGATGCTACATCGCAAACGTTTACATCGCATGCTTTGACATCGCAGTTTTCGCATTGCATGCTCTTTTACAACGCAAGTATCCATCATGCAAACCATTACGTCGCATTCCCATTGAAATGCAGACAAAATACATTTACAGCGCACACAAACACCCCGCATGCTTTTACATAGCGATTTTTACCCCTACGCCCACTCCCCTAAACCCGAAATCCTAAATCCTTAATTACTACCGTACACTAGGACCCCCTGACCCGACCCTAAATCCTAAACCCTGAACCCTAAAACAGTACCCTACAGTACGACCCCCTAACACTTCCCTAAACCCTAAGCCCTAAACCCTAAAACCTTAATTACTACTTTACACTAGGACCCCCTGACCCGACCCTAAACCCTGAACCCTAAAACAGTACCCTACAGTACGACCCCCTAACACTTCCCTAAACCCTAAGCCCTAAACCCTAATACACTACCCTACAGTAAGACCCCTAAACTACACTCTAAGCACAATCCCCCTTACCTCTCTCCTCGCGTCGTCTCTTCCTCACCTCTGTCCCGGTGCTTGTCCGTCCCGGTGCTCGCCCCCTCTGTCCCGGTGCTCCGCCTCGCATCCATTACAACACATGCGATTTAAAAGCGCATGTGTTTTAAAAGCGCATGCGATGTAATGGGACGCGTCGCAATGTGTACGCGTCGTAACGTCGCTTGCGTTGTAACGCATGCGACGTAAAGGCATGCAATGTAATGCATGCAATGCCATGGATGTTCGCCGTCCCTGACACCAATCCTAGTTGCTCCCACGTGGGCACGTCAACCATGGTTCACAACCTTGTTGGAACTGTCAGTAGTTCCTCATCAAAAACTACGTCTTACACCCAATCTCCTCACACAGAGGCATGGAGACATAAGACATCCAGACCACAGTCAACTCAACCTGGCAATCTGGCACCTGAAGTCCTAGAGTTTGGCTACCTTAATCTACCGCCAGACTGCATGAATATTATCAAAGAGGCTAGACGTCCTACCACAAGATCCTGCTATGCAGCAAAGTGGAAACGGTTTGTAATATACTGTACTAACAACCACATCAACCTGCTTGATGCTTCTGTTCAAAACATTATATGTTATTTGTTACATCTACAGCGTTCCAATTTAGCGTACACATCCATATGCTTACATTTGGCTGCGATAGCTGCATACCTCCAGAATAGACAACATCTATCTCTCTTTAGAGTGCCTGTCATCAAAGCTTTTATGGAGGGACTCAAGAGTCATTCCCCCAAGACATCCACCTGCTCCAGTGTGGAATCTCAACATTGTTCTCACCAGGCTAATGGGTCCACCCTTTGAACCATTGCACAAATGTGAACTGCAATTTCTCACGTGGAAAGTAGCTTTCCTCATAGCTATTACATCACTGAGGAGAGTCAGTGAGATTCAGGCACTAACTATAGAAGAACCCTTTTTACAGATGCACCAAAATAAAGTAGTTCTTCAGACCAATCCTAAATTCCTTCCTAAAGTCATTTCTGCCTTTCATATCAATCAATCTGTTGAGTTACCTGTGTTCTTCCCTCAACCAGATTCTGTGGCAGAACGTGCCCTACACACTTTAGATGTGAAGAGAGCATAACTTTATTACATAGAAAGGACAAAACCTTTCCGTAAGACAAACCAACTTTTGTCGCTTTTGCTCCACCACATAAAGGCAATCCCATATCAAAATCAGGTATTGCAAGGTGGATAGTCAAATGCATTCAAATATGCTATGCAAGAGCAAAACAAACATTACCAGTTCCTCCTAGAGCACACTCTACACGCAAACTGGGGGCTTCTATGGCATTCTTAGGTAATATACCCATAGATGACATATGCAAAGCTGAAACATGGTCTACACCTCACACATTCACAAAACACTATTGTGTAGATGTGTTAGCAAGACAGCAAGTTAGTGTGGGCCAAGCAGTTTTACGTACACTATTTCAAACAACTGCAACAGCATCAGGTTAGCCACCGCTTTGGGAGATAACTGCTCTGTAGTCTATGCACAGCATATGATCTACAGCTCATTTGCCTCAAACGGAAAATGCTACTTACCCAGTATGCATCTGTTCTTGGCATATAGAGCTGTAGAGTCATATGCGCCCACCCGCCTCCCCGGGTACCTATACCTGTTGCAGTAACATCTTACTTAGATACATGCATTCATGGACATCTCCTTTTACTACTCCCACTAACTTCATTATCACCCTCTGCGGGAAAACAATCTAACAATGGAGTCGATGCCCATGCGCACTATCACCGAAAGGAGGAGTCACCTACCTCGTGACTGGAAAGACTTCTTCGAAGAAAAACAAAGTGCAAACATCCGGACCCAACACTAGATGGCGATCTATGCACAGCATATGACTCTACCGCTCTATATGCCAAGAACAGATGCATACTGGGTAAGTAGCATTTTCCTTCTGCATTTTACTGGTTTTCTGTAAAAACACTAACTCAGAAACTACTTACCTGATTCCGATGAGCTTGGTGTCTAAATTCAAATAAAAATCTGTTATCTTTCTAAATTGGTCTCGAGTTTCTTCTTGAGTGTGTGTCTCGTTATTGTTTCTGTGTGTACAGCAAATGCTTAACACTACCCTCTGATAAGCCTAAGCTGGTCGACCACACTACCACAAATGGAGCACTTGGGATTATTAGTTTAAGCCCAGTAAATCAATAAGGGTCGTCTGGAATATTTGCATGGTGTACCCATGTAAATAGGGAGCTGGCTATTTATGTGGTGCACCAATGTATATTGGTGCGCCACATAAATAGCCAGCTTCCTACACCCACATACAATGAGATGAGGATGGAGTGTTGAAATGCATACTGTATTTGGGTTCTTACAAGATAATCATGTAAGAGCCCAGCCATTTGCTGTCCCAGCTAACCTTTATTGCATAGGAAATGCTTTGCTTATAGAGTCTGTTTTTCGCCCTTATTGAGCATCCAGAGGATGTGCTTGTGACACTCATTTAACAAGCATTTGTAATGCAATAGGACTCACATTTACGCGAGACCTATTGCATTGCAAACGGAAGTGCGGGCGGGCGGGGGGCAGGAGGGCAAGAAGGCACGAACAATGGGAGTGTGGGCGGGTGGGCGGAAAGGCATGGGAAGAAAATAGTGCTCACAATCTAAATAACACATACCATGCAACACTCGAAGTAAAGGGGCCAGTAGCAATGGAAGGACACAAATGACGACATGGCCGTCATAAGGAGGGACTAACAAGCCTATAAACCAATCGGAAGGCAGCATTTAGAAAGGACAAAGACACAAGCCAATGAAAAAGATGGGCGGGGGAGTGGGTGGAGCTTCCACTCCATACTCCATTACTGCATGCCTCGCAGAGCAAGCAGTGCATGCGCGCTGCCGCTATAGGCTCGACCTAAAAAGCTCTCTTATTACTTAGCCAGTAATATTTAACCAGTAATAATCTTTGCCCCAACGAACGACGGTGAGAGGGGAGGCGGGTGGTGACGCCGGCGATCCCACTGAGAACCGGGTGTCCCAGGATGCAGCCTCCGCAAGCATTGGGGCAATTTTTAGGTGTTTTAGACAGGCGCTGGGTGCCGGCCTCGGGCTGCCTGACCTCAAAATGGCGGTTGTCACCGACTTCCACCAGGATCTCAAGGCGGCACTGAGCGGAGGGCATCCATAGGGCAAACGCACGCCGGTGGCCACAGAACAGCAGCAAAAGTTGAGTCCTTGCCCCGGGGATCATCGCCCTAAAGTTAACTGTTGTGCAGCGCCTGTTTTAGAGATTGCCTATTGGAGTCCAAGGAGGTAACCCAGTACCTGAGTTACCCAGTTCTAAGATGGCTGCCGAGCTGGAGCTGGACAAAGAAGCTCCCAGGGTCGGGAACATTAACCTTTAAATATCCCGCCGATACCCTGCCATCCACCAACTATTTGTAACCAGCAGCACTACTAGAAAGGAGCATAATACGTTCTCTCACAAGCAATTCTTAGTTCTCTTCGGATGCAGCAGGAGTTCCCTCGATGACCAAATCGTCCCCCCATATAACTCTGCATCGTTAAGTTCATTTTCCTGCGCCGTTTCTGAGGTTTGGTTGTGGCTGGAGGGGGAGGGGCCCGCGAGCCTAACCTGCGCCGTCCCCCGAGACCGGGCCTACATCTGGGACTGAGCCCGCGGCTGGGAGGTTCGTTGACATTTGCAGCAGCCGCGCACCGTCCTCTGCTTGCAAAACTCCCCTCTGAGCGTGATGACCCCATACCATCCACCACCAGGGAACTTTTCCTATGCCGCCGCCAGCGATCTCTCCCTTTGACCTCTGGGAGCTTTGAGACTCCGGTTCCTGGTGGAGTCAAGGAGGCTTTATCAGCGACCTACCTCTTTCCAGGTTGCGACATCACTGTTTGACCCTGAGGCGCCCAGGGTCCCCCTACCACTGGGATCCTGCTCAAATGCCCAACACTCACTACTGCTGCTGGGAATGGGGAAGATCTGCAGACTTTGCAACTGTCCCTTCCACCTCTCCTCTCACCACTCTTGACCTGGGGGCGAGTTGGAGGATGAGGCGGACGGCGCTTCCCAGAAACACCGTGACCGGTGCTCTCGATGGAACTTTGATGTTGCCCCCTGGGCGGAAACCATAACTGTCTGTACTTACAGTGGTTCCCGAGCAACCTTGGCCAATGCCCGGTGGAACTGTCCTATGCAGCTATAGAGGAGTTTGGCTCTGGTTCACCCCTCGGCCGTCACCTACCCAGCCGGACATCAGACATTGTTTTTCCTCGTCTCCCCGTTGTGTTTCCTACCTGCTTTCCTTCCCCCTGTCTACCATTCCCCCTCTACCTTTCACTCCCCTTAGACGTGTGCACGCACTAATAACTCATATTATTGTGTAATCTCATGTTTTTCTCCTATGTCTATACTTGACTATGTAATTATGTAACTCGCTGATCCTCATGTAATGCTCTGATATCTCCGGGTCTAGCCAGCGCTATATAAAACTTTGCAAATAAAATAAAATATGACAACTATGTACCTGGAAGCTGAGTAGTTGCCTCCATTCATTCTTTTTTCCCCAAGAGTACTGTTCTACGGTTTAAGTTTTCCTCTACAATCTGAAACAACAGTAATTCTGTGAGGTCCTGTATATCGCAATGAATAGGATGTTGCAGAAAATGTCAGTCTCTTATGATTACAACTGGCCGCCTGTATTTGAAAAGCTCCTAGATTTCACTGTGAGATTATGTCTAGAGATGACATGATACAGGACCAGTTGTACATATCCAATGTACTACTACCCTGTAGTTGACATCATTATAGTGCATATTAAAATGCAAATGTAAAAAACTGAGGGAACATTACTCTTCGGGTGCTTTCAGTGACAGATCCTAGTCAGCTAGTATGCACACGGTTGTACGTCATAATATTGTTTACAAAAATATTGTCTATTTTGGGTAGATTTTCTATTGGTAACTCCATTCGCCCCATAGTTATGTAGACAATATTTAGGACATAATGTTTCTGTCAGACGATATTTTTACACCAATATTCTTGCACCACCCTCACTAACATTCACATTCCAGATAATTCATATATTTATGTATTTGCTTGACAGTTTTATATAGCTCCTGAACACCGAGAAGTATAGATGTGTTTTAAATAGTAACAGCAACAGTGGCACAGATGTCATACATTGAAGAGAAATAGAATGCTGAGAGGGGGAATGGAGCAAAGAAAAAAGGGACAGCGAGATGTTTGACTGAGAAAGGAAAATTTGCTGCAAGAACCTTAATGCGAGCACAACGTTGAATAGACTTTGTGGGCTCTTCTTGGTTATTGAACAGCACTCAACAAGTAGTCTGTTTACCGAATTTTAAAACCTTGCAATTTACTGATTGACTCAACCTACAAGTGCTAAAGTGCTTGTGCTCACTCCCCTAAACATGGTTTCATTGGCATGTACCTAATTGGCATATTTAATTTACTTATAAGTCCCTTGTAGAGTGGTATGCCATTTACCCAGGCCCTGTAAAATAAATGCTACCACAGCAGATGCACGCAGTGGGCGTGCCGCCGGCACGTCAAAGGTGTGCCAAGGGCAAACCCATCTGCTCCCTTCTGTGCCTGGACCACGCCCAGCACCAGGAACCCTGGATCTCCCACAACTCAAAGATACATCATCACCGAGCTCCGAGCCCTGGACCCCGGACGCTGCAAAAACAACTGCTGCCTCACCATGCCACGATCAATGGTAGGAACTTTTTCCTGCCTGCACTGTCTCTTCTCCTGCAACAGCAGAGCACCCACACGCATGATGTCCACCACCATGCTAACCAGGACCGCTTCAGAACAACTCCAGGGCCTTCTGCTCAAGGAATAATCAATATGCAAGCACGCCACTGAGACCTGGGACATCATCACCTCCTTCACCGCAACGTCATCTTCCTCACGGAGACCTGACTCAACCCCGCATCTGCCCCCGACATTTCCTCAGCCACGCCTGATGGCTACAAGAGAACACACCGAGACTTCATCAACAAACACAGAGGTACAATCGCCATCACCCACAAGGAAACCATCTGCTGCACCACCACAGCAGACGATACCACCCCGATCATGGAACACCTCAACTTCCAAGTCCAAACCAACAGCAGAACCACCATCAGAGGCACCCTCACCTACAGAATTCCAGGACCATGCCCCGGCTTCTGTGACACCATCACAGAATTCATCACCCCACTCGCCATTGACTTTAGCCACTATATCTTCCTCAGGGACCTCAACTTTCACCTCGACGACCTCAACGACACCAACATCATCAACCTCCTCGAAAGCATGAACAACACTGTTCTTGCTTAACTAATCACCAACCCCACAAACAGTCAACCCCATCTTCACTGCCATTGACAGAGTCAAGTACAGCCATGTCACTCTGTTGTCCACTTCACCATCACGGGGTCCCCCCGGCACCACCACCAAGCCACCCAGTGCTACACAACCAAAAGCTGGCACAAAGTGTCAGAGAGCCAGTGGACCAAAGCCCTCAGCACCTCCCACCCTGACACCACAATCAACCTGCAGCAAGCTGTCAAGAACTTCTCCGTCTGGATCACCATCTACACCAACAGAGTCACCTTCGTCAAGCACACCAAACACAAGAGACCCTCTAAAAAGGCCAGTTGGTGCACAACGGAACTGAGAATCACAAAATGCAACTGCAAACGACTTGAAAGGAAATAGCACACTAGCAGCGATCCCACAGACTGAGTTACATTCAAGACTTCCCTCAACCAATACCACTAGCTCCTGAAAGAGACCAAAAGGCACCCTGGCTGACCACATAGAAGCCAGTGCTAACCACAGCAAGAAACTCTTCAACATTTTCAGAGAGTTCTCCAACCCCTCAGTCACCAAAAACACCATCACTCTTTTGTTTTGTTTTCGGAGTTTTATATAGCAGGAACTTCACCCGAAGGTATCGGGTATCAGAACGCTTTACATGAACACCAGTTACTTTACACAAGGACACATTCATTTTTTGTTAGGCACAGGGAGATTAAGTGATTTGCCCAGAATCACAGGATGTTGAGTGTCATTGCCAAGACTCAAACCTGGTTCTCCAGATTTGAGATCAACCGCTGTAGCCCGTTAGGCCACATCCTCTCCCCTAACTCCCAGGAACTCTGCAACACCTTGGTGGACTTCTTCCACGACAGGATATCCACCATCTACACAACCTTTGAAGAATATAGGCGTTTCAACGCATGCGATTACAACACAAGTCGTTACAATGACTTGCTCTACGGGGCGCGCTGAACTTGGGAATAGTATCATTTATTATTCCAACTCCAGTGTGTGCAACAGTAGGGAAGGTGTTGGAATAGTAAATTATACTATTCCTTAGTTTAGAGCGCCCCCTAGAGCAAGTCTTTGTAACGACTTGCATTGTAATGGTACTGCGATGTAACAACGCGGTCGTTGTAACGACCCTGTTGTAATCGCATGCGTTGTTTTGCATGCGATGTGATGGCTGTTTCCCCCTTTGAACCCTAACCCACCACCGCCGAATTCCTCAGCCATCTCGCTCCAACAGATGCAAGCCCTGATGAACTGCTCACCACTTGAAGCCAGCTCACCACACAAAACACCACAGGCATCGTGAACTCTATCCATTCTGGAGTATCCATGGACCCCTGCCCCCAACACTTCTTCAACCTTGGAAGTAAGATGATCAGCAACAACCTCACCACCATTTTCAATGCATCCATCGCTGCAGCCACCTTCCCCAAAGAATGGAAACACGCTGAAGTTAAACACCTTCTCAAGAAGCTGTCTGCAGACCCCAGTGAACTCAAGAATTACGTCCCATCTCTCTGGGTAAACATCGTTTACCACGAAAAGTTTCCCCGCAGGGAATTACAACGTGGCCGTTACACCGACCGCGATGTAACCACGCATACCATTACTCCGCAAGTCGGAACAACGACTTGCGGAGGGGGCAGACTGGAGTTGGAATAGTAAATTATACTATTCCAACATCCAGCGCCCCCCCTCCGCAAGTCGTTGTTACGACTTGCGGGATAATGGTATGCGTGGTTACAACGCGGTCGTTGTAACGACCGCGTTGTAATTCCCTGCAGGGAAAAATAATGCGTTAAAAAGAGGTATATTCATTTCTCTGCTCCCCTTTCCATCCAAAGTCCTCGAGAAGGCCATCAACCGCCAACTCACAGAACACCTAGAGAACAACAATCTTCTGGACACATCCCAATCTGGATTCTGCACTAACGACAGCACCGAAACCGCCCTGATCACGCCCACAGACGGCATCAGAACGCTCCTCCACTGGGGAGAAACAGCGGCCCGATCCTCCTTGACCTCTTTTTCTGGAAAGTGCATGCACAGATAATGGTGAGCAGATTCCCTCTTATATTGGCAGAGATACCCATTCTATTATTGAGCATGTTTTGATTTTCTCTTCCGCAAGGGATTTGGTCTGTGCACCTTGCATTATTCCAATATCAATGAGTGACCATAACCCACTAGTCTTGTCAATGTCCTTTTGGGTTAAAAGTGCCAAAGAATCTGTATGTGTAGCCAATATTGCCTCAGTTAGGCCTAATGGTGTCCGTGTAAAATAGACAGGAATAGATCCCCGTAGGGTACCACAACAAGTAGCAAGTAAGAACTCTGAGTTCAGTTATTGTTTGGAGAAGGTGGTGAATCACAATAAGTTACTGTCCACCTTTGATCAGATTACCTGGACATTAAGCTCATTACTCACACAACTCCCAAGATCTAGCCAGACTAGAAACCGCAGGTGGTTTGGCCCCTTGTGTACCCAGGCTTCCAAGCATTTGAAATCAGCATTGCACTGCTCCCCCAGGGACCATTCAGTTATAAAACTTTTGTGTAAGAACTATAATCAGGTACTCGCAGCCAGAAAGAAGGTGTTACAGGAAAAGGCCTGGTAAAAATTGCTTCAGGCTGCTGAGATGAAAGACAATTTTTTTCTGGAGAGCGATTAATTCCCCTTTTATAAAAACTGATTCTATCCCGGAGCTCAATTCTTTTGTCTCTTGTAAATCATGGGTGGCACATTTTTTGGGCATTTTTGTTTCGAATGAGGAGGTTAGCTAGCCAGCCATGGGTGAGAGGGAGTTGTGTAGGAATTATCTCCCATCAGATATTACCCTTGAGGGGGTACTCCTTGCCCTAATACAAAGTGCAGGTGGGAAAGCACCAGATGAATTTAAAGCAATGGGGGATCTGTGGGGCCCCATCATGACAAGCGTGTTCACTGCGGCTAGCGAGTACACGATCCCTTCCACCTAGGCAGTCTCAATTATAGTTCCCATCTTTAAGAAGGGAGACAAATCAGACCCCAAATGTTACCGCCCCATTTCCCTCCTAGATTCATCAGATAAACTAATGAGCAAGATACTTCTAATGAGACTGGAGGAATGGGCACTGGATAACTAATCTATCAGAGGTACAGTTAGGATTTAGTAGGGGCTTGGGGACAGTCGGGCAATGTGTGAATCTCACGTTGCTGATTGGAAAGTATACCAGGAACAAAATAGGATCCCTTTATCTTTGTTTGGATGATTTAAGCAGCGCATTTAACTTAGATGACCACTTAATTCTGTGGTCAACCTTGGTCTCACTTGGTACACCTGAGGAGGTTATTTGCTTTCTTGCATGGTTGTACGAAAACTTGTCATCCAAGGTCCGGTATGGTCACCAATCGGGAACGTTCCCCCCATTCAGAGTAAGGAGAGGAATTAGACAGGGCTGTGTATTGGCACCATTTTTGTTTTCTCTCTTTATTAATGAGGCTGATGGTACCCTCCAGGCTCTGCAGGCCAATGCGCCCAGCGTCACCGGCTGGCCCGTTCTTGTGTTGTTATATGCCAACAACACTGTCCTACTATCTAGGACTCCCATTGGCCTGCAAAAACTGATGAATGCATTTGGGATCTTTATGGATTCTAGGAAAATGGTAATTAATAAATCGAAAACTTATACAATGGTCTGTGGGAAGAAGGTACAGATGTGTAAGTCCTTTTTTATTGGGGATCCACCAATAGCAAGAGTAAACTCTTTTTGTTACCTAGGGATCCTTTTCTCAAGCAACAGCACATGGTCCCAACAGGTAAAAGTTAGATCCAAGATGAGAAGAAATTGTGAGGGGATTTTTAGGTTTTCTCATAAGTTGGGCAGCCGACCAATTAGGGAGATGATTGATATAAATTTATAGGACAAGAAGGTTGTCTACTGCTACATTTTGGGGAGGGCTGTGGGGCTACACCCCTAGTAACTCCCTTCAGGTGAAGGAGAATTCATTTTTTTCCAGCCTCCGTGTCATCCCTGATTGTTCATAACGAGGTTGGATTGCAATTTTTGAAAGATCTGCTTTTAATAAAGCCCTTATTACTTTGGTTTTCTATCTGGTCAAAAGCTAAAACAAGTTTTGTCAAATGGGTTATTTTAGATTGTCTTGCTTTGGATCATGTTTTTAATATCCCTTGACTTTCTTATATAAATGAATCTTTAAGAACACTATTTACTATGTCTGTTTTGCAAGATCCACACAGGTATTTATCCCTTGATAGGATTACAATCAAGGCATCCTTTTTTAAGTATAGGCAGGACTGTAGAATGTGTGATGAACTCAGAAAGTCAACAGTTGCCTTTTACATGTTGATTGATTTACAGAGTGAATGTCAATATTACTTGTCTTGGCTGACTACGTTGCGCTTGGGCACAGTACAACACCTAGTTGCCTTTCCTGAAATGAAGGTACGACCACTGAATATGATCACTTGTCCCTGCGATGATCTGTCTAAGCAAAGCATACAGCACTTTATATTAATTTGGGATTTTTAAAAGAATCTAAGAAGATATTATCTTAAACCAATTCTTCTTGCACAGAATATTAGAGACCATAAAATTGCAGTAAGCTGTTTGCAGTTGAAGACCCCTCTGTATGTTTTATTGTTGCACTTTTTTAAGGGGGCAATACACCTCAGGAAAAGTATTGTATGCTAGACGTTAATACAAAGGAAGACATGGCTTTTTTTTAACTACGTGTTTATTCTTACCAGGGCATTTTATGTATTATATTTGTTGATGATATACTGTATTACACTTTTATGGCTGTTTTTAACTGTGCAGAGTTAAGTTTTTTAATCAAATTGACAGATGATGGGGAGGAGAAGGAGAGTGAACCTCTCCATGTACTCCTGTCATCAAAAGAGAAAGATGGGTCGGTGGAGGGGTCAGCCTCTCCCCTACCCTGACCCCAGAACAGCAGAGGGACTGTCGCCAGTTACTGGGACAGTTTGCCTCTCTGTTTTTCCTCACACCTATGCTTACTCATCTTTGTACCCATGACATTGTTACAGGAGACAGACTGCCTGTCAAAAATAAAATATATAGGCTGTCTTATAAAGTGAGGGCCTGCATCAAGGAGGAAGTCTCTAACATGTTAGAGTTGGGGGTGATTGAGCACTCTAGTAGCCCCTGGTCCAGCCCAGTGATGTTGGTACCAGAAACTGCCCCACTGGGTTCTGCTCCAGAACTCTAGTTCTGTGTGGACTATCGGGGGCTCAGCTCAGTCACCAAGACTGATGCTCACTCCATCCCCCGAGCTGATGAGCTCATTGATAGGTTAGGGGCTGCCCAGGGGCTAAATACCTTTAACTTCAGGGTACTGGCAGATTGCCCTAAGTGAAGGGGCTAAGGAGAGGTTAGCCTTTTCACTCCAGAGGGCCACTTTCAGTTTAAAGTAATGTCATTTGGACTGTAAAATGCCCCTGCCACCTTCCAGAGGCTGGTGATTCAGGTCCTGGCTTGTATGGAGGCCTTTATTGCTGCTTACTTGGATGTAATAGCTGTCTTCAGTTGCAGCTGAAAGGAACACCTCTTTCACCTGCAGGAAGTGCTTCAGGCCATGCACTACGCAGGCCTGACTATCAAGGGCAGTTAGTGCTATTAGGGCAGGGGTCTGTGGTATACTTGGGACACCTGGTGGGTGGGAGTAAGGTGCAGCCCCTCCAGGCCAAAATAGAAACCATTCTGGCCTGGAAGCCCACAAAAACGCAAACTGAGGTGAGGGCCTTTCCAGGCCTCAGGGGATATTACAGAAGGTTTGCCAAGGGATATGGCACCATTGTTGCCCCCTTGACTGAGCTGAGTTCCAAGATGCAGCCAAGGAAGGTGATCTGGACAGATGCTTGCCAGAAAGCCTTTGAATCCCCCAAACAGGCTATGTGCACAGTCCCTTTGTGCTTAAGGCCCCAGACTTTTCCAAAGAACTCATAGTTCAAACAGATGACTCCGAGCATGGTGTAGGGGCAGTCTTTTCATAGCTCATCGATGAGGGCCCAGACAAACCTGTAGCTTTCACTTCTAGTAGGTTACTTCCCAGGGAACAGAGGTGGAGTGATATTGAAAGAGAAGCCTTTGCTGTGATCTGGGCAATGAAGAAGCTGAGACCATATTTGTTTGGGACTTACTTCCAGGTTCAGACAGCCAACAGGCCCCTCAGGTGGGTAATGCAAATGAGGGGTGAGAATCCAAAATTGCTGAGGTGGTCCATCTCCCTACAGGGAATGGACTTTACAGTGGAACACAGATCTGGGTCAGACCACTCAAGTGCTGATGGTCTCTCCAGGTTCTTCTGCCTTAGAGATGAGAACTCCCAGGAGATTGGAAAGTTCGCCCCACTTTCAGCTGGGGGGGTCACTTGTTAGACCTGTCAGCCCTAGGGTGGTCTTCCTCCAAACTTTTTGCCTACTTACCTCCAATGTTTACTGGATTTCTGCTTTTGTTGGACACTGCTAATCAGTGCTAAGGTGCTTGTGCTCACTCCCCTAAACATGGTTTGATTGGCATATACCTAATTGGCATATTTAATATACTTATGAGTCCCTTATAGAGTGATCTACCATATATCAGGCCCTGTAAATTAAATGCTACCAGCGGGCCTGCTGCACTCACTGTGCTACCCACTTAAGTAGCCCTCCAAAACATGTCCCAGGCCTGCCATTGCAGCCTGAATGCAGTGACAAACTGCCATGCGATTTGGCATTTAAACTCCCTTGCCAAGCTTTAAACTCCCCTTTTTTACATATAATTCACCCCTAAGGTAGGTCCTAGGAAGCCCATAGGGCAGGGTGCTGTGTAATTAAAAGGTTGGACATGCACGTTTAGGTTTTACACGCTCTGGTAGTGAAAAACTCCTAAATTTGTTTTTCACTACTGTTAGGCCTACACGTCCCATAGGATAACATTTGGGATTCCTTATTACATTTAATAGCCTGTAATTCCTAAATGGGATCAAGTAGATGCATCATGTTTAGTACCTATGAAATTGTAAAGACAAGCCCTTGCTAAAGGTAAAGTCGGATTTTTCATTACAATTTTGAAAATCCCACTTTTACAAAGTTGACCTTAACCCTTTTGTGCCTGCAACCTAGCCTGGTCACATGACTAGGTGTAGTTGACGGGTGGGCTTTGTGCATCCCCCCTAGACAGCCACACACAGTGGAAGCTTAGGTGTGACAGGATGGGCCATCACTAGCAGGATGAGAGGGAAGAGCTGAGCCCAGCCTCACTCACATCTGAATAGGCTGTGTTCTGTCTCCACACAAAAGGCTTACCAACCCTTCATTGTCACTTCAGCCAGCTTGGAGCCAGAGCAGGGGAGGCAGGGAATTCATTGCACTTCAAAGACACTGTCTAGAAGCTTTTTCCACCTTTCAGTCACCAACTCTTCTGTACACTTCTGGACCTGAGGATACTTTGCCAGGAAGAAGGACTACTGTGCTGCTCAAATTACTGCCGTTCTGCTGGACTGCTGCTCTGGAAGAACTGCTGCCCTGCTGTGCTGCCCTGCTGCCCTCTTGCCTGGGGAAGAAGAACTGGATCTGCAACTCCATCGTGACCCTGGGATTCATAGTGATTTAAAGGGCTAGACTGCTGGCCTCATGATCTGATCCTCCGGGACATAAAAATCTCCCTCCTAGCTCATGGACTCGTCTTAAGTGAATTCCTGACCCCCAAGTGTTGCCTCTCAGGTCCTGGCCCCTTGGTAGGCACTTGAAATCCAGATTTTGTGCTCTTCGCGACCGCGTACGGCCCTGTTCGCACCAGAACCGCGACATTCGCACCGAAATCCAGTGGGAGGTGCTGCCAGCCCGTCTCTTCGCACAGCAGCATCAACAGCCCATGGGGACTGCCAACGCGAAGCTCCATCCAGCCCGTCCCTGATGCCTGGCCTGTTCTTCACACCATGCCGACTGCCGCCCTCGACGCTCTCCATGCTCCTGGCGATTCTCTTTTACGTGAACAGGACTCTTGGCTAAAAACCTGAGAAGGTAAAACTTCAGGGGGACTAATCTGGGACTGTGTCCGACCCGCATTCCATGGCGGTTGGCATGGGATTTTGACTTTGACCCGGTCCAGCGGGACCAGATTGCTGTGGTTGGTGCTTTCTGCTTTTAGGCGCTATATTTCACTTAAAGCTTTAAAAAATCATAGCTACGGTTCTACTGATTAGATTAATGTCATTTTGATGTCAAATAATTTATTAAAATGTACTTTATTTTTCTAAATTGGCTTAGGATTTTTCTTGTGTTGTGTTTTCACTTTATTACTGTTTGTGTGCTGCATAAACACTTTACACATTGCCTCTAAGTTAAGCCTGACTGCTTTTTGTGCCAGGTTACCCAGGGTTAAGCACAGGTTTATTTAGTGACGTTTTGAGGTTCATCCTGCAAGGAATTGTGGCTGTTGCTTGACCAGGGCTCACACCCCATTCAACCAACACCCCAGTTTCTCACATTATATTGCGTGGTCTATTGTAACAACGGATAGTGATTTACTGCAGAAAAAAGTCTATGGTAGAATGCATAATGAAGCCGTAATTTAAGCTGGTTGCTTCACAATTCAACTTGACCATGTATGTATCATCAAACTCTGTCTTTTTCCACCCCCAAATAAAAAAACAGAATGCAAATAACAAAGGTGAATGTGATTTGCCGCTTTGAGGCACGTTATTGGCTCTCAGCTGAATATAGCAAGCCTAGTATTTAAGGAACATGGTAAAATAATCCCACAGCCATTCTAGATCACCAGCTGGCAGCTCAACATAGAGCAAAGCCTGCATTTAATTAAAATGTATCACATCAAGCAGTGTCTGGAGATATGTGGGGAGAGGATGTAGCCTTACGGTTAGAGCGGTCGACCTCGAAGCTGGGGAACCGGGTTCAAGTCTCGGCAACGACGCTCAACATCCTGTGATTCTGGGCAAATCACTTAATCTCCCCGTGCCTAACAAAAATGAATGTGTCCATCTGTAACGAAACTGGTGCTCATGTAAAGCGCTCTGATACCCGATGTCTCGGGTCTAGTTCGCGCTATATAAAACTCTAAAAAAAACAACAACAAAAAAACAACTATGATAAAGTCTGCATTCTAAGATGTAGGAGAGCATGCAATGTGTGAAAGTAGAGAACACCCTTCATTATATAAAGATGTAGCACACCATGCAGTATTTTTTGGGGAAGAATACAGCCTGCATTTTATGAAGATGTAGCATCACATGCTGTGTGGAGATGGAGCACAGCATTAATTCTATGAAGACAAAGCATAGCATGTAATGTCTGCAGGTAGAGCACAGTCTGCATTCTAATATGCAGCAAAGCATGCACCATCTAATGGGCCCGCCATATGCAAATCAGTCTTGACCCTGCTTTCTATGGAACAGTCCAGCCCGAACTGCAGGCCAGGTCCTCCCTGGACTGAAAACAAGCATCCTGGGACTGGATTCAGGGTATCACTCCTCATCTGCCAGGCTAGCTTGAATCCAGTGGCACAGTGAGCATGGGATCCACGTCTGGGCATACCCTTCCCACTTAAGGCAACAAAAGCAAAAAGAACAGATGAGGGCAAAACCATCATTCCATGAGGATGTATCCTAGGATGCAACTTCATTCTGTGAAAATGTACCACAGTATGCAGCAGTGTCTGTAGGCAGAGCACCGCCTACATCCTATGAAGAAGTTGCACAATATGCAAGGTATTGAGGTAGTGCAAAATCTGAAGTCTATGAAGATGCAGCATCTCGAGCAATGTTTGGAGGTGGAGCACATCTTACATTCTTTGAAGATGTAACATAACATACAGTGTCTGGGGGTATGGCGCAGCATGCATTCTATGAAGATGAGCAGCTGCATGCAGTGCCTGGAGGTAGAGCACAAACTGGATTCTATGAGGACATTCCACTGCATGCAGAGTCTTGAGACAGAACCTCATTTGGTTTCTTATTTTAGAAATATGGCACAGCCAGTGTTGTCTCATCTCTCTTTGTGTCTCCTAGAATTCAAATAAGAAATGGAAAGGCTCAAGAAAGATCTCCTCCATGAAGCTGAAAAGGTTTTCCAAATTATCCGGGAAGGTGAGTCTTTGAGTCATGTACATTTCCTTTAAGCCCTGCTCTTTGGTGATAATCTAGTCCTCTCTTCCACACTCTGGATCATTATATCTTTCCACCTCACATGTGTTGTGCTATTATATCCAAAGATACCCCCATGTAAAACAACACTGCCAACTACATTTAAATATGACTTCAAAGTAGAACACACAGATGGATTGAGTGACTTGTAGCCAGCAAAGGTTCACTATATGATTAGTGGCAGTAATGGGTTACTGCCTGACAATGGGTATCACTGTCTTAGACTGCAATATGTCGCACAATCTGTCCTCTTTTGTCATGCATCATAATGCCTATATTAAGTGGCCATTATGCAGACTTCAACTCTTCAACTGTGGGATGCCTACGGGTAGCTATGCGCTTTTTAAGTCACTAATAGAATAGAATGGAATAGAATTCTTCACATCATTTGTTGGTCTCAAGCACTTAAATACAGTCTATCTTCTATCACAAACTGCGTTCTGTTGTCGAATGCTCCCTAAACACAAACAACCCAGTAACTATCTTAGCTACAGCATATAGCACAATCAGACCAACCAATGTTGTAGAATGTCTCATTCTTCTAGTATTCACCAAGCACCCCAGGCCCACGTTGATCATATTGTATGGAGTAGGTCCATCCTTGTAAGCACAAACTGCCCTACTTTTGTCTTAGTGCATCTCACCATTTGTTACCAAGTACAAATTGTCCACACCTATCAAATAGCCTAACACAACCCCCCACCCACCCCCAGTGTATATCATCACAGACAGTCTTCCCCCATTCATAAGGTAAGGTCTGTCTCCAGTACGTTCTAAGCAGTCTATCGCTACCATATGACATTTCTCCTCAAGGGCTTACCAGCACACACAATCCACTTCCGGTTACAGGGCCATTCTTCAGTGTTTCTCATTCAGTCTGATTAACTGACTTAGACTCTCACTGAAAAATTTGATTTTGTTTTTGGTTAATTGATATTCTTTTCTGGCTCGCAGAGTTCCCCGTCCTCTTAGTATAATGCGTGTCTATATACCCACTCCTGCTTTCTGGTGAGCATGTGTGGGTATCAGATCAGTAGGTTCCAGAAGTCCACACAGTTTGACAGTGCTGGGAAAGACACTCCACTGTATATTCACCAAGGGTTACCTGAGGAAAGGGGGAGCTGGGGACTATTTCACCAAAATATATTTTCAAAAGAGGGGAACAGACATTACATTTTGGTAGAAGGATGTAAGGAATTTCCAGGCAGTGCTCCGATGTTTGATGTTATAGTATGACCCATTGATTGATGGCACTGCTGGCTAAAGTCATTCATAAAAATTAATTTGAGGGCATTTCTCTTGACTGTCTAGTTAACGCGTATGGGGAACATGCTAACATCTGTTTCACTCATGAAAATCTACCTCCTCACTCACTCTTTTTTTTCCTGGGTTGTGCGGTAGCACTCCAGCTTCAGTTCGGCAAACTGACAGCTGTATTTATGGACCGAAGATGGATTCAAGCTGGTAGTCTGGAAGTAAGCATGCCACAGGAGGGTTGGGGTTATGCTTCTGCTCTTTGCCTATGTGCATTCAAGAAAAAATGCAGTGGAAATAGGGATCTCAACTAGCGACCTCCTCACTATCAGGTTCCCAACTCCACAATCTTCCATTGCCCCTAAGAGAAAGAAAGGACTCAGATCTGGTTTGTAGATTGTTTAACATAAAACTGATTGGATTCAGAAGCCTGTTGTATCCCTGACACTAGTACTTCCCTCAGTAGAATTTGCATCACTCTCTGGAAGAGAATGATGAAAAAGACTACAGACACTGAAACCCCATGCACTAGTGGATTAGTATCATGTGCTTACCCTCTTCCTGGACCTTGTAGTCAAGTATAATACTGTTCAACTTCAACATTAAATTTTAGCCAGTCTTTAACTAAGTAGCCATGCTATTGTATTATGGTCATTGTAGTAGTATGTATGTCAACAGAGCTTAGTGCAACTCCTGTTATGCATTTCACTCTGATAGAAGGTAAAATAGCACACTGCACGAGATCTGTTCAGTAACAGCCTCTTCTGAACAGGGTCAACACCCCACAGGTGTATCATTACTTCACCCTTGGATGCTCTCAGGTAAAGTAATTTGTTGGTTTCATTGAACGCACACTTGTTCTGTTTGTTTTTAGATTTTCCATTCTGGCTTCATAGGGGCTTGTGGTGGTGCTCCAGAAGAGTATGTTCCTTTGCAGAGGGGCTGTTATTCACCAAAAAATGGGGCAGTGAGTTGTAAAACTTTGAACATTGAACACCTCCACACGCGGGCCACTGTAGCCAGGATGTTGTGTTTCTGGTTTGCATCAACAAAACTTTCAGTGAAATAGTAAAAAGACTCTAGTTCCCCTCACCAGGTGGGACATCCTGGAGCAGAAGATTATCGGAGCCTGCAGCCCTCCAGAGTAGCTAAGATGTGCCAGAAAAGATTACAGGCAACAGAGTAGGATGCATTATGCGGGGGCTAAATGGGCCAGATCTTGTCATTTAAAAAGGAGACACACCTAAGGGTCAGGCTGCGGCCAGGCCATGTCCATGAATTGTGGTTGTTGCGGCAGGTGGGAGAGGTAGTAGCTTACACTTTGCAACTGGGGATAAAAGGCGGCTCAAAGGAAGGTACAAAGGATGACTAGTTTGCCACTAGTGCAAAGGTTAACTGAAAACGTGCCTCTTTTTTGGGGGGGGATTCCACACATTCCAACACTCCCAATTGTCAGCTGTCACCATGGAAGCTGAGACTTCATGGGCTGTTTGTTACACTGCACCTTTCTGAAATAGATTTGAAGGAAATGGAACTTCTACTTGATTTTATTGCTCAAAAATGTTAAGTACTGCACAACTTATGAGTGACTGGCTGACCTGACACAAATCACCCATGTTTTGAAATAAAAGCTGAACTTGTTAGCCTCGTATTCATGTTCACCTTTGACTGAAAGCAGAAACTCTGTGCACCAGCCCAGAGAAATTACTGAACTATAAGCAAGAAAATTGGATTGTCCCATAGAGATGGGACTAGATTCTCTGACTGCGTACAAAAACCTGTTGTTGCAGTTACCGTACCAAGAAGGAGGTAGACTGACATGCATGATTAGAACCTGTATTAATATACTCAAGAACTGTGCAGCCTAGTTGCTTTTAATGCTGCCATAAAGATTGGGGTATTGAAGAGGAGTTGTCTGAAGCTAGAGAATGATCAGAGCAGGGCTATGTCCATTTTCTGCAAGTATGCCTGAGAGAGAAGTATCTTACATTGTGAGTAAATCGCCAATTGCAAGTGCAGAGCTGTATGAATAACAGATTTCAGAGCTCATGTTCCCAGAGGTGCTCATCCTTCTCCTGTGTTCACCCCCTTCTTGTGACCTGTGAAGCTGCATGTACAGCATGCTCATGCTCAGTTCTTGTGAACCCACATCCCACCACCCTGTAAGTCCTGATTGTGGTATGCCACTCCTTGTGAATCAGAACCACAGCATCATCAGTAGGAGCAACCAGAGACACACTTGAGCCAGCCACTTTTCTTTTTCCCTACACCAGCCACCAGCTGTTTCCTCTACACAGGAGACTCACCAGAGATAGCAGTGTGTTGGCGTTGATCCACATTCATGGATGAGTCAGCTCTTCTCTGATCTTTATGCTCAGTGCATTGTGTGACTACTTCTTCCACTATGCTCTGCTGATGTCTCTGAGCCCACAGTTGGCTTTAGGGCTGTTTCTGAGAAGACAGAGGGCAAAGTGCAGCAGTGTGGGAAGAGGAAAGATGACACACAAGGATCCTACTTTTCTTGCCTGGAAGTCGTCATTCTCCTTAACAAAAATGGTCCCTTCCCAGTGTTTATTGTGTCACGTTCTGAATCCAAGATGGTGCTAACCCTTTTTCCTGCGATGTAATTTCCTGTCTGGGCCATATATAAGAAGACTTTGCCTTGAGATGGATGCATCGCAGCACATTTGCTTTCAAATTTATCCTTACATTCGACACCCACTTTGAAGCCTTTTTGTTCCTGATTTTTTGCTCTATTATACGGTTAGATTCCTTATTGGAGGATTTATTTTTGAAGATCTTTTGTCTGGCTCTTTCAACCCTGGCTTTGGGCAGTTTTGGTGCCTTGCTTGTCTACCCTTGCCTTGTCTCAGTTTGAATCAATAATCATCAAGATTGCCAGGGAGGTTCATTGCCATTGTGTGTTTTCCTCCTAACTGGGGCTCTTTAGAATTAAATTGATTTTTATTGGCAGAACTCACATCATGAAAATACAGAGCGTCGTTGCCTACAACCCATTGGGCCGGCTGCATCATAGTGGAAGGAAAAGAAATGGGGCATATAAGTCAGAAGTGGACCAGGCAAGTGATTAACACAGCATGCCGCCTACAACCCGTTTCGGGCCGGCCGCGTTAAAAAATGTGTAGCATTGGACAAACTCGGCACCATAAGAGGGGAGCAACTGAAGAATCTTATCCAACATACACTTATACCGGATTATGTAGCAACGACACCCTAAGGCCCTCTTGGGGCGAGTACGTCTGCTTTTAGAGAACCGAAAGGTAAAGAGAAAAGGAACATTCGCAAAACCCAACCAATAAAGCCCTACACCCACCCCCGCCCCCGCCCCTCCTCTCCCCCGGTGAGCCAGAAGTATAGGCAGAAGATCGTATATGTTCTTATGTGTAAGTGGCCAGGTCCCTGGGTAACAAGTGAGGTCTTCCGAGGTACCGTCTGCTAGCCTCCCTCCCCACTCTCAGGAATCAGTTTCAGTAGCCTTAAATAGGCAGGGCATGATAGTTCTCGGAACTCCGAGGATAAGATGGAGATGAAGGGGGCCCATATCTTGGCATATTCAGATTTGTCCCCGAGTGTAGCCATAGACAGGCGCTCCATACCCAGAAGGGACCACAATTGATGCAGCCATTGAAAGTGGTCTGGGATCCTGTCCGTCTTCCAGCCCACTAGAAGGACCCGGTGTGTGGCGTTCAAGGCCAGGGCAATCTGCCTGCCCCTGATCGAGCGCAGGGGGAAGGTCAGAGCATTGGGCAGCCCTAAGATAGTGTAGGCGGGGAATCTCGGACTGGCAGTGTCAAAGTCTCTGTCAATTTCATTGAGGATTTTCTCCCAGTACCTCGTAAGCTTTGGGCAATTCCACAGCAAGTGCAAGAGAGTGCCAGGGCTCCCACAGCCACGCCAGCAAAGGCAGTCACACTGCAAGTTCCACTTAGTTAAGCGGGCCGGGGTATAATACCAGTAGGATACAATTTTAAATGCGGTCTCTGTGTGGCCCTTAGAGTGTGCGAAGTGATGTGACCTATAAAAAATATCCTCCCATTCCTTATCTGAAAGGGTGCGCCCTATTTCAGCCTCCCACCGCTTCTGTCCTGCCGAACGAGCCCCCTGAGCACCTTTCGTGAGGAAGGTATAGAGTTCAGAGATGAGTTTGCAATCGTCCTTCTTCAGGATGAGCCACTTCTCAAACGGGAGGAACGGTCTGCTGACCAGGGGGCGGACCAGAGGACCGGATGTCCAGTGCAACAGTTGTGTGTAGAGAAAGAGGTCCGAATCCGCTAGGCCGTAACCTTCTTGGAGCTCCTCAAAGGGAATGCGACCCTGGTGATCAAAGAGATGCCCTAGGCGCTTACACCCACCCTCCACCCACCGTGTGCCCACCCCCCTGCCCATCCCGGGAGGAAAGTTAAGGTTTGAAAAAATTGGGGACATGGGGGAGGGAAACGTGGTGAGGTTGGCCCATTTAGACACTCTATCCCAAACGATCATAGTGGGGCGGGTGACTGGTGAGGAATAGAGTCCCCAGGAGCGCGGCGATCGAGGCAGCCAGACCTCCCTCCAGATATGCCGACCGGCCACTGTCTGATCCATAAACACCCAGTGCTTTTCCATCATGGGACGGTTCCATTCCACAAGGTAACGTAACAGCGAGGCCTGAAAATAGCGAGTGAAGTTGGGCACGGCCAGACCTCCCTCTTCCTTAGGTCGTCGTAGCAGCGTTTTCTGCAGTCTGGGCGAGATCAGGCCCCAAATGAACCATTCCACCTCAGTTTGGATGTGCAAGAGCATCCTCGGCGGAGGCGATAAAGGGAGGGTTTGGAAAAGATAGAGGGCCCGGGGCAAAACATTCATTTTTACCGCGGCCAATCTCCCAAGCCATGGCAGGGGTAGACGCCGCCATTGGGCGAGGTCTTTCCGGATGCGTGAGAGTAGAGTAGCATAGTTCATTTACGCTGTCTTGTCCAGACTATCATAGAGAACCAACCCCAAGAATTTAATGCCCCCTGTCACCCAGTCAAAGTCGAATTGTGCTCGCAATGCATCCACAGTAGTGCGTTTCGCGGTAAGGTTCAGAACTTGTGATTTCTGCAAGTTCATTTTAAAGCCAGAGACCAGACTGAAGGCCTGCAGTGCTGTTACTATGGCCGGCATAGAAGTCAGGGGGTGAGCCATCAAGAATATGACATCATCCGCGTAGAGGCTGACTAAGTGGTGGTCAGCCCCAAAGGGGACAACCTCCGCCTGTGGATTATCCCGGAGCCGTTGGGCAAAGGGCTCCATATATAAGGCGAAGAGCAGTGGGGAGAGAGGACATCCCTGTCTGGTGCCCCTCTCCACCGCGAAGTCCCCTGAAAGCATGCCATTGACCCTGACCGCCGCAGTAGGGGCACTGTAAATACTAGCCACCCACTTGCGAAACTTAGGCCCCACACCGAAGCGCACCAATGTAGCAAACAAATACGGCCAGTGTACCCGGTCAAAGGCCTTCTCAGCATCCACCGCCAGCAGTAGAGCTTCTTCCTTTGACCTGTGCACTTTGTCAATCAGGTGGCATAGCCGTTTGGTGTTGTCCCCACACTGCTGACTCGGTATAAAGCCCGATTGGTCCGGGTCAATCAAGCCAGGCATGAGAGGATTGAGTCTATGGGCCAAGATGCTCGAGAATAACTTCGCATCTATGTTCAGCAGGGAGATCGGCCGATAGGAGCCACAGGACAATGGGTCCTTCCCGGTTTGGGGATGACAGAGATCGTCGCCTGGAGCATAGAGGCCGTGAGGGTGCCTGTGTCAGCAAATGAATTGAATAATCGGGTGAGTAGTGGGGCTAGTTCCACACAATAAGTATTGTAAAAGAGGGCGCTAAAACCATCTGGGCCCGGCGCCTTCAGGAGTTTCAGACGGGCGATGGCAGAGACCCCTCTTCGATCCGAATAGGAGCCTCCAACCCATCCGCTTTGGGGGTCGGGAGAGGAGTAACCGCTGCGCCCCGCAGGTAATCGTGAGCGTCCACAAGAGTTGAGGACTCGGCGGCGTAGAGAGTCGTATAAAAGGCCCGAAAGGCCGCCGCAATATCTGAATCATCTGTGACCTCCGCTCCCTGGGCCCCTCGCACTGCTTTCACCGCCTGAGCCTGTTGCTGACTACGGAGGCAATGTGCCAGCATGCGACCGCCCTTATTAGAGCCAACATAGTATTTGTTTCAGCCGCAACACCGCGTATTCGGCCCTGTCAAGGTCCAGTCGCTTCAGCTGAAGCCGCTCTTTTTCTAGCTGTCGCCAAACACGAGGGGCACCTGTGCGTTTGTGTATGGCCTCTAGTTCTTTAACCCGGTCTTCAAGGTCCCGTCTCTTAGCCCGCCTGTCTTTGTTGTCGTAGGCCGCTTTAGCAATAAGAGCCCCCCTCGCGACTAGTTTGAGTGCCTCCCAGACGGAAGCCAAAGCCATGGAGCCATCATCGTTGGTTGCTAGATAGTCAGTCAGTGTACGACAGAGGTCCTCCACCACTTGTGGGGAACGCAGAAGGGAGTCCCGGAGACGCCAGCGTGGTGCGGACGATGGTTGTATGATGGAACAACTACCACTTGAACAACTACAGTCTAAACAACTACTCCTTAACCACTACTTAGTCTAAACCACTAAAGTTTTAACAACAACTATCTTTTACAACTACTATGCCTTTACCTCGCTTGCCTTTACCCCATTAATGTATCTATTTTACTGGTAAGTATAAACCCATATGTATATTATCTACTGGCGGTCGCCAGTAGATAGTTATAGTTACAACCTATTATCCATAGGAAATCCGCGACATTCTATTTGAAATAACTCTCTTGCCGGTTGACGTATCTTCGCGAAATTTTCAAACTTCGTGGGGCGCTCCGGTCCGCTCCTACCCTGAAAGTCTCGGGGTGATACGTCAAGCGGGGGCCGAGAAAAGGGGGTCCCAAAACGCGTTTTCCCCATGCATTTTCCCATAGGAAACTTTAGACACGGCTACAGCCCGAACTGCTGAACGGAATTACACCAAATTTGGCAAAGAGGTAGTTCTTGGTTCAGAAAGAACCCTTTTTGTTAAATGGTGTAAATCCGTTCAGTAGTTGCTGAGAAAATCAAAAAGTAAAAGTACATATATATCTATGGGCACGGAGGATTCGCGCACCCTGAGCGCACCCTGCGCGCACCGTCCCGATCACGAGCTGCATGTTAATTGGCTGTCAGCTGGCTGTCAACATTCCGATTCAGGAAATGTTGGCAGCCATTTTGTCCCTCGGTAGAACCGAGGGACAGAAACAAGTGCGCAAAGCGCACAAAGGAGGAGGGTAGAAACACCCTGACCCCTAGGTTTGCTCAGGGGGTCCCACAAGGACCCCCTGGGCAAAAAAAAAAATTTTTTTTTAAATCGGCAGGATGCGCTCAGGGTGCGCGAATCCTGCCGAAAAAATCGAACGCGGTCTCCCGCGCTTCGATGTAATTGGCCCCCGGGTGGCCCAAGTCCCGGGGGCATGGTGGGGGATAATTTAATGTGTGGGGGCCTCAAAGGGCCTCCAAGCCCGGGGACCGCCACCCCCCGGGGCTTTTTAAAAATGGTGCGGGAGGGCTCTGAGCCCTCCCGCAGCCCCGGGGACCACCACCTCCCGGGGCTTTTTAAAAAAATTATTAAACCTGTGTGGGGGGCTCCAGCCCCCACACGCCCGGGACCACCACCTCCCGGGGCACTAAACATTTTAATATGGGGGTCCGTTACGGACCCCAGAGCCCCGGGGACCACCACCTCCCCGGGGCTGTGTACTGAATGGGAGGGGGCCGCGCGGCCCCCCTCCTGGAGCCCTTGATGGCCCTGGGGACCACCACCCCCAGGGCCGGCTCCTGCAGTGTCCCGGGTGCCTACCCCGGGACACTGCTGTTTGCAATGACAGGACGGGAGCCTCGCGGCTCCCGTCCTGTCATTGCAAACTGCTTGGATATTGGAAGAGAGAGCAGGAAACCTGCTCTCTCTTCCAATATCCAAAGCCGATTGCTTTACACATGGGGAGCAGCATGTTAGCTGCTCCCCATGTGTAAAGCAATGCCGGCACCCTAGGGACGCGGGAGCCGGCGGGACTGTGGGGGGATTGGGGACCCCCACAGTCCCCAAAGAGAGGCCAGGCCCCGGGGGATGGGGTCCCCGGGGCAAGTAGTGGCCCGGGAGGGGGCCACGCGGCCCCCTCCCCAAAAAAAAAAAAATTAAAAAAAAAAAACGGAATGGCCGGCTTCGGGGGATGGGGTCCCCGGGGCCTTAAATGGCCAGAGGAGGGGGCCACGCAGCCCCCTCCAAAGAATATAAATAAAAACGAGGCCATGCCCCGGGGATGGGGTCCCCGGGCCAATACAGGCCCAGGGAAGGGGGCCACGCGGCCCCCTTCCCGTTTTTTAAATTACAAATTAAAAAAAAGGGTAAGGCCCTGGGGGATGGGGTCCCCAGGGCATAAAAACAGGAAAAAGGAAGGGGGCCACACAGCCTCCCTTCAGGGACAAACATTTTTTTTTTTTTTTTAAACGATCGGCCCGCAGGCCCCGCCCCTTCCTTCACCACTCTGCAAACGCGCCCCTGGCGCGTTTGCAGAGGGGAACGAATTCCCCTTGAATACTGGGGGTCCCTGGGGCCAACTAGCCCACCAGGAACCTCCAGTATGCGCCAGGGGCTGCGTTGCAGAGAGGTGTAGAGAGGCCACACCCCTTTTTACACCTCTCTGCAACACAGCTCTGTGGCGCTTTGGAGGTATATGGTGGGCTAGTTGGACTCCGGGGACCCTCAGGATTCAAGGGGACTTAATCCCCCAACTTAAAACGCGCCACGGGCGCGTTTGCACAGTGGTGAAGGGAGGGGGCGGGGCTTCAGGTGACATGTGTGCAAACAGGCCCCGTGGCGCGTTTTAAGATGGGGAATTAAATCCCCTTCAATCCTGAGGGTCCTGGGGGCCAACTAGCCCAACAGGTACATCCAGAAAGCGCCACAGAGCTGCGTTGCAGAGAGGTGTAAAAGGGTGTGGCCTCTCTACACGTCTCTGCAACGCAGCCCCTGGCGCATATTGGAGGTTCCTGGTGGTCTAGTTGGCCCCTAGGGACCCTCAGGATTCAAGGGAACTTAATCCCCCAACTTAAAACGCGCCACGGGGCGCGTTTGCAAAGATGTCACCTCAGGCCCCGCCCCTCCCTTCACCATTGTGCAAATATTCCTCTAAAATCAGCCGAAATAGGAATTCCGATTTACTCACCTGTTATAAGGAGAGACCTCAGTGCTGTATCTTTCAGCCCAGTACTGGTCCTGAAAAGTAATTTTAACCGTACTTACCGGTAACTTGAATTTCCTTCATAGGCTAACATTGACTGGTTTCACTTGGAAATTCTTCTAAGTGTGGAGTTTTGGAACTTTAAAATATTCCTCTAAAATCAGCCGAAATACGAATTCCGATTTACTCACCTGTTATCAGGAGAGACCTCAGTGCTGCATCTTTCAGCCCAGTACTGATCCTGAAAAGTAATTTTAACCGTACTTACCGGTAACTTGAATTTCCTTCATAGGCTAACATTGACTGGTTTCACTTGGAAATTCTTCTAAGTGTGGAGTTTTGGAACTTTAAAATATTCCTCTAAAATCAGCCGAAATACGAATTCCGATTTACTCACCTGTTATCAGGAGAGACCTCAGTGCTGCATCTTTCAGCCCAGTACTGATCCTGAAAAGTAATTTTAACCGTACTTACCGGTAACTTGAATTTCCTTCATAGGCTAACATTGACTGGTTTCACTTGGAAATTCTTCTAAGTGTGGAGTTTTGGAACTTTAAAATATTCCTCTAAAATCAGCCGAAATACGAATTCCGATTTACTCACCTGTTATCAGGAGAGACCTCAGTGCTGCATCTTTCAGCCCAGTACTGATCCTGAAAAGTAATTTTAACCGTACTTACCGGTAACTTGAATTTCCTTCATAGGCTAACATTGACTGGTTTCACTTGGAAATTCTTCTAAGTGTTGATTTTTGAAACATACAAATATTCCTCTAAAATCAGCCGAAATCCGAATTCCGATTTACTCACCTGTTATCAGGAGAGACCTCAGTGCTGCATCTTTCAGCCCAGTACTGGTCCTGAAAAGTAATTTTAACCGTACTTACCAGTAACTTGAATTTCCTTCCATAGGCTAACATTGACTGGTTTCACTTGGAAATTCTTCTAAGTGTGGAGTTTTGGAACTTTAAAATATTCCTCTAAAATCAGCCGAAATACGAATTCCGATTTACTCACCTGTTATCAGGAGAGACCTCAGTGCTGCATGTTTCAGCCCAGTACTGATCCTCAAAAGTAATTTTAACCGTACTTACCGGTAACTTGAATTTCCTTCATAGGCTAACATTGACTGGTTTTCAGCAAAAAGTTTCAAAGTGTTGATTTTCACAAACTACAAATATTCCTTAAAAATCGCCTGTATGACTTAAACGCATTCTTTCAACTGTTTACAGGAGATGCACCAGTGCTGGATCCAGGATCCAACACTGAGTAAGAAAAAGTAACGATAACAGTTTTTACCTGCTAAGTCAATTTCCTTCCATAGGATAACATTGGTGATTCTATGAGAAAAAGTTTCTAAGTGACAACTTTTAAAATACAATAATATTCCTTAAAAATCACGACTGTAACCAAAACGCTTTTACTCAACTGCTTACAGGAGATGTACCAGGACTGAATCTAGGATCCAGTCCTGTGGTTAGAAAAGTAATCCATAAAGTAACTAATTGCATTTAACTAGAAATTCACATTGAGCAGAATGTTGCATTGTGTTTGAAAATCTGTTGCCCATTGCAACAACTGTAACTACTGTACTTAAAAGTCTATTGCCTATCTGCAAAGTATTTAAACTAAAGTAATTCATTAAGAGAAAGTATTTTTTGTAATGTAATGTATAATGTAATTACAATGTAATTTAAAAAATAAAATATGTAAAAAAAAATGTTTCAAAAAATGTAGTAAATCAGTATGAAAAAAATTAAAATAACAATTAATACATTTAAAAATTGTCATTTACAAAACCTTTGAAATTCACTAAAAAAACGTAGGTTTCAGGCAAGTTATAGTTAGAAATTAGCATTTAAAAAACCTTTGAAATTCACTGAAAAAACCATAGGTTTCAGACACGTTATAGTTACAAATTAGCATTTAAAAAACCTTTGAAATTCACTGAAAAAACCATAGGTTTCAGACACGTTATAGTTACAAATTAGCATTTAAAAAACCTTTGAAATTCACTGAAAAAACCATAGGTTTTAGGGACAGTTATAGTTACTTGGACATTGCACTCGTACAAAACCCGTGAAATTCCCCCGTTATAGTTAGTTCAGCTAACTATAACTCGCGCCCCGCAATGCACTGCTGATGACGTCACATATTACATCACTCATGACATGGTCAGTGACATCACTGATGACATCACTGATGACATCTCAAATGACATCACTGATGACATCATCCACGTGATAATCTGATGCACCTCCTCACACCCTAATATAACCTTTGATACACCCACTCTAAATTACAGACTGCCATTCGCAAAACCATAGACACTCCAACACCAATAACTACATACCCACTCACTGATTCTTAGGTCTACACACACACATCCACTCACTCACCCGTACAGTCACTCATACTTACGGTCACTCAGTACAGGACTATCATATGCACTCATACTCCTATATAGACACTCAAACACCGCCACTCATCCATAGAGGTACTCACACACCTAGTCAGTCATGCAAATAATTAAACACACTACCATTTACTCACCTATACAGTTATACACACACCACCCCACTTACTCATACAAATACTAGCACATTCTTACGCTCTTATACAATCACTGATACAAGCACACACTCATCCATACAGCCACTATCACAATCAGTCACTCTCGCTTATAGCTATTTATATACTCCAACACACATATATACTGCCTTTCACATATGTAGTTACTCACACATGTACCACTGGGACATACATTCACTCACTAACACACTCTTACACACACTTACCCACCCATAAAGTCTATCACAGATGCACTCTTGAAACCATCCACCCAGTGAATCACCCACTCACACATCTATGCACAGAGTCGCACACACCCCTCCCACACAAACACTCAGGCACCCATACAGATACTCACACAAGCATTCAATAACTCAAATAGACACTCATGTAGCTATTCACAAACACATGCAGCCACTTACACAGCAACAGACAGACGGATACAGACATTCACCCAGTTTAGTCACTAACCCATGCATTCAGTACGATACGTTAAATCACTCACTTATACAGTCAGTCACGCACCTACTAAATCATCCATACAGACACTTACACAACCACTCATTCTTCAATACGTCTTTTCCTATATATATTAAAAATATTTAAACTTTACAGAAACACACAGTCACTGGATGATGTCATCAGTGATGTCATTTGAGATGTCATCAGTGATGTCACTGACCATGTCATGAGTGATGTAATATGTGACGTCATCAGCAGTGCATTGCGGGGCGCGAGTTATAGTTAGCTGAACTAACTATAACGGGGGAATTTCACGGGTTTTGTACGAGTGCAATGTCCAAGTAACTATAACTGTACCTAAAACCTATGGTTTTTTCAGTGAATTTCAAAGGTTTTTTAAATGCTAATTTGTAACTATAACGTGTCTGAAACCTATGGTTTTTTCAGTGAATATATATATATATATATATACATGTATGTATGGGTAATGGTATGTACCTGTAAAACACTTGAATTTCGTGGTAAAGGCATGCATGCTAAAGATATATGCGTTGTAAAGTTAATATTGGTAAGTATTAACGCTATATATATATACCCACACACACACCCCTATACTCACTATTAATGTTATAAAATCCCTTTCCACCCAAAAAACCTACACCCACCACAAACCTTTAAAATTCCCTTTCCACCCAAAAACCTATACCCACCCTAAACCCTACAAATTCCCTTTCCACCCAAAAACACACACCCACCCTAAAAATACCCTTGCAATCCCAAAAACCCATACCAACCATAAACCCTAAAATTACCCTTGCCACCCAAAAACCCATACCCACCCTAAAACTACCCTTGTCACCCAAAAACCCATACCCACCCTTAACCCTAAAAATATACTTACCACCCAAAACCCCATACCCACCCTAAAATTATCCTTGCCAACCAAAAACCCATATCCACCCAAAACCCTAAAATTACCCTTGCCACCCAAAAACCCACACCCACCCTAATCCCTAAAAATCCCTTTCCACCCAAAAACCCATCCCTACCCTAGACCCTAAAAATACCCTTGCAATCTCAAAAACCCATACCCATCCTTAATCCTAAAATTACCCTTGCCACCCAAAAACCATGCCCACCCTAAACCCTAAAATTACCCTTGCAATCCCAAAAACCCATACCCACCCTAAATCCTAAAATTACCTTTGCCATCCAAAAACCATGCCCACCTTAAACCCTAAAAATACCCTTGCCACCCAAAACCCATACCCACCCTATACCCTAAAATAACCCTTGCCACCCAAAAACCCATGCCCACCCAAAACTTAAAAAGTACCTTTGCCACCCAAAAACCCATACCCACCTTAAATCCCAAAATTACCCTTGCCACCCAAAAACCCATACCATACCTTTAATACTTACCAAAATACTTACATTTTAAAGTAATTTTTTTTTACTGCGAGTATGCCTTCACCTTTAATGCATTTACAACGAAATTCAAACACGTTTTCACATAATAAACACTATTTTAGAAAACGGTTTCCTAAACTTATTTTGTTAAAAAAAAAAACATCCACTCTACAAAACCATATAAAATACAGCCATCCACCTTTTTATCAATAGTAATACATCTTTCATGTACAATCCAAGAGTGCCATCTACTGGCCAGAGGTAGTTGTAAATGCATTAGTGGTTAAAAGACTCGTGATTCAGGTTCAGTCGTTGTTAAGGAGTCGTGGTTCAGGCCCTTCGTTGTGAATGAGTCGTTGTAAAGGTCGTTTCCCGCGGACGATGGCCCAATGGGGAGGCAAAGTGATAGGCGCATGGTCCGAGATGGAGCGGGCCTCTATGGTAGAGGCCTGGGTACAAGATCACGCTGCTTGGGTAAGAAGAAAGTGATCCTGGCGGGCATACGACTTATGGGCAGCAGAATAGAAGGAATAATCCCATTCGTCGGGGTGTAAGCAGCGCCAGGCATCCCTGATGCCGCCGTCATCAAGCCATCCCTTCCCGTACCCCGAAATGGCACCAGCGCCACTTGATCTCGGGCAAGAGCGATCCATCCCCGCATCCATAACCAGATTCAAATCCCCCACCACCACCACCAGGGAATCAGGTGTGCGAAGAACTTCAGCTAGCGCATTCAGCAGGAATTTCTCTTGGTGCTCATTGGGGCCGTAAAATGAAGCTATAGTTATATTGGAGGAGCCTATGCGCAGTCGCAGCGCAAGGAGACGTCCTTTAATCTCCGCCACTGTGCCTACAACTGAACCACGAAAGTGCTTGGAGAGGAAAATAGCCACCCCACCCTTCTTATTCTTCCCCGAGGACCAAAACTGCAAACGGAACCCTCTGTGCTGCATGCGGTGTGTGTCGCCATGAAGGAGGTGAGTTTCTTGGAGTAGGCACACCTCCCCTTTCGTATGTTCAAGCAATGAGAGAACTGCCTTCCTTTTTGTGGGGTTGTTAAGACCTCTAACGTTGAAGCTAACCAGTTGGACAGCCATCAAGTGAAGAAGAGACACCCAGAGCCAAAGCTGATGCATTGTACCACGTTACGGGGAGCAGGACCCCCAGGTGGGCGCATGCGTGCTCGTAGGTGCCCTGACCAAGGAACCCTAGATAGCAAGCTCACCGGAGAGAGGACCCACCCAACCCCGAAATATCAACAAACAAAAAAACTCCATAACAAATAAAGAACAACAAATAGAGATATAGCAAGTCCATCTCGAGGGCCGGACAGAGCACACAATCCACCTCGGAAGCTGGGTAGTTATCGAAGGGGACAGCCAAGGGAATCAGGGACATCTCCAAAAGGAAGCGAGGCAATCTCTCCGCTCCCACCGGATCCACAAGGACGCTATGCCCTCAAAGGCGTATTATCATCAATCATTAGTGTCCAAAGATCCCCCTTCTGCGCCTGTCAAAGTCCGGAGTACAGCAGACCGCTCCCTGCTAATGGTGGCCGGGTCAGGGCGAAGGCGATCCAGGTTACGGTTGCCTCAAGGCCCACGTCCCAGTGGCCTCCGTGTGTCTCGCTCCGAAGCATCTGATTGAGATGACAGGTCGTCGGGAGACAACTTCAACACCTTGTAGGCTTCGGACCAGGAAGGGATCTGGTACAACTTCCCATCGAGGCGGAAGATGAGACGGAAGGGGTGACCCCAGGCATTGGAGATATTCTGTGAGCGAAGATGATTAGTAATGGGGCGGAAGTCTCGTCTCTTTTGGAGAGTGCTAGCCGCCAGGTCTTGGAAGAGCTGAGGGGTATGGTCCCTGAAATGAAGAGGCTGACTGGAGCGGGCCGCCCTGAGGATCTTCTCCTTCACCGTATAGTTGTGGACACATATCAGGATGTCAGCAGGGGGACGGTTCGGCTGATGAGGCGGACCAACTCGGTGGCAGCGGTCTATCTTAACTGCAGACTCTGCGGAGGTGCCCAAGACCATGCGGAAAAGGTCCTGCACGTATCCTATGAGGTCTTCTCCTTCCGCCCCTGTCGAGACCGCTCGAATGCGAATGTTGTTCCTCCGTGACCTATTCTCTAAGTCCTCGGAGTGGGTTTGGAGGTCCAGCTGCTGATCCCGCAGTCGCAGGACTTCTTGCTGTAGCAACGCGATCTCTTCATCCCTCGCAGTCGCGGAATCTTCCAGGGCTGCAACCCGCTCTCCCACCGCGTCCACATCCCTCCGAACCTCTCGGAGATCCGCCTGCAGGTCAGTTTTTATGGCCAGGATATCCTCCCTTTGCGAGGCAAACAGGTACTCCAAAAACTCCCTAGTGACAGCGTTGTCTGGGCCTTCCCCAGCGGGCGTAACACCAGAGCCCGGAGCGTCTCCAGCAGCTTTCAAGAGGAGGTCCCTCACAGATCTGTCCTTTTTGTTTTTGGCCGCAGCCATCGTGAGGTGAGCAGGCCCGGCTGGCCAGGCGTCGTGTAGGGCCACCGGAGAGGGGAGACGTCGGTGATGGGCGATCGCAGGAGGAGCGGGAGAGCGTACTAGCTCTCAGGAGGATGGTTGCTGTGCCTTTGTGTCGCGCAGGCCGCGCCTCGCCCCTGCCACAGGGAGGTTCCGCTCCGCAATGTCCACTGCAGGCGGCGATGAAAACCGATCACCTCCACACTTCACCCAGGGGCGGCCCGTGCCTTAAAGACGGCAGAGAGGGACCTTCGTGGGCCACTGATGCTGCAGTTCAATCTGCCCCCCTATCGTCCATCGGCACTGCACGTCAATAGTTCTAGCAAGGTGGCCCCTACTCCCAGCAATGTTCAACCTGCAGCATGGGCCCCTGCAAGCCGAACAAGGAGGCGCTCAAAGGAGGACCGACCAGGGGCATGAGGCACCGGCCGCTCCCCACCGCAGTAGGCCCCACCTGCCGCTACGCCCCACGTGGTTCCACTAGTTCGTATTCGTCCAAGGGTCTACGGCCGCAATCCCCGCACTTGCGCCACCAGGGGAGCCTCGAAATTGACCCTGGAGGATGCCGCCACACTCCCACAGCCGAATGCAGCAGCCCCCGCAGACGCAGCAGGCCTTCCAGGGGCCCCCCCGCTCAACCGGCCCAGCGTAGGCCGCAACCGACCTTCGGGCAGTTCAGGGGCCCCAGCAGGGCCGGGGGTCGCCCGCACCCCGAGGTCACTTGCCTTGCGCTCCAGGGAATCGGGAGGCGCCTCTCCCTCCGATGGTGGCCGATGCAGTCACCCGCCGCGGGCCCGCCGGCTCGCGTCTGCGGGGGGCCGTCACGGCCGCGCCACCGGGCCGGTGCACAGTCCACGCGCCCACCCCCTGGGGAGCGTCGGGGGCAGGATGCAACCGCCGGAAATCGCCCAACAGCAGTATCGGTGTGGAAGCGCCGAGGTACAGCGGCCAGTCAATCTGCAACACAGCAGGCCTGGCATCTCTCCTCCCCGGGCGCCGGAGCTGCGAGCCGGTCCGGGTTCGCTCAAGCGAGCTGCTACAGGCATGCAAAGGCGGTCCGCTGCACACTCCGGACTGCCCTCCGCAGGAACGAAGCCTCCGATGGGGGAATCTGTGTGCTGGAAGTGCCTTTGTAAATGCAGGAGGCCCGGCGGGAGCGGAGCTCGGAGAGTATGCGTCCGCTCACTCCGCCATCTTGGCCACGCCCCTCGACTGGGGCTCTTTAAGGGGCTCACTTGACACCTTTCATGTGTATTTTAAGTGCAGGGTAGCACTGTGGCTACTGGAAGGAGTCACCTTTTAGTCCAGAAATGAATAGGAAATTTGAGAGGCCGTTGCAGATTCCAGTGCTTGACACCATCTGACCCAGCCTCTGTCTCATGGGCCCGGAGAACAGCACAGCTTTTCTGTGAACTCTACTGTATTGCTGCACGCATCGAAAACAGTGAGATCACAAGACTTGAATGTCATGCAAAATGTTCTGACTCACTAACACTGAACAGACATTGGGGTCGATTCCGATCTCGGTCGGAAGGCCTCCGAATCGGATTCGGCTTTACCGGATCCGAGTCGGAGGCTTTGTTTCCGACCGAGTCGTACAGAGGTCCGGACGCCCAAGTACGATGCGAACGAACGCGAAATCGCTGACCGACTCGTTTCCGGGTCCGAACCGCTCCGTACGACTCGGTCGCAGACGAACCGTACCGTATGGAGTCGATTTCCGACCGAGCCAGTACAATGCACGATTCGGACAGCCGGATCGAGTCGGAGTCTCCGGCTCGAAAAAGCTCTGGGAAGCGGACTTCGGGGGTCCGTGCCAGACCCCCTTCACCCGTAGCCTAACGAGTCGAACACAGGGGGGGACCCAAGGGTCCCCCCTTCACATGCATGTATGGTGCAGATGGCACCAACGCGTACCCACTGCAGGGGGCGCCCTTGTGCAAGACGTACCTATTCAGCGGATGCGAGGCCATGCACGTGTCGTACGACCGGCTCCCATTGACTTCAATGGGAATCCGACCGAGCCGAGTCCGTCAGCATACGGCAGCATTGTACTCGCTCGGTCGGACTCCAGGGGTACGGCTCGGTTGGAAAACACTCCGGATCCGGCATGGTCGGAGTGCTTTCTGACCCAGATCGGAATCGACCCCATTGTGTCCAGGCACACCCCTGGCACACCCCTGTGTGGTGTTCTGTACGTAAGGGGTGATGGAGGGATCTAGAATGTATGATGTAGGGATCTAGAATGTACATTGTTTCTAGGGTGGAATGTGTTGTGTTTCAAGCTCACTCAGTTGCTGGGCCTTGAATGTGGATGAGGTCTCTGCTGATTCTGCACGTAACAAACCTGAAGCCTCACCAACCAAGCTGGTCAGTATTTATTGGATGAACTTCACACCCTGCTCCTTTTATACTTGTTGAGCGTAAATTGCCTGGCTGCATCCCCAGAAGAGTCAGATTGTTCACACTGGCTATACTTATGATATTATGCTTTTAAACTTTAAATCGAAACAATTCTTATAGTTATAACGGTATAACATTAACAGATAATGCAAAGTTTGTGGCTTGTAATTCAGGGGCTCATTTAGAGCCCATAAGGCATCCGCCAACATAAGTGGAGGCCCTGGTTTCTGCTTCTTCTTTGGAGGACTGCTTGCCAATTCTAGAGATCCCTGAGTGTCCAGCAGACATCTCTGTGTCAAAAGTGGTTAATGCACTTTCAGCAGAACTGCATTCTAAGTGGCCTGCTTGAGTTTCTTTTTTGCTTGTGAGGAATTAGTCCCTAAAGAGGAGGATTGTTTCTAAAAAGTAAGGACAGTAATGTCTCTGAGTTTTCTATCTGCATGTCAGGGACATTTTGCGTTTTATCTTGCCCAGAAATGCCATGTGTTTCTGGGCAAGAAAAAATCGGTGGCAGTCTGCTACTGTGACCTGGTAGCTATTTGTTGGACTGCCTGCCAGGTGTAGGGTTTGTGATGATGGAGCCACAAGGGACACTGCTGCCAGAAACCTAGTGGTTCCCTCACCTCTGAAAGAGGCTGCAGCGGCTGGGAAGGCCCACGTTTGGCAGGGCAGGAGAACAACTGATTTGCAGTGGTTCTCCCCTCTCACCAAACAATAAATGACCCTCTGAGTCCCTACACCTACATCACCCCCTCTGAACAATGAATGTTCGCTCTCTCTACCATCTGAGAGTCAAAGCCTAGAGAGGAGGTCCCCTGCATTTCATAGTACAGGTATCTGATTCCTGAGATCCGATGGACAACTGGCACTAAATGTTGCAGAGACTTGCTAATTGACACTGGGTTTCTCTGGGCCCGCAGAACTAGCCAGACAAAAGATATTTAAGCCTAGAGTGTTTGCACTTTCAAGGATAGGTAATTCTATGCTGATTGTGTCTGTTACTGCTTGCAGGTTGCAAGTCAGCTCCTTGACGGGGAAGAGTTGCTGCAAAAGGAGAGTCCAATCACAGACAAGCCCATGTCCAACCTCGAAAAGGTGCACTTCATTATTGGGAATGCGCTCCTACGGCCTGAAATCAGGTATGTACACCACAGAGGCTACCACTGATGGCAACCCTCTCTTCTGAACACTAATAATTGTTATAGTTAGTATGTGCCTTTCCAAATATTCATATAGACATTTTATCAAAGTAATTGAATAGTAATAGTGTGTTGATAAAACACGATGGCTTAGTGATAACATGATGCTCACATGTAGATAGGATTTGACTTAGAAAGATGACGGAGAAGAGTTGGATTAGAATTTCGGTGTGGATGGGGAAGGCCATGGGAGAACAATGGGTCCGTCCGCGAGAGAGGGGTTTCAGAGATGTTTCAGAGAAAGCGACAGTGAGAGATTTGAAACAACGAGGCAATGCTCATAGAGCTGGGATTTATTTTGGGAATTGGAGAAGTGAATTAACTTCCTGGATTTGATCAGGGATTGTGTTCCAGAATCTGGGCTTACTTCACATCATTTTCTGTCCATAGGCTTAGTTATTTTCTGGTCATCTACCACAAACAAATATATGGACAATTTAGCATGTAGCCAAAGTAGTTTGAAGGTCCCTTTGCAGTGCTGAGGTAATGTGCTAGACTTTATAAAAAATTTATGTGATAGTAAAAGGGCAGGAGAAGAGTGAATTACTATCTCTTTCAACAGTGAATTAGAGAAAAAAATAGTGTATGTGTTGATAGGGCTCTGCGGCAAGCTCTTTGATTGTTTGTATATGACACCACCACATCCCGCATCATCAACATAATAATCTACGTGGTGCTGTGCTGCATTCTCTGAAATGTTGGTATTGTGTCCGAAGCAGTGGACCTTTAGAGACAGTCACTGTTACAAGCAAATGCTTTAGTGCATCAGCCTCATTCAAATTTTTATTATTTCCATTTTTTCAGGGATGAGGTGTACTGCCAGATCTGCAAGCAGCTATCACAAAACCCTAGGGTAAACAGTCAAGGTCGAGGGTGGATCCTTATGTCACTCTGCCTCGGATGTTTCCCACCCACAGACAGATTCTTGAAGGTAATCTCAGCCTGAAGAGTGATAAACATCTACAAGCTCTGCCCTTTATTCACTTTCTGCTTTGCTAACACCCTAACAAGGACATTGCTTGCCAACAAGCCTAACACTATGAGAAATTACTCAACTTTTATACCTCTTCCTAGTTCCCAGATCTGCCCACGCCATACAGACAAACACATACCTACAATGACACTTTTAGGTTTCACTGTGTTTTATTGAAAGTTTTAGGAGTGCACATCATCACGGTGGATATTACCACAGATGCAAAGAACCAAAATGACAAGTACTACTAAGACAAATCCCGCCAATAAAAAAAAAATCCCCCACCTCCCAGCCATTAAGCGTAAGAGCCACAGGTCTATAACCTCTCATATAAGACTGATCTGTCCAAATGTGATGAATAATTATTTTTTTATCTACAGTTGGGGAGCCTCATGAGAAACATTTCCGGGATTCAACCATTAACCAACAAATTCCAGAGTTGGCTAGCTCAAACTGGAAGGAAATGTAACTTATAAGAACTAAACTCCCCCCAACTCCACCATTCCACCCTAATCCCCAGACCATGGAATACATGTCTCTCAACCCACAAATGATCAATTAGATAGACTTCTAGATTCAACAAAAGAAATAGATTAGTTTCAGTCAAACAGGCACAAGGAGCACCATCTGATCGGAAAAACAGTGCTGGGTAGGCCAGTACACATTAGCCTCCACTTGACCTCAGAGGGCAAATAGGTTCCATTCATGTTACTGTAAAGCTGTTCCATTGCCAACAGAGTCCAAAGTCTGTGAAACTGCTGAGTGAGTGGAGGAGTATCTGCTATAGTTAATTTGGCTGCATCCAGGCGCTGCAACGCCAAATGCCTTTTGCGTTTTCACATCAGCTCAAGTCTAAGGTGCTTCACTCCTATGACTAGCACCTCTGGTGAAAGGTGGGAACCCAAGAATCCTTTTCAACATATCCGCAATGGGCGTATTCTGAGGAAGAGCTATTAAATGAGCAGTGCATCCCCGATTGATCCACACCCAATCCAACAATTGGGACTTGCACTGGAACTCATGTGGTGTAAGTGTGATGGGGTGTAATGCCATCAAAGCCAAACATTGTAGTGAATCTACCCTGGATAAATGTGGAGGAAGAATATATGTCCTGCCCCAGTCTCTCCCATTGCTTCAGAGTAATCTGTACTTCCATTAATCGCTTCCATGTTTTATTATGTTTCTAGTCCTGTGGCTCTCCTGGGACAATAAGAGTTGGTACAAGTTAGAAATAGTGCCTCTAGTGCCAATGAGCTTAGGCAAGAGAGTTTCAAATGGGGTGTTATCTCTTGGGACTGCTTGTTGGGCCTCAGGGTTCATAACCCAATGACGGATCTGAGTGCAGTGTAGGAGTTCTTTCTCATATCTGCGAAACTCTGCTGTGCATTGCAAAAAAGGATTTGGGAGAGGAGGCATAAAACATATATGGATCATCCAGCAACCTCCCTCTCTCCAAGCCCCAAAGGAAAACCTGTCTTGTGCTGGGGCGAAGTCATTGTTATATTGAATTGGTTTATGAGGCAAAGAATACATTACCAACATCACACAGGTGTCATAGATCATCAAAGTCGTCTCCATTTGGGGTACTCAGATGTGCGCTGGGCGGTCTATATTTTTTCTCCAACCAAATTAAGTCCCATTGTGGTCAGCAGACTATGGCGTGATCTATCTGCCTCCAATTCTTTCCTGATTCCAGCATGGACCATTTCACTACAGTCTGCAGCTTGTGCAGCAGTGTAATAGTTGGGAATGCTAGCCATCACCATCTACCCTGCCTCTCTGAGATGAGTTAGTAAGCTACAAGAGAGTCTAGGTGATTTACCACTCCACACGAAACACATCATACGCCGTTGGATTTGATTTAGGTATCGAGCATCCAGCTGAATAGGAAGAGCCTGGAACAAGTATACAAGATGCAGGAGGGCATTCATTTTAACTGAATAAATTCTGTCTACCCATGAAATGAAAAGGCAATTCCACTGTTCCAAGTCCTGTTTTATTGACACCATCGGATGGCGGAGGTGGGAAATAATTGATATAATTGATTTGCCCCAAATTCCTGGGGATATTCACTCCTAAGTGGTTAATAGACCTCCTAGTCCAGAAAAATGGGAAATCTCAGCTCAGCTCATATTATTCCTCCTCCCCAAGAGTCAAGTTCAGGGCCTCTGACTTCTTTAATTAAAGTTTATAGCCCGGCATTGATTTGAAGCATCAAAGGATATTCATTACAGCGGGTTGGGAAGATCAGGGGTAACTTGGGCCAAACATCATCTGCGTATATATTAATCTTATACTCATTGACACTAAAATTAATCCCATTCACCGAATCTGACTGTCTAACAAGGCTTGCCAAAGGTTCGATAAAGAGAGCGAAAAGTAAGGGTGACAAAGGGCATCTTTGCCTGTTGTCCGAGCCCAACTCAATTTCCTGAGAGGTTCGACCGTTAAGAGCCACCTTGGCAGATAGATGGGCATAATTAAGGATGACCATATTCAAGAAGCGGAGACCCATTCCCCTCTTCTGGAGAATGAGACACAGGAAGGCCCAGTCCACCCAGTCGAAGGCTGCTTCTAATGAGAAAAGCACTGCAGGGACCCTCTCAAGTGTTGTCTTTTCGGCTAGGTGGATAATAGAGCTCATATTATCATGTGCCTTGCACCCATGATTGAATCCTCTCTGATCCGGGTGGATCAGGGCGGGATCACATTGAGTTGAGTGGCCAAAATCTTAATATGAAGTTTTGCATCAATGTTCAGCAAGGCTATTGGTTGAGATGAAGTGCATAGTCGTAGACCCTTTCCTGGCTTGGGAAAGACGGAAATAATCACTTTGACCGTTGAAGCTGACACGGCTCAGTTGCTAGCACAAGATTTGAACAGAGACGTGAGTTTGGGAGCAAATTTAGTAGCAAATGTTTTATAAAATTGTGCAGTTTATCAATCTGGTCAGGAGGCCTTTTTGGGCTTTAGAGATTTAATGGCCTGCCTGACCTCCTTTAGCTGGACCTGATGCTCCAACTCATCCCTCTGTAGGGTGTTGAATCTGTGGCTGCAGACCCTTTCAAGGAACTTCAGTTGTCTTGTCAGTGAGTAAAATTTCCTAGCATAGAATAGGCAAAATTCTGCAGCTTTATCACATCAACTAACACCAGTTCTACATTTGAATTAGAAAGGACTTGAGCATATTCCCTCTCCATCTTGCCACAGAACATGCGAGCCAATTGTGTTCCCAAATTGTCGCCCTTCACATACATCTGCTTCTTAAGATGAATGTATGTTAGATGGCCTCTGGTTACTATCAGTTTGCAAGTAAGATGTAAGGTTGGAGCCATTGTCCTTTCCCTTTCCAAGTCCTGGATATCCTCTTCTAGTCTCTGGATTTGTAATTTAGGCTGATGGTGATGCTCCGCCGCAACTGCCATAAACTTGCCTCTAATGACCCTCTTAAAACTCTGCTTAAAACTCCGCTGACTGAGACCTCTCCATCTCATAGAGAGTGAAATATTCATCTATATGGCCACCCATCTCTTCACATAGAATTGGGTCTTGCAAACGGGATGGGTAGATGCTCCAACCTCTGAAACACTCCACAGGCCCTAGTTCCAGGCTCAGAGACAATGGCACATGATCCGAGACAGAAATAACACCAGTGCCTGGCTATCGCACCCCTGCCATGATTGTGTCACTGACCAGAGCATATTCAAAACAGGAGTGAGTCCGGTGCACATGTGAATAAAATGTGTATTCCCTGCCTGTGGGATGAAGAATCCTTCATGCATCTCATAGACGTATCTCCTGCAGAAATCTCTGTAAGTGTTTGGTATATGCACCAGCATGTCCCTCCGGTATGTTCTCTCTATCCCTTTGGTGAGTCGACACTACATTAAATTCTCCGGTAAGCACAAACTCCTTCTGGGTCATCTCCTCCAGGAATCTCAGGAAATGTATAAGAAACGTGCCTTGCACTGCATTGGGGGCATATACGTTGGCCAGGTTGAGGGTCCATCCCTGAAACAAGCCAACTAGGATGAGGTATCTGCCCTTTTTGTCTGTCTTAACTTCTGTGATTCTGAACAGATGATTTGCCTTAATGAATATCTCTACTCCATGTAGTTTAGTGGGTGTGGAAGAGTGTTACATTGTAGGGTAGTTGCGATGTCACAGTTTCCCCAAGCCCTTCTTCAGCAAGGGTGTTTCCTGCACACATCTCAAGTCTGGGGAGGCGTTCCTCAGTTTTTTCGAAATAATCCCCCTTTTGTGTGGGATGTTTAGGTATTAAGGGCAACTAACTACTAAAAAGTATAGAAGAGAGCAAGGCCTGTGTGTTGTGTGTGTGAGCATCAGCTGTAGGGTGTCTCGTAGTCAAAGCCCTCTCCTGGAATACCTAAAACTAAATCAATAAAAAACAGTAACCAGCAAAAAAACAAACATAGAAGAGGGGATATTATTGTCCCCAGACCAGCAGCAATCGATTGAAACCGCTGTCCCTGATGCAGCCCAGGATAGGGCAAAAACCCCTCTCTCCACCGACCACTTCTGCTGGATAGTGGGTGGCAGCCAACACTGGGTCCCATCCCAAGAACAGAAGAGGTCACATGGGTGGGTTCCCTCCCATCCCCAATCCAGCCAAGAGCAAAAAGAAACCTGTCCTGCCTAGTGTCCAAGCCAAAGAAGTTAGTCTGCATTGCCATTAAAAATTGCATCTTTTCCAATGAGCACCTGCCAATAGGCGCAGGGACACATATGGCAAAGGGCAACACCAAGAGTTAGAGCTTCAGTGAGAAGTATTAAGACGTCTCAAGGGGAAGCTGTCTACCATTGATCTACAAAGCTTGCCTGTTTATAGCCAGAGCCATTCTTGATCCCTTAGGCCACCCCAGACTGAGGTGTAGCTCCCTGGTGGCTCTGGACACTGCAGCCATGTAGTGATAACCATGAGATTGGTCACTCCCCATTCCAGGTTCACTCATTCGTGCTGGGGAGAAGCATGGCTCCCCGATGATTCCAGCCATTTAATCATTACTAAGATCCTGTTGGTTTTAGCACCGCTGCACTACCATGTGTCACAAGCCCAACAGCTGGAAAGCCTCCTATGCATTGGATGCCACATGTTGTTTACCATCAAGTTCAAAAGAAAGGCCAAAGTGGAGTGTCCATCTATATTTGATTCTATCATCCCAGAGTTTTTGGGTGATTGATCTCATTGCAGTGCAACTTTGAAGAGTGCCTTTGGGCAATTTCCTGATATTCAGTGCATGATCAGTTTTGAAAGGAACTGTGCCAAGTATGAGAAATTCACGTGCCGGTTGAGGACAGCCATGGACATAGTGGCTCCCGCCCGGAGGGAAAAGATAATGAATAGAGCGAAGGGCGCCCCATGGTACTCGGCGGAATTAAGAGGGGAAAAACAGGCCCTTCGCCAGTGCGAAAGGCACTGGTGGAAATAATACGATCCGAAAGCCAGGGAGGAATATAAAGAAAAATTAGCTCTCTATAAAACATCTATTATCGCAACAAAATCTGCGCATTATGAGCTACAGATCAGGGAAGCCACGGATACTCAGAAAGAGACCTTCAATGTGCTTAGGGAGTTGAGCCAGAAAAAAGAACAGAGGACGGTTGCCAACCCGGATGATTGCAATAAAATACAGGACTTTTTTTTAGCCAAAGTCAAAGACATCCTCATTGAGATAGGCAACACTAGCATAAGCCCATGCCCCCTCTCAGTGGCAGATCCACCGGACTTCCAGGATGGGACGCTCGCAGGGTTTCCTGCTCTGGACTCAGATGGCTTAGCACACATCATGGCCAAAGTGAAATCAGGGTCACCAGAAGACCCCTGTCCGCCGAGGGTGCTCAAAAGGGTCCTCCCTATGATAGAGCCAGAGACGCTCTCCCTGTTAAACCTCTCCTTGACATCGGGGAAGGACCCTCTTAAATTTAAGGAAGCTACGGTGACCCCGCTGTTGAAGAAGGCTGGGGCGGACATTAACAACCTGAAGAATTTTCGACCTATTTCCAGACTTCCATTTCTGGCTAAAATACTTGAGCAGCATGTGCTCAGAGCACTGTCTTCTTTTTTGGAGGAACATCAGCTGCTACACGTCCGACAAGCGGGCTTCAGGGCCCACAACAGCACAGAGCTGGTGATGCTCTCAGTGCTGGATGAGTTGAGGCTCGCGGCAGATAAGAAGGAATCATCAGCTTTGATCCTTCTGGATCTCTCAGCCGCGTTCGACATGTGGCCCGTGTTCGGCGGCTGGGAATCACTGGCAGAGTCTTCCAATGGATCGCTTCCTTCCTGAAGGACCGGTCACAAAGGGTACAACTGGGGGAATGCTTATCCAGGAAGGGCGCCCTGCCATGTGGGGTCCCGCAGGGCTCTGCGCTATCCCCCCTGCTCTTCAGCATTTACCTTCAGCCACTGGTTGAAGCACTGGCAAAATTGGACTGTCAGGTGTTTAACTACGCCGATGACACACAGTTAATCATGAGGATTGACAGCTCCTCACTGGCACAGACCAACGTGCAAAATATTCTTCGGCTAACCATGAATTGGATGACCAATAATTAATTTAAAGTAAACCCTGATAAGACGGAGGTGCTTGCCATCACTGCAGGGGTTAACCCCTGGTCTAATGCCTTCTGGCCGCAAGAGCTAGGCACTACTCCGACACCGGTGCCAGTGGTGAAGAGCCTGGGCATTTGGTTGGACTCCAAGCTAACACTGAATAATCAGGTGACCGCCGTAGTGGGGAGCTGTGTGAGCCTTAGGCAACTCCGGAGACTTGTACTCTTGCTGTCTTTTTCCACCTTGCGTACTGTGGTGTCGGCCTTAATTGTGTCGCACCTGGATTACGGTAACGCAGTATATTTAGGGCTACCTGACAAACTTTTGGGGAGACTTCAGGTGGTTATGAATGACGCAGCAAGACTGATTTTTAAGCTTCCGAGAAGAGCACATGACACACCCCTGCTACAACAACTGCACTGGCTCCCAATCAGGCAGAGGGTTAAGTTCAAGGGGCTGTGCATTGCACACAAAGCCCTCCATGGAACAGCACCCGGCTACATCAAAGACCGTCTGAAGAAATACGTGCCAGGACGATGCCTCCGATCGGCTGAGGCAAGCCTGCTGGCATGCCCACGCTTTGATAAAAATACTCTGGGGTGGGGCGTGCCTTCTCAGTTGTGATTCCTCAGCTTTGGAATAAGCTCCCGGACAGCCTGCGCAGGGAAGCTACCTTACTCCCATTTAGGAAGGGTCTCAAGACCTTCCTTTTCACTCAGGTGTTTGGATAGGCTCATCCGGTGATGCGAAGCTTTGGGAAGCATGTTAGGCTCCAGGTTTAGGGTTTGTCTTAGCGCTTAGAGACCTGTTGGTGATTTGGCGCTATACAAATAGAAATTAACAATAACAATTTGCTCTCTGAAGAACTACCTCCTTTTCCAAGTAGTGATTTAGGTTGAATAAGTTTTTATTGTTTTTCAAACCTATGGTCATGAGCCAACCCCGAGACTCCCCCAACCACCCCTGCTACTTCTTGTTTGGTCCCCCAACACTCTGCCCCTCCCTCCACCACCCTCCTCCGACCTCTGCTCCACAATGTCCAAGACATGTCGACAGCCACCAGGATGAAGTTAGTTCCCAATGTCTCACGAATCTGGCGGGCGATTGTGGTCCTTTGGTACTCGCAAGGACCCATAGTGGTCATCAGGTTTCTAGTGATCAAGAAGGCATAAGGCCCACAATCGTTTTGGGCACGTAAGTTCTCTACAGTCTGATTGAAATTAGTTCAGCAGGGGCCCCCATTGTTTTCTAAAGACCTTCCGTTCCCCCCCTTGCCCCTTTAGCTAGCTTTTCCATTCCCACTAGCCACCACAAGCGTTCTATCCATTAGTCTCTGAGGGTATAGCGTCTTGACCCCACAGGGCCAGTATCATTTGCTTGCCAGCCAGTAACAGAAGGGTTATGAGGTGCCCACTCCTGCCTCCCAGCAGGTCGGCACAACAGTAGAACCTCTGGCCATTGTGTTACCTCAGAACCCGTAATCTGACGGACCTTCGACAAGACTGCCCCCCAGAATGGCATAAGCTTTGGGCAGTACCACATGATGTAAGTTAGTGATCCCTCCAGCACCCTGCACTTCTCGCCCCCTTCTTCCGGATGATGAGGTATTTCTCTAAGGGAGTGAGTGGTCTAGTCACCCCCTGTTTTACGTCCGGGTGGAGGAGCCAATGCCGTAATTGCCAGTATTGATATCTCTCTCTCCATCTGGAATCCCATATTCCTCCCTGAAGGCCTGAAACAATTTGATTTGGTCCCCTCAAACATATCCCGTATGGTTTTACAACCGCTCTCCTGCCACTCCAGATAGGGCTCCCTACTCTTCTCCAGGTTAGAGTCCGTGTTCCCCCATAGAGGGGTGAAAGATGAGGGAAAGGACGTAAGCCCCTTGCGTACTACCAATGTATCCCAAGTCTCTGATGTCACCCTTGTTACTGGCGATTTGTAGAGTGTAGGAGTTCCGTGGGCCCTTCTGCTCCATTCACCTCCCACAATGGGCCCCGCCATCAACTTATTGTCCACCGTGCACCACCCTTTGTCAGTTTCTGTCAAGAGTCTGGAAATAATCCGATGCTTCTCAGGAATGGCACGATGCGAAGAATGAGCCCACCTCCAGGCACCACTGGGTTCCTAAATGAAATGAACACAGGACCCCTGAGATGCCAGGTGAGGGGACGGAGGAGGGAAAGGGACTGCTGGGAAGGAGGTCTGAAATGTCAAATGCAAGGAAAATTAACATAGTATGTGTATATATCAAATTCAGTAGTCCAGGATGATTCTAAATGATTGAGAGCTAACTAACTCTCCTTCCAAGGATCCATGAATAGGACAACTGAAAGTCAGAGAGAGAGCACTCCTCCTCTCCGTCCAGCGTGGGATTTTTCAAATAGTAGGCACTGGTCAGTGGGTGTGGCTACACAGGACACTCCCAGCCAGGTCAGGGCAAAGGATCATGGTACTAGTAGTCCTGTAAAATCAATGTTTGTTTTTCCTTGTTATTTTTGCCTTGTCCATGAGGATTCACATGAAACAGTCCTCTCATTTCAGATCATGGCAGCCTATCTGCAGGTCCAGTGGTAAATATAACAGATAGGGGGGGCTGCATAATAGTAGGCGAGATTGGGTTCCCCCGCCCCTAAGTTGGAGGAAACTCTGCTGTCCCACCACTCTCGCCTTTTTGCCCTGCCAAATTAAGTCTGGCGGGCCTCCTGCAGGTGTGCAATGTAGTCTCTGGGAATCAAGAGAACCAGGGTTTTGGAAGAGATAGAGAATCCTGGGGAGGATCAACAGTTTGAGGTCCGCTATCCGAAACAGGAATGATAGTAATTTGTCTTTCCAAATGTTTAGGCCCGCTATCACAGATATTTTTCATTTCTGGAGATTAATATCTTTTGTCTGACTCAGTGTGGGCGCCAGAGCGATGCCCAAGTATTCTATATGTGGGGTAGCCATCGTATTGGGGTGGAACCCAGTAGCTCTCCCGTTAGGTGCGCAGATACTGATCTGTTGAGAATCTCTGATTTTGTGAGATTGAGTTTAAACCCGGATACTGTCTGATAATTAGTTGAGGAAGCGAGCGCCTGGGGTCCGCAAGGAAACCAGAATGTCATCTGCGAACATAGTCAACTTAATGTTCTGTGTTCTGAACCGAATCCCTTGGATCAGGAGGGGCAGCCTAATCTTCTGGGCCAGAGGCTCCAGCATGCTGCAAAGAGAAGCGGGATAGTGGCAGCCCTGCCACATGCCGTGAGTGTTTGAGAGCCATCCCGACAGAATCCCATTCAGTCTAATTTGCACACTGGAGCATCCATATCTTGCTAATAGTAATATGCTAAAGGAGTTCTCGAAGCCCAAGCCATGGATGACGTCGCCCAAAATATCCCAGTCCACCCGGTCAAAGGCTTTCTCCACATCCAGGGAGATTATGATAGACTGTTTGGCCCCTGTCTTATCTATTTCTATCAAATATAGCACTGTTTTAGTGTTATCGCTAGCTTGGCACCCCTGGATAAACTGGTTGATCCGGGTGAATAAGGTCCTCCATCACTGACTGTACTCATAGGGAGGCGATTTTAGTGAAAATGTTCCCATCAGTATTCAAGAGGGATATCAGGCATTAGGAGCTACACTGACTGGGGTCCTTGCCCGGCTTTAAGATCAGAGATATCGTCGATTCCTTCATGGACGGGGTGACCCATCCCGTCGGTATCATTTCCAGGTACAGTCTATGTAGGAGTGGCAGGAGCGCGGGCGCAAAGCATTTATAGAAAAAGGCTATTAAGCCATCTGACCCGGTGCTTTTGCACTCTTATGTTTCGCTATCGCCTCAAGATTCTCCTCTTTTACTAGAGGTTTCTCTAGTATTTCTCTATCGCTGCAAGGATGCGTGGGGAGCTCCACCCCATCGAGGTATGCTGTCTGTGCTTGGGGGTCAGTCTGATGGCATGTGAATAGATCCTTGGTTTAGGCTCTAAAGCATTCCGCCTTGTCCTGATCTAATGTGTGGAGTATCCCATCTGGGCCTCGAGTTTAAGAAATGGTGTTGTGCATTTTTTTGTCTCGCAATAAATTGTCCAGAAGTTTGTCCAAGCTGTCCCCCTATTGGTAGTACCTGCTGTCAAGCTTTGCCAAGCAGCAGGCTGCCCTGTCCATCTCCAGTGACCGGAGCTGACCTCGGTTCATTAGGTCATGAGTAGATATTTAACCAGGTCAATCCCAAGGTCATTTTGTGTAGAGGGTCTCCTCAAACATACCAGATAGATCCTGTCGAGACCGTCCTCTGTGTGTACATCCCCCAGCGATGTTGACAGTAGGCCTGCCATAACATTCATTTTGAAGTACATCCTCACTCAGGCTGTGGAGTCTCAGATTCTTCCTTCGCGAATGGGTTTTTAAGTCTTCTAATTTATCCAAGGCCCCTCTCAGTTGTTATTCCAGGTTGGATTTCTGGGAAGAAGCATCCCGCTTTCAAGCTTCAATACCCTCCACCTTAGCCTGTGTGTCCAACATCCTTTAGGTGACAGAATCAATGTCTGTTCTCAGCTCCCGAATTTTAGACACCAAGTCTGATCGTCTATAGTCTTTTCACGATTCTTTCGAAGGTCTTCTCACAGCTCAGTTTCAAAGGCACGGGGCTCTCCAATAGGTTTGACTTAATGAGTGCCATGGTCTTGGGTGGTGGGTGTACTACAGTATCTACATCTTTGCTCATGTCCACCATTCTGGACTGGGATTTGTCCAAATATGCCAGGCTGCCGCCATAGCTGGATTTCTTATTTTGATCTTTGGGCAGGGCAACCTAACTTCCCCTGATGCAGAAGTCATGAAAAGAAGTGCTATTTATTATTCAGTGACACAAAGCATCATTCAACAAAGGCAGCGTTTGTTTAAGCAGATCTGTAGGACACACTCCAACATTTCAGACTGGGCCACACCTTGGCCAAATGCTTAGTCCAGTCTGTTGAGTAGGTCCCTCTATAGCACTAAAACTCAAATGCAGGGCTGATGTGGGGCCCTGTAACCGCCTGCGTTATCTCCAACCATACACCATACGAGTCTACAGGCTGCTCCACTGATGCTAGGCCCTGGCGTACCTGCGTGGTGACAATATGGGCGAGTGAAGTGATCTGCTCATGTTTTGCCCCTCACCTGCACTTCGGCCTCCTCTCCAGCATTTCCCCTTCTCTCTTACATCGGGTGCCATCTCAGCAACCGGGGGGAGGCATGGGGGGCACAAAAGTGAATCCCAGCGGAGTCTCACACCCCATGGATAGGTGCTTCCTCTGTGATCACACCGAAGGCAACCCATGCAACAAGCTCCACAAGCTGGGCCCGTGGGCTGGGATCTCAGCTAGGACCCTCACGGGCCGCCCATTGTGCGCTCGGGCTACCCTCTTCACTGTAGCTTCCTCAGAGGCTGCTGCCTGCCAAGCCACACCGATCAAGGTCTGTAGCTTGGGTCTCTGGCGCGACACACAGACCTGGTCCCGCTACTTCTCTCCACAGGGGTGCAGGGGCTTACTTCAGCCTCCTCACTATTATTCACTCCACAAGGCCCAACAGGATCTTCAGCTCCACCATCCAGGGGGTCGCGGCAGAAAAGAAGCTGGTATATTCTCAGCAGGATTGGGAGCTCCTGCAGGGAGTGTGCAGCTATGCCATCATCTTGGCCACACCTCAATAATTTTTTTTTAAGAAGTTAAGGACGAGTTGAGGATTATCAGCCATGTCAGTTCCTAAAAGTCTAACTTAAGAAAATGAATAATTGTGCCCCACCTTTTCCTAAATAGTTAAGTCTGCAGCACTACATTAAGAGGTGGAACAACCGCTGCAACCAATGAATTTGTAAGGGCTTGGGTTGGTTGGAGATTAAAAAAAGGAAAATGAAGCCACACAGACATTTATCAACCCACACTCAATATCGCATTTCTGACAGTTATGCTTACACAAACATCCACCAACAGAAACACACAGCCACACACACACACACACACACACTCTCCCCCACACACACATACCCTCCCCCCCCAAAAGCACTCTCATCCACATCTACAGAGGCTAAAGGACAAACAGGCCAGTGAGCTAACTATCGCTCATTGACACTCCCAGACATGTACCTATGAATAAGACACAAGGGCATACACCTCTATATACTTTCTAGACAGGCACCACGCATTCTTGCTTTTAACTGTGTTTTGGATTTTTCTACTCAGTACTTGTTGAACTTCATCCGAGGGGCACCAGCTGGATACACAACATTTTGTGCAGACCGACTGAGGCGCACCTTGACAAATGGAGTTCGTGCAGAACCCCCAGCTTGGATAGAACTTCAGGTACCATAAGACTAAGATCACAAAGTAGTAATGTTCCTTGCTTCCTTCTTTCTTCCTTTGATCAGGCTAGCTCTTGATTTCTCTTAAGTCATGCAGAAGTCTCTTCATAATGTCTCTCACTAAAGTTATGCTTTCATTATTCTGTTTCTTGTTTTCTGACAGTCAATCAATCAATCAATCAAACAATCAGGGAATTCTAAGCGCGCTACTCACCTGTGAGGGTCTCAAGGCGCTGAGGGGGGGGTCTGCAGATCTGTTTAGCCAAAGAGCCAGGTCTTGAGGGTCTTCCTGAAGGTGTTCAGGGAGGGGGCGCGTCTGATGTCTGCCGGTAGCTCGTTCCAGGTCTTGGCTGCAATGTGAGAGAAGGATCTTCCGCCTGCTCTGATCTGTGGATGCGCGGGGTTTCGGCCAGTGCGAGGTTGGAAGATCGGAGGTTTCTTTTGGGTACGTGGAAGTTGATTCTGTCGTTGAGGTTTTTGGGTCCGTTGTTGTGTAGGCATTTGTAGGCGTGAGTGAGGATTTTGAAAGTGACTCTTTTCTCCACGGGGAGCCAGTGGAGACTTCGTAGGTGTTGGCTGATGTGTTCGTGTCGGGGGATGCCGAGGACGAGTCTGGCAGCGGTGTTCTGTATTGGTTGGAGTTTGCGGAGTATGGACTTGTTGATGCCGACGTAGAGTGCGTTTCCATAGTCCAGTCTGCTGGTGATGAGTGCGTAGGTGACTGTCTTCCTTGTCTCAGGGGGGATCCACTTGAAGGTCTTGCGGAGGATGCGGAGGGTGTTGAAGCAGCTGGAGGTGACGGCGTTGACCTGTCGGTTCATGGTGAGTGATGAGTCGAGTACGATGCCGAGGTTCTTGGCGTGGTCTGAGGGGGTAGGTGGACTTCCAAGGGCAGTCGGCCACCAGGTGCTGTCCCATGCAGAAGGGGTGGTACCGAGGACGAGGACTTCTGTCGTCTCGGCGTTGAGCTTCAGGCAGCTGTTGGTCATCCAGACTGCGACGTCTTGCATTCCTTTCTGGAAGTTGAGTTTGGCAGTGGTGGGGTCTTTGGTGAGGGAGAGGATGAGCTGGGTGTCGTCGGCGTAGGATACGATGTTGAGGCCGTGTTGTCGGACGATGGCTGCGAGGGGGGCCATGTAGATGTTGAAGAGGGTGGGGCTCAGTGATGAACCCTGTGGGACTCCGCAGGTGATTTTCGTGGGGTCGGAGAGGAAGGGTGGGAGTCTGATCTTTTGGCTTCTTCCGGTGAGGAATGATCGGAACCAGTCCAGGGCTGTTCCTTGTATGCCTGCGTCGTGTAGTCTGGCGACTAGTGTGCGGTGGGAGACGGTGTCGAAGGCCGCTGATAGGTCGAGTAGGATGAGGGCTGCGGAGTGGCCTTGGTCCAGGAGGGTGCGGATGTCGTCTGTGGCGGCGAGTAGGGCGGTCTCTGTGCTGTGGTTGCTTCGGAATCTGGATTGGGATGGGTCGAGGACGGCGTTCTCTTCAATGAATTGTGTCAGTTTCGTGTTGACTGTTTTCTCTGCAATTTTGGCTGCGAAGGGGAGGAGCGAGATGGGCCGATAGTTCTTGAGGTCGGTGGGGTCAGCTGTGGGCTTCTTGAGCAGGGGTCTGACTTCTGCGCGCTTCCAGTCGTCTGGGAAGGTGCCTGTTTTGAAGGTGGTGTTGATGGTGCGTTGTAGTTCGGGTGCGATGGCGGCTGCGGTTCTGTGGTAGATGTGAGGGGGGCAGGGGTCGGTGGGGGCCCCCGAGTGGATGCTTTTCATGGTTGAGGTGGTGTCTTCGGCCGTGATCGGTGTCCAGTTGGAGATGGTGGGCTGGCTGGTGTTTCTGGGGGGCGGGGGGCCGTCTGTGGCGCCTGGTGGATGGTCGATGAAGTTGTCGTAGAGGTTTTTGATCTTGAGGTGGAAATAGGTTCCAAGCTTGTCGCAGAGGTCTTGGGATGGGGTGATGTCTGTGGCTTCGCTACGTGGGTTGGTGAATTCCTGAATGACACTGAAAAGTTCCTTGGAGTTGGTGGAGTTGGCCAGGATTTTGTTGTGGATGAAGTTCCTCTTGGTGGCTCTGATCTGGTTATGGTAGTCCGTCATGGCGTCCTTGTAGGTGGTGTGGTTTTCGGTTGTCTTGGTGTTTCTCCAGTTCTTCTCCAGGCGTCTGCAGGTGCGTCTGGCTTCTTGGAGAGCGGTGGTGAACCAGGCGGCTTTCCTGGGGCGTTGTCTGTCGGGGTTGCGTAGCGGGGCGAGCTCGTCTGCGCAGTTGAAGATCCAGGTGTGGAGTTCTCTGGCTGCGTTGTTTGCGTCGGGTGCCCAGGTGTGGTTGTCTCGGGTGAGGGTGGAGTTAAGTTGCTCGTTGGTAACCTTGCTCCAGTTCCTTCGAGGTGGGCGTGGGGCTGGTTTGGGTGCCTTGGGTTTGTTGATGGCGAAGTGTACGCAGTGGTGGTCGGTCCATGGCGGCTGCGTTGTGTGGCTGAATTGGACCCTGTTTCCTGCCGCGAAGATGGGGTCGAGGGTGTGTCCTGCTATGTGGGTCGGTATGTTGACGAGTTGTTTAAGTCCGATGCTGGTGCGGTTGTCACGAAGGATAGTGGAGTTGGGGTCGCTGGGGTTGTCGAGGTGGAAGTTCAGGTCTCCAATAAGTATGTAGTTTGCTGAGGCGATGGCGTGGGGTGCGATGAAGTCGGTGATGGTGGTGGCGAAGGGTGTTCGGGGGCCGGGGGGTCTGTAGATGAGGGTTCCTTGGAGTGTGGCTTTGGGGGTGGTCTGGATCTGGAAGTGCAGGTGTTCGGCGGAGGGGAAGGTTTCGCTGGAGGTGGTAAGGCGGAGGCTGCTCTTGTGGGCGATGGCGAGGCCACCTCCTGGGTGGTTGGGGCGGTCTTTCCTCTGGATCTTGTATCCGTCTGGGATGGCGGTGCTGATGTCGGGGGAGGAGGATGCGTTGGTCCAGGTCTCTGACAGTAACCCATTCCTACATCCTTAGTTACTGTGCATCTCTACTTGTTATGTCAGGCCAGCAATGCTTGCTCTTTTGGTGTTCTGTAGCATTCACAGATTATTCCTAGATTTGCTTTCATTTAAGCTGCCAAATCTTGCTTTTTTGCACATGCTTTTACATCTTTACATTTTCTGAATATCTCTGTGTAAGATTCTTTATGTTTAATGAACTGTTGATCTTGTTCGCATTCACATAAGGTCATGCAGAATACTTCTGCACTTTTGAGATGGAAAACAATGACATCCTGGTTTAAATTGATATGCATGGTGCATATTGACACTTCTTTTAATTTCTGTAGGCCCCACTATTCACCAAAATTCTAGGAATAATGCAAGTGACATCAGACAGCCTTTGACCATCTCCCACCCTCACCAAAATATATTTGCAGAAGGTTGTGACACAAGACCATTGACTCAAATTAACACACATGATGTGATGCTATTGAAGTAGTTACGCACCTAAATAAATTATTATGTGGCGATGCCATATGAGGCGCAACTCAGTTGTAGGACATCAGTAAAACCGGTATAGGCCAAGGTGCACCTATTGGATATTGCATGTGTGTTTTATATGCCTGGAGCAGCTTTGAATGCCTAATTCTACTAGAAAATTATGAGGCAAAACTTCACATGCTGAGGCTCAACCATCACATGTTCAGGCACATCTGTACTAATTGTTTTATTTATTTCATTTGTTCTTGCTAACATGTTGCCAAGGCCACTTCGCAGCACAAGTGGTCTGAGTTTGAACACATAGCCAATCATCCCGATTTAAGCTGGCAAAGGAATGTAGGTTGTAAACAACATTCAAGCCTCCAAGCCTTGGGGGACTTTGTACAAGGTGCAGGCTCTGTCCCAAAATAGGAGGGGTCGTCCAAAAGAGTCATAGGTTTGTTTGAACAGCTCGTCTTCAGTGCTTTTACCTAGAAGAGGTACATGCCGAAATTATTGCTAGCATGTACCAACAGTGAATAAATCACCAAAAGCTATTTTCGCTGTTTTAGGTTTCACTTTTCCCGTAGGAAATACTGGTAAAGCAGATTAACTAAATATTTTTGCTTTTTCCAATACAAAATAGCTGCAGAAATAGTTCAAGAAGTTTTCCTATTTTTAAAAATCCAGTTAATTGGTGGTCAGATTTTTTTCCAAATAGTTAGGAAATATAACTTCAAAAAAAGATATATGTACTTGCCTGAGCCACTAAGCGCTAATTAGCCTTAGCCTGCAGTTGCTGCCCTGCCTATAATGATGTGTGAAATCTCTTCCAGTAGCCATACAACAGACCACTTTGATTGAGAGGCCGACCCGAATGAGTAGAAAGAATCATTTCAGCATCATATTCAGGGTGAGAGCTGCTGCCCCTCTTGTTGGCACAACACTTTTAAATCCTGCATGAAAGGCCTGCCTGGGGCACATGTAAAACATTGCACTTTTAAAAGGCCCAGTTCACAATTCTTTTGTATCCCCTGTTTGGTTACTGAAGGGCTCTGCTTTGTCTTACTAGACTTCTGTCTTATTTTATTTCGTGGATCCAGGGCCTGTTTCAAACTGGATTTTAGTGTTAGATGTGGGAGGACACTAGTAATTTCCGTAATAAACTCCCCTACATCCCCTCTGCTCTCAGAGCCAAAATTTAGGGTGACTGAAGGCTTCGGCCATCTTGAATTTGACCTGCCATATTGCATTTTGGGCATGTTTGGAGTTAGGCCAACAGGAGCTACAGCAAATGTAGTTAGGCCAGGGTCTGTGAAAATGTACTCCATTGGTCAGAGAGTGATTAGGAGTGTCGTAGAGTATCTCCCACCCACAGCTGGTGAACCCTACATTGCTGGACCCTCTCCCAGCACTCTTCAAAGTATGGCTGGGCTTGTGAAAGGATACCAGGTAGACTGAACGTGCTGCACTTGGCATCTGTGACCTGTGAAAAGGACCTGAGTAGAGTGGACCCCCTTACACTTGAAATCCAAGAACAGGAAGAACCGCAAGGATCATAAGGCTGATCTCCTGGGTGGCCGCAGGAACATAAAAAACCTGGAGAAGACATTCCGCTGAAGAATCCCAGTGTGCAAGTGGCAACTGGACTGGCTCTGGACTTTTGTGATGGCCTCTGCCTAACACCCTGAGAGTCCCTAAATGCCATCTCCTGAGGTACTGGAGCCCTTTGAAGTGAAAACCTGTGGTTGCTTTTGCACCAGAAAAAAGTTTGGAAACTTCGGAAAGCTTTTCCTCCAGAGTTTCAGCGGTACCCACAGGAAAAAGTATCTGACTGGTTGTTCCACAGCGTCAGTTTTTAGCTTCCTCCTTGCGGAGATTTCCGCACTTCTGAAAAACAACTAAGTCTCATTCTGGGTTGGGACTTAGAACATTTTCAACAACAAACCTCAAAAGCTCCAGAGTGCCAGAGGGACCAACCTGCTTCAGGTATCAGGCCTTCAGTTCAACTACGGCCACTCAGTTTCAGCGGCATCCCGCACAAAGAGGATTTTCTCAAAAAGTGACATTTTCTTCTCAAAAAGTCCCATTCTGCTTTCGGTCTTAGAAGAAGTTTCAACATTTTTCTTCAACAAAGAGACAAAGTCCCTTTCAGAAGTAGGATATAGAAGCGTTTTCAATCTTTTTTTCCTATAATTTGTACATTATTTATGCAAAACAAACACATACAAACATAAGCTGCAGTGCATCCCAAGCACCCATCGAACCCACCAACCTCCCTCACTAAATAGACAAAAGTTAAATAATGAGCACACTGCTACCGACACCTGGTTGGTATTAAACCAACCCATCGCCCATGTGCACATTCCCTAAGATGAAGCTGGACTCACTTCGTCTTTCATACTCACCCCTGTGTCCCACAGATAAATGCTCCAACAGTGGTTCCCCCATCAAATTCATGAAGTAGTCCCCGAGCCCCAGTCTCCCCTAATTTTCTCAAATTTTTCTTACAGCCCCTACCTCTGTAGACCTCTATTTTCCACCAGCTTACAACTTTCCATGCCTGCCTCAAACATTAAAACATGCATCTTTTAAAAGGACAAAATACTAAACGCCTTTCACTAATTTTATATGTCACACTACCTAACTGCTCATTTCATTATATAAAATTAACAAAAGAAGTTTAGTATTTTGTCCTTTTAAAAGATGCATGTTTTAATGCTTTTTCACCCACTAGAGCACTTTTATATCACCTTTTTTGTGACTCTGAATCGTTATAACTTACAAAAAAGTAAAAAACATGTTGATATGTTGAATAAAAACAATTGCATCAAAATCATTATATGTTGTCCTGCACCATACTTTCCTTTCTAACTAAATTGTTTCATTTGGGCTCTAAATGCAATTGTACAAAATATAGGAGTTAATAATAACGTATACAGGACTCACTGTCCTCAGTGAACCATTGTTTCTCGAATACCCAGGATTTTCATGTCAGCATTGAGCAGAGAAATATGGTGAATGGAGTCCCATCCCTCACAGGGTTTCCCTGCTTTCAGAATGAAAATGACGGTCGCCATTCTTATATCTTCCAGCAGCTCTCGTGTTTTAAATGCTTCCACAAATTCCACATGAATAGGGGCTTCCATTCTTCTAGGTAGCCTACAAAACAACTCGACAGGGAACCCATTCGGGCCCAGAGCCTTCCCTGTCTGCATCTGTTCCATGGCCAGAACCACCTCTTCCATTGAAACGCCCGTCTCCAACTCTCTCACTTTTGTAGTAGTCAGACACGGCACCGACCAGTTGTTTATGAAAGCCAGCATCTCCTCCTCCAGGACTTGTAGCTGCGCACTATAAAAGGTTTCCATATACCTCATGAACTCCTCCACTATGTGCTCACTTTCTCCCACCACTTCCCCCGATGCAGACAGATGCTCCCTAACGAACATTCCTTCACTTTCCTTACTACCAATCCATACCAATAATTTACACGATCTGTCTCTAGCTTCATAATTGCGCTTGTATCTTGCTGTATCTGAAAGAAACAGTTAGTTATAGATTCCTTACCTTAGAATTACCCCCAGGCGTCAGACTGGATCCGGAAAGTTTTTCGTCAGCAGTACCTCTGCGCGTCGAAAGGTGGCGTTGGTCGGCTCCGCGTCCGTTGTTGGCATCGTGGTTGCCGGGATGACGTCACGGTAGCTACTTCGACGCCGCCCTCGCGCACTGACGTCAGTTCTTTCTTTTTCTGCGCCAGCCAGCGCAGATCCGGAGAGAGCGGTACCTCAAGTCATTTTTTGACTGAACTTTTTGAGCGACTTTTGTCGACGTCTTTTTGAGTCCTACCGACTCCTGGTGCACGTAGGGATGCCCTGCTTCAAGGCCTGCCATTCCTGTTCCCGAATGATGTCGGTGACGGATCCGCTCTGCGTGTGCCTCTTTTGCCTGGACCGCGACCACGACCCCAAGTCGTGCTCTGACTGCCGGACCATGACTCCGAAGTCTTTGCAGGAGCGGTCCCGAAAGCTTCTTGAGCGTCGGCAGTCGGCTCCGTGCCGTTTGAGGTCCCGGTCGCGAGGGAGGTTGAGGGACCGGTCGCGGAACCATCACCACTCATCATCCAAGTCTTCGCACTTGGGGTCAGGTAAGTCGAAGCACAAGAAGAAGTCGAAGAAGCATCGTCGCTCTTCGACTTCTCCCCGTCGGTCGGCTGACGAGGGATGCGGGCAGTGCCACTCCCGCAGCTCCGCGTGCGGAGCCTGAAGGGCCGACTATGAGTTTCCCTCCCTTTCCGGGACTCGGAGCGACCCCAGCCCAGCTTTGTCAGTTTTACGAAGCCATGCATGCCATCTTTGGGCAGGCCGACTCTGCCGGCGTGCCTTCGGTCCCCGCGGACTCGGTTGGGGGCCCAAGGCCTTCCCAGCCGGAGGCTTCGGCCCCGGCACCACAGGGCCCCCATGTATTCAGGCCTGGATTCGGATCGGTGCCGGTCAACCTTGTGACACCTGCACCTGCGCCGACTCCACCGGCACCCCGTCCGCTGCCGACGCCGCCTGGCCCCCCAGCTGGCGTCAACCCCGGCTTCCAACCCGATGTGGACACAGAGCCGGACCGGCATCGGCCGACGCCTGATCCGGCGCCGATGGGTACTTTTGCCCCTGTGTTCCACCCTGGCCATTTTCAGCCAACCTGCCAGCCAGAGGAGGGTGAGGAAGACTGGGAGGGGTCTGGGGACCCTTTGTCAGACCAGTTGGAGTACGATCCGGACTGGAGAGAGGACCTGGGGGATACCAGTGGTCTGGATACCTCCCCAGACCTTGGCATGTTGTCTCCTCCTACCGTGGCTACAGAGGAGGGAGCGTCATGCGCAGTGGAGTTGCATAGGGCGGCCGAGGCTCTCAACCTCGAGCTTCCTACGGTGGCAGTCAGGACTAACCTCCTGACAGAGGTGCTTCAACCGGCAGCAAGCTCTTCGGAGCCCCTGCTGCCGTTCAATGAAGCCCTGACCGACATCCTTTTGGGCACTTGGTCCAGGCCCAACACGGGGGCTCCCGTGGATAGGATGGTTGCCCGACGCCACCGCCCGGCCCCCGGCGACCCCACTTTCCTCTCCCAACACCCCACCCCGGAGAGCTTGGTGGTCCAAGCTTCTACTTCCAAGAGCGCATTCCCTAACGCACCACCAGATAGGGAATCCAAGAAGCCGGATCATCTTGGGAAGAAGGTTTTCTCTTCCACCAGCTTGGGACTGCAGTCAGTAAACACCGCATGTCTATTGGGCCGTTATTCCCACTCTGTGTGGGACACGGTTGCGCAAGTGCTGCCTCAGTGTCCGGAGGAGGCCTGGACTGTACTCTCCCAGGCCGTTGCCGCAGGGAGAGATGCAGCGAAGTTTACCATCCGCTGTGGGCTGGATACCGCCGACTCTCTAGGCAGGACGATTTCCACGTCGGTAGCCCTTCATTGCTACGCCTGGATGAGATCGACTGGCTTTTCTGGGGATGTCCAGAGCGCTCTTCTGGACATGCCCTTTGATGGCTGTCGCCTTTTTGGCGACAAAGTAGACCACGCTCTAGAGCGTTTCAAGGACTCACGGGCTACGGCCAAGTCCTTGGGCCTCTCCACTCGCCCTGCGCAGTTAGCTTTTTGCCCCTTTCGTGGCTACGGAAGGGGTGCCCCACTACGTACCGCCCAGAGCCACAGGCCGGCGCAACAACTTTCGCGCGGCCAGGGACGTGGGAACCACCGCCGTGGTTCTGGGGGCCAGCGAGCGGGCCAGTCCACCAACCCCCCCTCTGCTTCCGCCTCCAAACCTTCCTAGTCCGACCTTTCAGGCCCATCAATCGCCAGTGGGCAGCAGGATCCGCCATCACCTCCCCCACTGGCGCACCATCACGTCGGACAGGTGGGTTTTGCAGATAGTCCGAAGAGGCTACTCTTTCCCCTTCGAGGCTACCCCTCCAGCCATGCCACCTCAGGCGCATGTCGGAGGATCACCTGGACCTTCTCCAACAGGAAGTTATGGCTCTCTTGGCCAAGGGAGCCATCGAGCGCGTTCCTGCCCCAGAAGTAGGTTGTGGTTGCTATTCCCACTACTTTCTGGTACCCAAGAAGGACAAGGGCCTGCGTCCTATCTTGGATCTCAGGAGCATCAATCGCTTCCTCCGGAAGGAGAAGTTCAAAATGTTGACGTTAGCTCAGGTCTTGTCTGCCCTCGACCCTGGAGACTGGATGGTAGCGTTGGACTTGCAGGACGCCTATTTCACATCCCCGTCCTGCCGGCCCACCAGCGTTACTTGCAGTTCATGGTAGGCCACGAGCATTTTCAGTTTACCGTGCTCCCCTTCGGCCTTACCAGCGCCCCTCGGGTGTTCACGAAAGTGATGGCGGTGGTTGCAGCTCATCTGCGCAGATCAGGGGTCCTAGTCTTCCCCTATCTCGACGACTGGTTGTTGAAGGCGGGCTCGCCCCAGGCAGTCGTCTCCCATCTCCAGACCACGGCCGACCTCCTGCATTCGTTGGGGTTCTCCATCAACGTGCCGAAGTCAGACCTCTTCATCGTAGCGGTCCTGGACATGACGCGGTTTCGGGTCTATCCTCCCGAGCAGCGAGTCCGGGATATTCGGGCTATGATTCCGATCTTTCAGCCCTTATCCCGGCTTTCGGTCAGAATGACCCTCCGGCTGCTGGGCCTGATGGCCTCCTGCATCCTGCTGGTGGATCATGCCAGGTGGCATATGCGGGCTCTGCAGTGGGACCTGAAGTTCCAGTGGGTGCAACATCAGGGGAATCTGTCTGATTGCGTCCAGATCTCAGAGGGCACTGCACACCAATTGCAGTGGTGGCTAATGAACCAGCATTGGGTCAACGGCAGATCCCTCTCCTTTCCTCAACCAGAGTTCACAGTGGTGACCGATGCATCACTGCTGGGATGGGGCGGCCACATGGGAGAGGCGGAGATCAGAGGCCTCTGGTCTCCGGCGGAGTCCGGGCTCCACATCAACCTTCTGGAGCTGAGGGTGATCCGGCTTGCACTGAAAACATTCCTTCCCTCTGTCCGGGGAAGAGTTGTGCGGGTGTTCACGGACAACACCACCGCCATGTGGTACTGCAACAAACAAGGCGGGGTGGGGTCGTGGACCCTATGTCAAGAGGCCCTCCGCCTCTGGACATGGCTGGAACATCAGGGCATATCCCTGGTGATTCAACACCTGGCAGGTTCCCTGAACGCCAGGGCGGACGAACTCAGCCGCAGGTGCATGATGGATCACGAATGGCGTCTTCACTCAGAGGTGGTGCAAGGTCTCTCTCAACAGTGGGGAGAGCCTTGGTTAGATCTATTCGCCACCAAAGAGAACGCGCAATGTCAGCAATTCTGCGCGTTGAAGTTTCCAAGGCGGCACTCGCTAGGTGACGCTTTTCTGCGCAAGTGGAGTTGCGGTCTGTTGTACGCCTTTCCGCCTATACCACTTCTGCCCAGAGTGCTGAAGAAAATCAAGCGCGACCGGGCCCAAGTCATTCTCGTGGCTCCGGATTGGGCAGGAAGAGTCTGGTATCCCGAGCTGCTCAACATGGCCATCGATCCTCCGATCCGCCTGCCTCTTCGGGAGGATCTTCTGTCGCAGCAGCAGGGGACGGTCCTCCACCCCAACCTGTCCAGCCTCCACCTCCTTGCATGGAGATTGAGCTGCGGCAGTTGACGTCATTCGACTTGCCTCCCGAAGTTTTGCGATGTAATCTTGGCAGCCAGGCATCCCTCCACTAAGACGGTATACGCCTGCCGATGGAACAAATTTGTGGCATGGTGCTGTGGATCCCCTTTCTGCACCCCTTTCTGAGGTCCTCTTGTTCCACCTTTCTTTGACCCAGCAGGGCTCTGCTCTGGGCACTATCAAGGGCTATCTTTCGGCCATTTCTTCCTTTCTTCGGCTTCCTGATCAGCCTTCTGTCTTCAAATCCCCGGTTGTTAATCTTTTCTGAAAAGGCATAACTCATCTCTTTTCTCCTATCCCCTTCGTTATGCCTCAGTGGGACTTGAATCTGGTCTTGACCTATTTGATGTGCGCTCCCTTTGAGCCGCTTCACAACTGTCATTTAAGACTTTTAACTCTTAAGACTGCATTCCTGGTGGCCATCACATCTGCCAGAAGAGTGAGTGAGGTCCAGGCTCTTTCCTCCAAACCTCCTTTTCTGGCTGTACATCCTAAGAACTCGTCCATCCTTCCTTCCCACGGTGGTCACCTCCTTTCATATTGGGCAGACCATCACTTTGCCCACCTTCTTTCCGCCTCCGGATCCTTCGAAAGAGGAAGAGAGGCTCCACCGTCTGGACCCAAAACGTGCGCTTTCCTTTTATCTGGATCGCACCAAACAGTTCCGGGTGGACGACTAGCTCTTTGTTGGCTACGTGGGCGCCAAGAAAGGTCGGGCCGTACACAAACGGACCATTTCTAGATGGGTCGTTTTGTGTATTAAAGCCTGCTATTCTCTAGAAAAAAGGAGCCACCAGTGGGGCTACGTGCCCATTCTACCAGGGCGACGGCAGCCACTACTGCTTTGGGACGAGGAGTTCCTCTGCATGACATTTGCCAGGCAGCGACGTGGGCATCCTTGCACATGTTCACTAAACACTATTGCCTGGACTTCCAAGTCCAGAGAGACGGCTTCTTTGGCCGTTCTGTTCTCCAGGACTTTCTGGTGTGAACTTGGTTCGCAGACCTACCTCCGGGGTTGGTATTGCTGGGGTATCTATTCTAAGGTAAGGAATCTATAACTAACTGTTTCTTTCAGATGAACAAGTTACTTACCTTCGGTGACGATATATCTGTAAGAAACATAGGTTAGTTATAGATTCCTTACCGCCACACTCATCCTCCCCGTTCTGCGAACTGATTTCTAGGGTTAAGGACATCCTTTCAGGGCCCTAGTTTTGTGCACCAGTGGTCAGTGTCTTGCATGGCTCTGCGTTTCTGGCGCGGAAAGTCGTGTACAGAACTGACGTCAGCGGGCGAGGGCGGTGTCTAAGTAGCTACCGCGACGTCATCCCGGCGACCACGACGCCAACGACGGACGCGGATCTGACCGACGCCACCTTTCGACGCGCAGAGGTACTGCTGACGAAAAACTTTCCGGATCCAGTCTGACGCCTGGGGGTAATTCTAAGGTAAGGAATCTATAACTAACCTATGTTTCTTACAGATATATTGTCACCGAAGGTAAGTAACTTGTTCTTTAACCTCCTGCTTTGCCACCAACTGGTATTTGGCCCATTACTCATCTATATCTGCTTTCAAGTGAGGCATGGGGGATGCCACGTAATCCCTCCCTAACTGTGCCAATTCCCCCTTGAGTGTGGTCATTCTGCTGAGCCTTTCCCTCCAATCCCTTATCTCCCCCTAAATAAGCACTCCCCGGATCGTTTCTTTATATGCTTCCCACAATGAGATTGGACTGTGCACTGCACCCTTATTTTCTTCAAAATAAAGATCAGTTGCCTGTTTTAGTTTTTTGACCTCCTGTTTGTTCGTCAGATGCCAGGTCTCCATCCGCCATGCCCCATGCGACTGCCGTTTGCCGGTGGTCATGGTCACACGCAGAGGCAAGTGATCACTGATCCCACAAGTCAGAAACCCTGTCTCAGCAAATCTATGCAGAGTGCAATTCAGGGTGAAGAAGTAATCTAGCCTTGACTGCCTGTCATCCGCACCTGTGTAATAAGAGTATCCCTTCTCCTGCCCATGAAGAGCCCTCCAAACATCGCTCATCCCCAGTGCCTGCACAAATCCCTCTAGCTTTCCTCTGGTCGCCTCCCCTTCACCCTGCATGCTCAACCTATCGAACTGCGTGTCCATCACTAGATTGAATTCCCCATCAATAATCATGAGCACCGATCAGAATAGCCCCTATCCTGTGAAGAGTTACTGATTGGAGTCCCGGTGGTGCCTACACATTCATCAACAGCATGGTCTCGCCCTCATAGTCCAACAATATTGCCACGTCACTCCCATAAGCATCCACCCATGTGCAGGACACATGAAACGGCAATGTGCTCCTGTGAAAAATCAACACACCCCCCCTTGATTCCGAGGTGTAATGTGCAGTGCGCAACAGGGCAGTTTATATATGCCCCTCCCTAGGCTGCAGTGTTGAGTGCCTGTGAGGTGTGTCTCCTGTAAGAACACAATGTCAGTTTTATATCTACTAAGGGCCTTTGTGACCAGAACCCCTTTTAACCTTATTCCCTACTCCATTGACGTTCCATGTTAACAACGTCAATAGCTATTGTCTTGTCATGGTGGTTCGGTGTCCTCTCCCCTTCCCTTACTCCCCACTCAATAATGCATGTGCTCAGTGTTTCCCCCTGTGACTCGGTGCCCTGATGTACTACAAACTATTGCAGTAACTACCCCCACCCTACCTTCCTGTGTAGTGATCCTGAACCTGAACCTCCCCCCAATTCACAGCATGTTTGGACCCAAAGCAACATCAAGAACTTAACAGTCCTAACTTCCATTGCCGCGGCGCAACCTGAGGCCATATGTGTATAGCAGTCCAAAGTTCTATGCCTCTCTCCAAACAATCTCAGTGTTCTTTATGAACTCCGGCACTCCCTGACGCTGCCAGGGCCCCAAACTACATTGCAACCGTACCACATCTCGTAGGTAGCTTCGAGAAACAGTCAGAGGCTACATGTACTCCCTACCCTAGGTTCTCAGCAGTCATTGGTGTGATCTTCAGGATCCGCTCCTCTTCTATGTCTGTCTCTGTCTCAGTCCACTGTGATCCAGTTCCTCCGCCCTCAGAAACGAACCCCCGCCATTTGTTGTTCCTGAGAACATCACTACAGTTTTTGAGTTAGAGCACTGTTTTCACCTGTGCCGCCTTCATTTGTTCCTCAGTCGGCAGAACGCTTATTATTCCTTCGCCTAGAAGGTGGTGGCCGCCAACCAGTATCTAAACACGTAATGATGGTTAGGGGATTCGTTTGACACACTATCATGTGTGTTATATCAGTTTAAATACAAAAATCAATTGTTGCCCACCTCAAATGGCTAGCCACCAATTTAAGCCATAAATAATACAAGTTTTTTGGAACACACTAGAGAGGCAACTTCAAATAAAAACTTGAGTAATAGCAAATTGCTATTAGATCACGAACAGATGAATCGAGAGGTAATTTTCTTAGTCTTTGCAATTCTTTATTCAGACATCTTCTGGTTGAGGAAAATAATTTCCGCGCAGCCAAAGAGTTTCGCCCAGTTATGGGCTTCTACAGGGCCTCTAGACAATTATGTATTTGTCTTCAATTCTTAAAAAAGAAAAATTGTCCATCAATTTATGCAGACTTTCGATAAAGATTAAACCCTCTATGTGGTATTAGCAGGACCGTTTCGTTTAAATGTGATTTGGCAAATCCAGTCAGACGCCGCAACCGCATGGACGTATCTTTAATGGCCGAACACGGCTCAAGACAACTGGGTACATTTAAAGGAAACGGTCCTGCTTGTACCGCATAGAGGGTTTAATCTTTCATTGTAGAGGATCCATAGACTAAAAGCATGTCTGTATAAGGAACAATTGATGGACCTTTTTTCTTTTTTAAGAATTGAAGACAAACTTTGATAGTCTGGGTATTAGTTGACCTCATGTACTTCTATGAGCCAAGGATCATGTTTCTATGCCACCTGCAGGATAACATCTCTATCCCTGAAGTTCACCAGTCAGGCTATGATAAGACGCACGCCCGCTCCAGGCAGCGCTTTTTCCACTGAGTAGACCTGGGATGGGTGCCCCTGCAGAACATTTATTCCAGCCATTCCTCCACAAACAAACTCCTACAAGTCTCACATTTTGGTGATGGGGTCTACTCTATGCATCTTCTAGTCAGCTAGCTAGTGTCTTTACTTCCTTTTCCATTGCGGAGTACCTCAATGTGAGTTCTTTGGCGTTCAACATAGCGGTACCCAATTGGTTGTCCATTTTCTTAACTCGATCCACCAACCTTTTATGATCCTCACGTAGGAGGCCCACTTCATTCCCGATTGGGGCAATGTGTGTTTCCAATGGCACCTTTGTGTCCCTTATAGCCTCCAAGATGGTCACGTGTGTGCCACTAGAGAAGCGTTCCCTTCTCCCATCTTTGTTTGCTCACCCCCGCTGAGGCCACATGAGAGTCTGGAGCTCCCTCCTTTGCAGTACGTGGCTTTCCCAACGTTCCTCCAGCATGCCCTTTAGGAACCGCAGCTGGCATGGGGGGGATATCAACACCTCCAACAAAAGTCAGGCTCAAATGGCCGCAACTCACCAACTGTGTCTCCTCTTCAGCCCAGAACCAGCCACAGTACTGGGTCCCCACATGCTCAGTCCACACCCCCAGAGTCCTGGGGCCCTCAGCACCCCCCACAGAGGCTGCTGGCCCTCCAAGTGCGGTTGCTACGCACTTGCCGCCATCTTGAGTATTCTGCACAGTGCGGGTGATTCAGGCCCCCGGTATCATGAACAATGGTGCTCAGAAGGGGGAAGTGGATGGGGGAGGCCGCTACACAACAGTAGCCTCCACCACATGGCTGTGTCGCCCCTCAAAAAGCCCCCGTCCTCTCAACAGACTCGCAGCATGCCAGCCGCCATTTTGGCCGCTCCTCTCAATCAAGGCCGCAGTAACGTATTCACAGTGTTAGGGCGCATCCGCCGCCCAAAAAGCCAAAGTGCTGCTCTCGCCTAATTCCAGGGGTGTTCACCCCTCGATACCGTGGCTGGGGATGTGGAGATATTCGGGACAGCTGACTCCGGGGCCCATTTAGCGGCGAGAGCTCAGCCGAGCGAGGCTGCTTACTTCGCCAGTAAGTCCACGCCCCTTTCAATCTTTTTCACTTCCAAACTTTCACGGGACCAATCCACTTTGTGTATCCGACCTGGTCTCCATTGTGGTCTGCCTGAAATTGCACCTCGGTCCCGGTCAAATGCGACCATTGACTTACATAGGGTGCTTTATTTTTCTTGCCACTTTTCTCTATAATTATTTAAAAATGCAAATCTCCAAGCCCCTTATTGAGTTTTTGTTTTGGTCCTATTTTACATTTAATAAATGTAAAGCACATTAGGCTCCACAAAAAAGGCAGAGAATGATTAAGTTTCAAACCATGAAGGTTTATTAAAAGTTAATAGGTTACCAAAAGCAAAAATCATGAAGTTAATATCAATTAATAGTCAAAATATAAATGCAGTAATTAATATGGAGTTCAAATCAAATCAAAGTCATATAAGTAAGAGGGTGAGGTCGCTTCAAAAGAAATGACTGAAGACGTTTTCTCATCAGTGGCGTAGCTAGCCCTTTGGCCGCATTGTAGAGCGGCCGTCCTGGTGATTGCCGCTCGAGATGGCAGGTAAGAGCGGGAGGAGGCCGCTGCCCCCAAAACATGTGCTGCCCGGGGCGGACCGCACCCTTACCCTCTCTTGCTACACCATTATTTCTCATTAAAGGAGTACTCTAGATCTCCTACACTGTTCTGCGCCAGAAAAGCAGTCTGAACTGTAATCTTCTCTGCACGTATCTTAAATCACTCAATTCTAACATTAAAAACACCTACATACAGTACTCATGAGATGGCCAAATCAGGTTAAAACGAGATGGCACAATTATGTGCTCGTTAGGTTCACAGGGTCTTCCACAATACTGCTTCTCTCTGCGTCCTTCAAACTTACTTTATCCGTAGCAAGATGAGATAGAGGAACCAGCATGTACCCTGCAGGTGTCTCTTGAATGCACTATTGATTAAATCATTCCATGGTTATCACATGGAAAACAAAACAAATATTATCATTGGAAAGAAAGCAATAGAACAGTGTTCCATAATTAGGACTCCAGCTTCACCCAGAAATAAAATTGTTCACGTGTCACAAAGCAAGATGGCAAACAATTTAAAATGCAGGCCTACGATAGTTATGGGCAATCTAAATGTGAATGCACATACTTTCTCTCCAAACAACATTTCTGTGTTTTTATGTTAATTTCATATTAATGCAAACATTTTAATATACAAAAAATGTCACCACAAGCATGAGGGAATCTATGCAAGATATAAGCAAAGCTCTTCTTCAGGAATATTTTTAGAATAACAAATATAGCGTGCATTTAAAATTGGGCATTATGTACACAGTATTTGTAGAAAATGTAAAACTGTACCTGAGACAACTCATTCCTCGCTGCTGTGTGAAGGCTGCATTTTGCCATTTAATTGCTAGATTTTGTCAATTGCTGTTGCTTTAGGGATGGGATTGTGTTAAAACTTTCCATTGTCTTTTAGACAGCAAAACTTGCCTTACAACTCTATGAAGGGCACGGAAAGTGCACAGCAGCATTGGGATTTTGGGGGATTCTTATCTTTTAGTTAGAAGCAGCATTCTATCTGGGATGCAAGTACAAGATCTTTGACTGATTTCACTGGTTGACTGTAATGTATAAACGTTCAAATACGAGCTCACTTTAGCCCCAGTGCAACTGCCGGTCCATCGATACCCTAATTCTTTCTTACACTTTTTGTTCAGCACTGTGCGACATAGATTCCTGGACTGTTCAGCATATCACGTGCCAATTGTGCAGCTATCCTTGGGGCTCCATGGATCGAACAATTTCTTTGTGCCACACAGCTTGATCTGGGCCGTTTTGGCTAGCTATATTATCCAGCCTTGAGAAAGTCATCTGTGACGAAACACGTGTCGTCTGTTTGTTTATTGTATGAACAGTGCTGTTACTGCTACACCTTGAACCTATCAACAATAAAGATTGGACATGCTACATTGGCAGACCACCAAGGAAAGATTTTGTAGTGCTCTGGGCTCTTTAATGTATCAGAATTATATGAAGGAGTTTCTCTTTTTATGCATGTTTTACACTAGCTAGGTGGCATAGTGTTCCTTTGCCCATTTTGAGCTCATGATACAGTGTATAGCATTTACTTACCCAATATTTTGGATGTGCAAATAGATCTGTATACCACTGCCACCACTTTTTGTTTGTACTGAGAACAAACCTAGATGGAGCTAGTTGTTTTATAGGCTTCCCCGTAGTCTAAATCTGCATTTCCCAGGAACAATCCAAGTAATCCACAAGTATGACATCAGTCCCATAAATCACAGCTTATGGAGCCTCTATCGTTTGTGAAACTATCATAACCAAACATGTTATATATTTATATGTGCACGTTAGCTATTTTCAAGTTATTTCCTTCTGTTTTTCCTCTACTATTTTCTCCTAAACCTCTACCTCCTTCTTTCTTTAACTCTTTTGCTTTACATGCTCTAATGTTCTTTGTAGTCTCACTTCACTCGTATGTCTTACTTCCTCTGTTGACCTCCTATGCCATTCTATCGGTTTCACTTTCTTTCCTGACTCCCTTTCCGTTTCTCTTTCTGTCTATTCCTGTTTTTCCCCCGCTTAGTCTCAGTTTCTTTTTTAGACTCTTATCATTCTGAACCTCTGCTGATGTGTGTTTCAGGCCTCAAAGATGAGAAAGCCAATCTTTTGTTCCGTTACCCTGATGAATGGAGAGAACATCACCATTTCTGCTGACTCTGCAACCACGTCAAAGGAACTCTGTGGCACCATAGCAGATAAGCTCCATATGAAACAGACATTTGGCTTTTCGGTCTACATCGCTGTTTATGAGAAGGTACGTAATGGGATGAGCCTGTGAACAAAAACACAACTTTTGAAAGGCATTCTGGGTAGGAAAATTTGCTTGTATCCACACAGTCCTCATCACCCTGGATTCTCCTGTGTCTCCAGTTTTCATAAATGCCTAGGGTTGGTAGGGTTCCCGGGTGTTGGTCGATCTAGAGCCTGAATAGTGCAGCCAACCCCTATTGTAACTGAGAAGAAGGTGGAATTTCTTTGGGTGTAATTTTGACATATGGGCAGACAGAACGGATGTAAACTGCCATTCTGCCTGCCAGTCGGGCAAAAAGACTGTCTGGTTCCTGAATGTGGGGCCAATGCCAAGACAGGACAGGTTTCCACACCTTTTCTTTTTTGAGCACCAATCTCTGGTGTCTAGTGGGCTTTCTGCCCCTCTTCCCGCTGGGGAAGGGCCATTAGAGGTGAACCCTCTATTCTGCCCCAGGAAGGTGGCACAAAGACTCTCTGGTGTTCATGGGTGGAAGGTTGTACTTAGTGCTAAGACTAGCCCTCTCCTACCCCATTTCTTTTCTCAGTCTTTCATTCCATTTCCATTTGGGGTGATACTCGCTGCTAGGTGGGGCCGGCACCCCACCCCATCCCTTTTACATATTTTCCCTGGTCATCTTGTGGGTGTTCTGCCCCCCCCCCCAAGGTGGGCAGAATTGGTGTTTACTTTCAATCCACCCACACCACAGGGGCCCCCCCAACCCCAGACAGTCTTACTGCCCCCTTGGAGGGTTCACCACCAGTCTTACTGCCCCGGGGGGCATGACCTTATTAAAGGTCACATTAGTTTAACGTTTTTAGGTATTCAGAGCACCCCTGTACTTTCTTATTTTAGGCACACCATGATTCTGACTTTCCAACTCACACATAGTCAATGAGCATCAATGTTTGGAGACTTCAAACTCAGACTGTCCTAGGGCTACCCATGCTGAAAGAGTACTCACTTACTAAAATATACTTTTGGTGCTGCTTTTTGGGCCTTTTTCTTCATGGTGGCTGGTAAGCAGACGTTCTGGCAGTCACACTTGGATACCTAAGACTTGGTGGAGCTGGTTGAGTTCTGCAGTTTATGGTAAGACATCTTTCGAGAAAGCATTTGATTTTTCCAAAATAGTCATCGCTATCAGTGCAGTTCTTCAAAAGGAGAAAGACCAAACAACCCATCATGGGGTTTGTGTAACCCACTTCTTCATTTCAGGGACATTATTTACTGAGATAATGTAAACCAGTTAGGTGTTGTGGTTTATTGCATCACAACTATTAAGATTTACTCCTCCTTCCCTCTAGGATTCAATGCTGCATTCCAGTCCATACTCCCTACTCATGTCCAGACCTGGCTTTCTCTCACTAGCAAGCTTCTACCTTGCTGCATCTCCCTGTTACATGCACTTCTGAAAATGTACCCCTCATTATGAGTGGGCTAGTAATTGGTGAAATATTTATCACACCCAAAAATTCGAATTTAGTATTAGTTTTTCCCCGATAATAGGGAATAACATGCAGATTTTGGTGCTTACCACTCCAAAATCTGCATGCATTTTTCCCCAATTAATACTGACAGGTTTGATTTGCTGAAATTTTTCTCGGGATGTGATTTTTATAGCAACACTCATAATTATGATATATGTGGTAATAGCAGTTTCCACACATATCGGAATTTAACGAGCAACTCATAATGAAGGGTACGCTTCTTCTTTCCAGACCAGTCGAACTGTGATAAGTCGGAAGATCCACTTCCAACTCTACAACTCCAGCCTAGTTGCTATATTCACAACTGGTATGGTGAAGTAGTCTTGAACACAGAGGATTTGTTTCTTTAGTGGTTTTATTTTAGGTACTACTTTCCAGGGAGTACCCTTCTTTAAGTCATGTTATACTTGCAGCAGACAGGGAGGCAAGTGGAAAGTGGGGCACTTTCTTAAGGAAGGTAAAGAGATGACACTTTGTTCCACCCATTGAGAAGTAGATTCACTCAGGAGAATAACACAAGCATATGATGCAGGGTTTTCAACTCCTACATATCTAAAACCTGCCCCTAAACATAAAGTGCAACTAGAATTTTTGAATTTGGGTCCCTTATTCTCTGCTCCAAGGCCACTGATGCTCTGACCTGTGGCCGCAGTTTTGCACACTTTGGATAGAGCCAAAGAATAGGGAATGGAAGATGAAGAGCAAAATGATGAGTATGATGGGAAGTATCACAATCACCTTGCCAACTGAATGGCACCAAGGACACCGCAAACTATTTTCCATTTACAACATTCCTCACTTTATGATATAATCTTATCCCATAGGCTGATGGATAAAACCATGAAGCTATTCAAAATGAAATGGCACATAGATGAACCTCAATGGTTCCTGTATGACCTTCTGGTAAAGCCAAAGGAAACCCTAAGAACCCAGCCTGTTCTGGATCATACTTAGAATACTTGCACACCCTTCAGTAATGCACCCTTTTCCATCTGAGGCAGGAATAAATCTTTTCAGAAATACGTCGGAAAGCACTAGAGAGCAGAAGTAAAAACCATCCTCAAAAATTGGTATTAGCATCCAGTTATGCTGTTAAAATTGCATTTTGACATTTCAGACGCTATCTTTTGCCACATATTTTGAAAAGTGAAGCCTGGCTGAAATGAACTACTTTTGAAGAGATGTGTAGGGCAGAGTGGTAGACATGCGCTGCAATGAAAATTCATTTTTTGCAAGAAACAGTTGACTCTGCAGTCTAAACTGATGGAGGTATGTCCTATGAGATGGGTCGGGTAACCCTAAATTAATGTCTCTCTGCTTTCAAAACTCAAGGCAAACCTGTTCAGGGACTAATAGAGGTTCCTATGTAGGTGCCGTGGGTAGGCAGTCCTACCTGGGAGCGATGGAACACCATGTAGTTGGGTAACAAGGGAGTGAACAGAGAAAGCTGAAGATTCAATATTGTGTACAAAGCATGAGAGGATGAGTCAGCACTCCTCAATGCCAGATCAGCCCACAAGATCTCCACAGAGTGCTAAGCCCCAGCGGCAGCTTCACTTGAAGAGAAGGGCTCAGGTACTGCCCTACAGGGACAGCAGAGCATAGTGGTGGCATTAAGCATAGACAACTCTCTAAAGAGCAGTAGTGTGTAGACCTCTTGACACCTCTAAGGCTCTAGGGCTGTCAGTGAACACAGAAAGCTCATGCCTGGCACGCCCAGAGTACTTCCTCTTCCACAGAGCAGAAGTCAGTTACTCATCAGCGCTTATGAGACCCTCACCGTTTCACCAGAAATGTTCACTATGACTAGAGGTAACAGTGAAGCTGCAAGGACAGCACCTACCAGTCTATTAGTGATGATATTTAGCTGTATTGCACTTCTGTAATGCACAGGGGAGGCTTATAAAGGAAAACATGGACACGTAAATGTCACAGGCAAGGGAGAAATGGGTAGTCAAGACTGACGCTTACTCCACGTTTCAGGCGAGCACTTCAGTGGTGGCTGAGTAGCAGACATCACACATAGAGATCACTATTTCAGAACTTCCGGACCCCTTCCCACTTGATAGGGAATTAACTGCACTGGAATGGGAACGAATTGTATCTCGTAATAAACATGCTGGAATTGAGAGCAATTAAAATAGGGTTTCCAGTTCTTTCAGCTGCCATATGATGTCTGGAATTGATCCTTATTGATGAGACAACCGCCATGCCTCCATGTTCTAAACTAGAAAACAAGGATGTGCAAGGTCCTGCCTTGTGTTTAGGGAAGCCCATATTTTACAGACATAGGCACTGCAAGAGCAATGCACATTCAGTGTGGAACATTTGCTATACAAAGCATCTCTTGCATAAGCACTATCTAGCAAAACACAACCCTGTCACAAAGGGGAAGTGAGACAAAGCAATTGACAACAATATCTTTAGTTATTCAGGAATACTAGGTATAAACGTGTTTCCCACTAGTGAAAATAGGAAATGCCAAGACTTTGACAACAGGTACTGGAAACCATGCTCACAAGGGAAAGACTTTACTTGGTCAGGAAGACTTGTTTATGTTTTCTCCCTGATATTGATGATAAATATTTTGTTCAGCCAAATGAACTCGGACAGCTGCAGGTTGATTCTGCTGGCGGCAGCTTGCGTGTGACATGACTAGTACATCTGTTTTGTAGAAATGGTACCACTCTCAACCTGATAAGGCTGAATGTACATTCTTGATTTCTCACGTGGGAAGAAAGCCAAATTCTCTTCCACAACCTGGCCTATCAGACCCTGACTTCACAGTTGCTGGAATATTAGAATGTAGGCCCCCTTGAATGGCATATGACTATGAAGAACTTTGAAGTTGGTGAGTGGCGCCGGGAACAATTTTACAACATGGATATAAGCAAAGAAATTGAAATACTTCAGCATATAATGTCAGGAAAATACCTTTGGTCCATTATGGCTCCTCACAACAGATCTTGACACACCTGTTGGTTCTAGCCAAATGTGATCTACAATATTCATTTTTATGTGTCGGCTTATCTACAGTATCTAGAAAGGGTCCACTAAAAAAGTGATGTCTGAGGTGTTTGTTCAGTTAATATATCATATACTAAAATCAATAAGCTTATTTTTAGGAGTTAAATACAGCCCTGCCAAACTTAATTGGGCAACCCTTTGTTCCAGTGCACAAGGCCAGTGCAGAATCCCTGCCCGGGAAGACAGCATTTATTGCAGCCTTAAGTTCTGTCTACTAAACGCATGGTTCAGCGGAAACGTTTCTCCATCAATGAATCATTTATAAACTTTTTTAAAGATAAGATGGTAATTAAGATGCATCTCAAATTCATACTAAGGCTACCATCAGAGTATGATGCAAATAAAACTGTCTATTCACCTTTTTTCTCCCAAGACCATTTTATGCCTCCAAATAGAGCTTAGGGCACCCAGGCATGTGAAGTGGACTATAGGTTACTACTAGGCCTGGGCGGTGAACTCCACTCCGTTCGCGGAGTTTGAGGAGTTCTTTGCACTCTGCACTCCGTGGAGCTCGCAGAGTTCTGAAAAACTCTGCTCCGCGTGGCGGATTGGACTTTTGTCCTCACTAGCCAACGGTAAGTTGGCAAGCGCAAGCGGGGAAAATCCAACGCGAGACCGCTTCCCAGCGAGATTTCTCAATGGGGGCGGTCGCGGATGGTCGCTACCGCTCGTGTTGAGAAACCTTCCGTTCACATTGAGGAAGCTGCCGCTTGAGTAGAAGTTCTACTGGAGCGGCAGAAAGAAGCAGCATCCTCTTGCACGGCATGTGATGCTGTTTGTACTGATTTTACAGCTCGGGACAAACACCCGGCTCTAAAAATCAGCATGAACAGTGCAAGGTAACGCATTCTGCTGCTCACGGAACTCCGCGTAGCTTGGCAGAGTTTTTTTCTCACTTCACGGAGTTCCGCGGAACTCCGCCAACTCCGCCCAGGCCTAGTTACTACATAGAAGAGGCAAAATACTTTGAGAAACCAGGTCAAATGTTTGATGTGTTGGGAGGAAGCTAGAGATAAACAGGGGATTAAATGATGGATTACTCCTTACCAGTGCAAACAGAGACATTTCACTCATCGCGGGAAAAAGTAACCACTGCTACTTTTCATACTTGAGTGCACCTGCAAGACATTAGCAATGCAGATACCTGGTGATTATACTGTCTGTATATGTGGCATATGATACTACTAAATGTCAACTGCATAGATAAGAGTAGGGCAAGCTGTGTTCAAGAACATTTTCCAATAAGGTAAACCTCACTTTCCACCTAACCTGTTGTGCTGTGTTGCTGTATGATGCACTTAAATAATGTCAATCTGTACTAAGTCTACTCTGAAGATGAATTACTTATCTTTATCAATAATGTGTGATACATTATGCATGCTACATGATATTCATGATGCACTATAGATTTTAAAGGTAGGGCCCTTTAAGGACTGGAGAAGGAAGGGCCTGTAACGTAGTATTCATTGTAAACAATCTCTTGCTTGCTCATGAATGCAAAATCATGTCAACGTCAAGGTATCACTTGGACTTTATTCTAGTGGTAACTGGCTATCCTTTTTTCAATACAATTCAAGCATCCGACCATGAAGGTGTCACTTCTTTTTATCACAATTAACAAAAAAATGTATATCTGTTTTATATCTGTTTTTATATATATATATATATATGTATATATATATATGTTAAAGTGTCATGAAAACCGACAGCAACGAGATGCAAGTAAAATTCGTATGAATACATTTGTGATATTAAAAGACAATTTTATACACAAGGATCTGATTGGATAGGCACACATTTTGTTTTGTTTTTAGCTAGTCCTATCCTTAAGAAAATCAATAAGCCTCTCTGAGTGCAGGCTGGTCTGATATCAACGTTGTTTTAGAACGTTCAACAAATAGTGGGACTATGACATACTATAGTGTTGATCCATGGTTCTCCTCTTTAGTCTTTATCAAATGTGTTTCAACTTCTGTGGGTTGACTTAAATTGTGCGGTCTTCTTCAGTCAGCTATTGCTACCAGGGAATTAACTGTAGAGGAAATGTTAGATCTAAGCCTGTTGTTTAGTGTCAAGGTTAGGGTAATCATATCATATTGTATACCACTAGCCTGGCTACCTCCATGGCAGCAGTTAGTTTAGAGATAAAAACACTGATACAGGTCTGCTATGGATGATGGCGATGTGGACCTGTTGCTGCTTATGTCATTTCTGAACACAGACCCCCCTAATTTTTGTTTGTTAAAGACATAGTAACCAATGTCACTATATATTGGGAGTCGTCTCCCAGTGGATAGAAGACATTTAACAACTTTTTCAGTTTATGGCTGCTGGGTTTTAAATGGTGGTCATGAACAGGATTAGTAGCGGCGGACCTGATTGGAAGGGCTCCACTTAAAAGAGTGGCCCAAGATTTTTAATAAAAGAGTAAGTGACTTCATTTTGCCACATTGTAGCCAATCCTCAAAACACTACCCAGACTCCCAAACTAATGATTTCAATTTGCCTCAGGAGCCTTACTGTAGACTCATTCAAGCTAATTTAGTTACCTTCCTCTCCCACAGAACTGCATAAGGGCTGTTGGACGAGCAAATCAGTTCCCTGACAACCATCACTCACAGCAAATCATGTGTAAATAACATGCATGGTTTGGCTCTGTAGAAACATGTTTTTAGACTCTTGAAATTGGCAGCATTTAAGAAGTAGAAATCTTTCAGAGGAAGCAGCCACACACAATCACACACACGCACACACACACACACACACACACATGCATACACACACAAACGCCCTGTTTAAGAGGTATTCTATCAGAAAAAGTGGAGACATGACATGATTCGCATCAAGAAAATGTATTTGGTGCAGTTACAATATTTATTAGATCATTAAGTTTTGCTCTAGCAAAATGGTACTGTCCTTTATCAATGTTTAAAATGGTGCTTTCCTCATATGCATGACAATTTGTTTGTTAGGTCTGGTCTCTTGGCAGTGGGCGGGATCATCTGATGGATGCCGTCTCCCAGTGTGAACAGCTGGTAAAAGCACAAGGAGAACAAGAACGCCATGCCCCCTGGCGTCTCTACTTTCGTAAAGAGATCTTCACACCGTGGCACAACTCCAAGGAAGATGCAAAGAGTACCAATCTAATATATCATCAAATTATACGTGGAATCCGCTTTGGAGAGTATGTCTGCGAAAAGGTAGGAGACCCTTTTCTTTCAAGGACTTTGGATTCTGAAGTAAACTGGGCTTTATGAGAAGGTGCATATAAAATAGGAAAAGGCTATTTACATATTTGTCTAAATCTTATGAGAAAGGGAGTCATGGCCATTGCGCCTAGCTTTAAAGCGATCTGACCTCTGTGTTACCCAGTGGCATGGAAATTGGCTGTGCACACTCACACAAATATGCTAAGGCACTTCTTCAATGTTAAGGGCAGGATTTGTCATAAGCACAGCCAGGAATATTGGTTTAAGTGTGGAGCAATGTCTTGTTTACTTTAAGGGAAGGGTGTTAACATTACAAGAAATAGTTTCCAATCTCTTACAGGGACTATCATGAAAGTATTCTGTGAGAAATAATTTCCTTAGATCTTTGTATTTTGTTACTAAATTGTTTATTGCATCTTATTTTGTTACAAAATCGTTTATTGCAGGAAGATGATTTGGTGCAGTTGGCTGCAAAGCATCACTATATTCAGTTCCAGAATTCTAAGTTGCCTAAACATATGCAGCAGGTTATCCAGGAATGCATACCAGCAAAGATGGTGGTAACTAAAGCAGAAGACCAGTGGGCAAGTCTGATAGCCTCTGCCCTTTCCAAGGTAAGGCTCACAGATGCTGTACACTCATGGCAGTAGTGCATATCTTAATAGGACACACACAATACGTTGTTTTCTACACACACACACACCATATATATATATATTCACTGAAAAAACCATAGGTTTCAGGCACGTTATAGTTAGAAATTTGCATTTAAAAAACCTTAGAAATTCACTGAAAAAACCATAAGGTTTTAGGGACAGTTATAGTTAGTTGGACATTGCACTCGTACAAAACCCGTGAAATTCCCCGTTATAGTTAGTTCAGGTAACTATAACTCGCGCCCCGCAATGCACTGCTGATGACGTCACATATTACATCACTCATGACATGGTCAGTGACATCACTGATGACATCACTGATGACATCTCAAATGACATCACTGATGACATCACTGATGACATCATCCAGTGACTGTGTGTTTCTGTAAAGTTTAAATATGTTTAATATATTTAGGGAAAGGCGTATTGAAGAATGAGTGGGTGTAGAAGCGCCTGAATGGATGATTTAGTAGGTGCGTGACTGAGTCTATAAGTGAGTGATTAAACGTATCTTACTGGATGCATGGGTGAGTGACTAAACTGTGTGAATGTCTGTATCCGTCTGTCTGTTGTTGTGTAAGCAACTGCATGGGTTTCTGACTAGCTAAATGAGTGTCTATATGGGTTATGGATTGGTTCTCTGAGTATCTGTATGGGTGCCTCAGTGTTTGTGTGGGTGGGGTGTGTGTGACTCTGTGCATAGATGTGTGAGTGGGTGATTCACTGGGTGCATGGTTTCAAGAGTGCGTCTGTGATGGACTGTATGGGTGGGTGAGTGTGTGTATGGGTGTGTTAGTGATTGAATGTATATCTCAGTGGTACATGTGTGAGTAACTACATATGTGAAAGGCAGTATATATGTGTGTTGGAGTATATAAATGGCTATAAGTGAGAGTGTGTGATTGTGAGAGTGGCTGTATGGATGAGTGTGTGCTTGCATCAGTGATTGCATAGGAGCGTAAAATGTGCTAGTATTTTTATGAGTAAGTGAGCTGGTGTGTATAACTGTTTAGGTGAGTAAATTGGAGTGTGATTAATTATTTGCATGACTGACTAGGTGTGTGAATACCTCTATGGATGAGTTGCGTTGTGTGCGTGTTTATATAGGTGTATGAGTGCATATGATAGTCCTGTACTGAGTGACTGTAAGTATGAGTGACTGTACGGGTGAGTGAGTAGATGTGTGTGTGTAGACCTAAGAATCAGTGAGTGGGTATGTACTTATTGGTATTGGAGTGTGTATGGTTTTGAGAATGGCAGTCTGTAATTTAGAGTGGGTGTTTCAAAACTTATATTAGGGTGTGAGAAGATGCATTAAATTCTCACATGGATGATGTCATCAGTGATGTCATCAGTGATGTCATTTGAGATGTCATCAGTGATGTCATCAGTGATGTCACTGACCATGTCATGAGTGATGTAATATGTGACGTCATCAGCAGTGCATTGCGGGGCGCGAGTTATAGTTACCTGAACTAACTATAACGGGGAATTTCACGGGTTTTGTACGAGTGCAATGTCCAACTAACTATAACTGTCCCTAAAACCTTATGGTTTTTTCAGTGAATTTCTAAGGTTTTTTAAATGCAAATTTCTAACTATAACGTGCCTGAAACCTATGGTTTTTTCAGTGAATTTCAAAGGTTTTTTAAATGCTAATTTCTAACTATAACGTGTCTGAAACCTATGGTTTTTTCAGTGAATTTCAAAGGTTTTTTAAATGCTAATTCCTAACTATAACATGTCTGAAACCTACGGTTTGTTCAGTGAATTTCAAAGGTTTTGTAAATGACAATTTTTAAATGTATTAATTGTTATATTTATTTTTTTCATACTGATTTACTACATTTTTAGAAACATTTTTTTTTTACATGTTTTATTTTTTAAATTACATTGTAATTACATTATACATTACAAAAAATACTTTCTCAGAATGAATTACTTTAGTTTAAATACTTTGCACATAGGCAATAGACTTTTAAGTACAGTAGTTACAGTTGTTGCAATGGGCAACACATTTTCAAACACAATGCAACATTCAGCTCAATGTGAATTTCTAGTTAAATGCAATTAGTTACTTTATGGATTACTTTTCTAACCACAGGACTGGATCCTAGATTCAGTCCTGGGACATCTCCTGTAAACAGTTGAGTAAAAGCGTTTTGGTTACAGTAGTGATTTTTAAGGAATATTATTGTATTTTAAAAGTTGACACTTAGAAACTTTTTCTCATAGAATCACCAATGTTATCCTATGGAAGGAAATTCACTTAGCAGGTAAAAACTGTTATCGTTACTTTTTCTTACTCAGTGTTGGATCCTGGATCCAGCACTGGTGCATCTCCTGTAAACAGTTGAAAGAATGCGTTTAAGTCATACAGGCGATTTTTAAGGAATATTTGTAGTTTGTGAAAATCGACACTTTGAAACTTTTCAGCTGAAAACCAGACAATGGATTCCTATGGAAGAAAATATAAGTTACTGGTAAGTACGGTTAAAATTACTTTTCAGGGTCAGTGCTGGGCTAAAAGATGCAGCACTGAGGTCTCTCCTGATAACAGGTGAGTAAATCGGAATTCGTATTTCGGCTGATTTTAGAGGAATATTTGTATGTTTCAAAAATCAACACTTAGAAACTTTTTCAGCAAAAAGCAGACAATGATATCCTATGGAAGGAAATTCAAGTTACTGGTAAGTACGGTTAAAATTACTTTTGAGGATCAGTACTGGGCTGAAAGATGCAGCACTGAGGTCTCTCCTGATAACAGGTGAGTAAATAGGAATTCGTATTTCGGCTGATTTTAGAGGAATATTTTAAAGTTCCAAAACTCCACACTTAGAAGAATTTCCAAGTGAAACCAGTCAATGTTAGCCTATGGAAGGAAATTCAAGTTACTGGTAAGTACGGTTAAAATTACTTTTCAGGACCAGTACTGGGCTGAAAGATACAGCACTGAGGTCTCTCCTGATAACAGGTGAGTAAATCGGAATTCGTATTTCGGCTGATTTTAGAGGAATATTTGTATGTTTCAAAAATCAACACAGAAACTTTTTCAGCAAAAAGCAGGCAATGATATCCTATGGAAGGAAATTCAAGTTACTGGTAAGTACGGTTAAAATTACTTTTCAGGATTAGTACTGGGCTGAAAGATGCAGCACTGAGGTCTCTCCTGATAACAGGTGAGTAAATCCGAATTCGTAGTTCGGCAGATTTTAGAGGAATATTTGCACAATGGTGAAGGGAGGGGCGGGGCCTGAGGTGACATCTATGCAAACGCGCCCCGTGGCGCGTTTTAAGTTGGGGGATTAAATCCCCTTGAATCATGAGGGTCCCTAGGGGCCAACTAGCCCACCAGGAACCTCCAGTATGCGCCAGGGGCTGCGTTGCAGAGACGTGTAGAGAGGCCACACCCCTTTTACACCTCTCTGCAACGCAGCTCTGTGGCACTTTCTGGATGTACCTGTTGGGCTAGTTGGCCCCAGGGACCCTCAGGATTGAAGGGGATTTAATTCCCCATCTTAAAACGCGCCACGGGGCCTGTTTGCACACATGTCACCTGAAGCCCCGCCCCTCCCTTCACCACTGTGCAAACGCGCCCCATGGCGCGTTTTAAGTTGTGTGATTAAGTCCCCTTGAATCCTGAGGGTTCCTGGAGGCCAACTAGCCCACCATGTACCTCCAAAAAGCGCCACAGAGCTGCGTTGCAGAGAGGTGTATAAAGGGGCGTGGCCTCTGTACACCTCTCTGCAACGCAGCCCCCTGGCGCATACTGGAGGTTCCTGGTGGGCTAGTTGGCCCCCAGGGACCCCCAGTATTCAAGGGGAATTACTTCCCCATCTGCAAACGGTCACCAGTAGATAGTTATAGTTTGGACCTATTTTCCATAGGAAATCCGCGACATTCTATTTGAAATAACTCTTGCGTCGGTTGACGAATCTTCGCGAAATTTTCAAACTTTATGGCCCGCTCCGGTCCGCTCCTACCCTGAAAGTCTCAGGGTGATTCGTCAAGCGGGGGCCGAGATAAAAGGGGGTCCCAAAACGTGTTTTCCCCATTCATTTTCCCATAGGAAACTTTAGACACGGCTACAGCCCGAACTGCTGAACGGAATTACACCAAATTTGGCAAAGAGGTAGTTCTTGGTTCAGAAAGAACCCTTTTGTTAAATGGTGTAAATCCGTTCAGTAGTTGCGGAGAAATTAAAAAAATAAGAGTCAAAAAATCAATTTCCCATAGGAAACTTTATGCAAGGCTACAGCCCGAACTGCTGAACGGAATTACACCAAATTTGGCAAAGAGGTAGTTCTTGGTTCAAAAAGAACCCTTTTGTTAAATGGTGTAAATCCGTTCAGTAGTTGCTGAGAAAATCAAAAGTAAAAACACATATATATCTGGGCGGAGCCTAACCACACATGTCATCGTGAGATCTGATTGGCTGTCAGCACTTCATCCTGGAATTGCTGGCAGCCATCTTGGGACCAATATAAATGATAGTACCCCTTTGAAATGCATTGTAGTGAATCGAAGATTTTGAGGGTTACCAAAAGGAGAACTATAAAGGGTGATAACAGACTTTAGTTACATTAGAATTCATTTGTTGATGGTACCATACTAATTTCAGGAATTGTGGTGTGTTCTAAGGTGATTTTACCCTGTGAAAAACCTTCTGCTGGGATATCATGAATCATGTTTGAGAGAAAACTATTTTCACATGCTTGTCCCATACAGTTTTGGAAGGTGCCCCAGAAGCTAAAATGAGAGCATATTTTCTGTAAATTCACATTATCTTTCTCAGTCATGTGAGAATGAAGTCTGACATTCTCAGTAAAACATGTACATCCAACAAGGGCAGAGACTGTCAGTTGATTCCTTTGTGTTCTACTGCAGCTTCCCAGAGTGTTCTAAAGAACAACTAGAGTGCTAACAGCCTTACTTATGACAAAAGTATGGCACACCTGAAGCCATCTTGATTGGAATAAACTGGTAACACTTAAACGATTTAATTTAAAAAGGAACAAAATGATGGGGTTCATCTTGTCATAGAAATTATGGTTAGTGCTCTGGAAAGAAAAATTAGGACATGTTTCAAGTGTGATCTCAAATATCTTCCTGTTATATTTCAACAGGAGCAGCCTGTCAGTTGATGCCTTTGTGTTCTACTTCAGCTTCCCAGAGTGTTCTAAAGAACAACTAGAGCGCTAACAGTCTTACTTATGACAAAAGTATGGCACACCTGAAGCCATCTTGATTGGAATAAACTGGTAACACTTAAAACATTTAATTTAAAAAGGAACAAAATGAGGGGGTTCATTTTGCCATAGAAATTATGGTTAGTGCTGTAGAAAGAAAAATTAGGACATGTTTTAAGTGAGATCTCAAATATCTTCCTGTTATATTTCAACAGGAGCAGCCTGTCAGTTGATGCCTTTGTGTTCTACTGCAGCTTCCCAGAGTGTTCTAAAGAACAACTAGAGTGCTAACAGCCATACTTATGACAAAAGTATGGCACACCTGAAGCCATCTTGATTGGAATAAACTGGTAACACTTAAAACATTTAATTTAAAAAGGAACAAAATGAGGGGGTTCATTTTGCCATAGAAATTATGGTTAGTGCTGCAAAAAGAAAATTTAGTGCATGTTTTAAGTGAGATCTCAAATCCTCTTCTATTTCATTAGAAAATTCTGACATGCAGACTGAAACAATCACTTTCAATACCAGCAGTAGACTTCCAGTTAACTCCTTGGTGAGCAGTAGCTTTACTACAGTGATCTAATGAACAACTAGAGTAATAACATTCTGAATTTATGGCAAATGTGTGACACATCTGAATGCCTTCTTGATGGAATCAAAGTAAAAAACAGAAAGCATTTCCTACTGAGGAGACTGCAGTAAATGAGGAAATTAGGAAACTTCATAACAAAGAAGTCTTCCAAGATGGCCACCAGTGAAAAAAGAGCCCAAATGTAGCACAAATATTACCGAGATGTAGCCCACATATAGCCCAATGACAAAAGTGTGCAAAACACTTTTTATTTTTAGTTTTTTTGCAGTTTTATGTAGTGCAGACTGGTCAGGTATTGGAGCGTTGCATCTTAAAACATGACCCCCCTACACTACAAAAACACCACTGCACTACCCTAAACCCTAAAACACTACCCCAGCACGACCCCCTACACTACACAAGCACCACTGCACTATCCTAAACCCTAAAACACTACCCCAGCATGACCACCTACACTACACAAACACCACTGCACTACCCTAAACCCTAAAACACTACCCCAACACCACTGCACTAACCTAAATCCTAAAACACTACCCCCAGCACGACCCCCTACACTACCCAAACACCACTGCACTACCCTAAAACATGACCCCCTACACTACACAAACACCACTGCACTACCCTAAACCCTAAAACACTACCCCCAGCACGACCCCCTACACTACACAAGCACCACTGCACTACCATAAACCCTAAAACACTACCCCCAGCACGACCCCCTACACTACACAAACACCACTGCACAACCCTAAACCCTAAAACACTACCCCCAGCACGACCCCCTACACTACCCAAACACCACTGCACTAACCTAAATCCTAAAACACTACCCCCAGCACGACCCCCTACACTACCCAAACACCACTGCACTACCCTAAAACATGACCCCCTACACTACTCAAACACCACTGCACTACCCTAAACTCTAAAACACTACCCCCAGCACGACCCCCTACACTACACAAGCACCACTGCACTACCCTAAACCCTAAAACACTACCCCCAGCATGACCCCCTACACTGCCCGAACACCACTGCACTGCCCTAAACCCTGAAACACCAGCCCCTGCACGACGCCCTATACTGCCTGAACACCACTGCACTGCCCTAAACCCTGAAACACATACCCTAGCACGACCCCCTACACTGCCCGAACACCACTGCACTGCCCTAAACCCTGAAACACCACCCCTTTCACGACCCCCTAAACTGCCCGAACACCACTGCACTGCCCTAAACCCTGAAACACCACCCCCAGCATGACCCCTACACTGCCCGAACACCACTGCACTGCCCTAAACCCTGAAACACTACCCCCAGCAAGACCTCCTACACTGCCCGAACACCACTGCACTGCCCTAAACCCTGAAACATCACCCCCAGCAAGACCCCCTACACTGCCCGAACACCACTGCCCTAAACCCTGAAACACCACCCCCAGAACGACCCCCTACACTGCCCGAACACCACTGCACTGCCCTAAACCCTGAAACACCACCCCCTGCACGACCCCCTACACTGCCCGAACACCACTGCACTGCCCTAAACCCTGAAACACCACCCCCTGCACGACCCCCTACACTGCTCGAACACTACTGCACTGCCCTAAACCCTGAAACACCATCCCCAGCACGACCCCCTACACTGCACGAACACCACTGCACTGCCCTAAACCCTGAAACACTACCCCCAGCAAGACCCCCTACACTGCCCGAACACCACTGCACTGCCCTAAACCCTGAAACACCACCCCCAGCAAGACCCCCTACACTGCCCGAACACCACTGCCCTAAACCCTGAAACACCACCCCCAGCAAGACCCCCTACACTGCCCGAACACCACTGCACTGCCCTAAACCCTGAAACACCAGCCCCAGCACGACCCCTACACTGCCCGAACACCACTGCACTGCCCTAAACCCTGAAACACCACCCCCTGCACGACCCCCTACACTGCCCGAACACCACTGCACTGCCCTAAACCCTGAAACACCACCCCCAGCACGACCCCCTACACTGCCCGAACACCACTGCACTGCCCTAAACCCTGAAACACCACCCCCTGCACGATCCCCTACACTGCCCGAACACTACTGCACTGCCCTAAACCCTGAAACACCACCCCCAGCACGACCCCCTACACTGCACGAACACCACTGCACTGCCCTAAACCCCGAAACACTACCCCCAGCAAGACCCCCTACACTGCCCGAACACCACTGCCCTAAACCCTGAAACACCACCCCCAGCAAGACCCCCTACACTGCCCGTACACCACTGCACTGCCCTAAACCCTGAAACACCACCCCCAGCATGACCCCCTACACTGCCCGAACACCACTGCACTGCCCTAAACCCTGAAACACCACCACCAGCACGACCCCCTACACTGCCCGAACACCACTGCACTGCCCTAAACCATGAAACACCAGCCCCAGCACGACCCCCTACACTGCCCAAACACCACTGCACTGCCCTAACCCCTGAAACACCACCCCCAGCACGACCCCCTACACTGCCGGAACACCACTGCACTGCCCTAAACCCTGAAACACCAGCCCCAGCACAACCCCGTACACTGCCCGAACACCACTGCACTGCCCTAAACCCTGAAACACCAGCCCCAGCATGACTGCCTACACTGCCCGAAAACCACTGCACTGCCCTAAACCCTGAAACACCAGCCCCAGCACGACCCCCTACACTGCCCGAACACCACTGCACTACCCTAAACCCTCAAACACCAGCCCCAGCACGACCCCCTACACTGCCCGAACACCACTGCACTGCCCTAAACCCTGAAACACCAGCCCCAGCAAGACCCCCTACACTGCCCGAACACCACTGCACTGCCCTAAACCCTGAAACACCACCCCCAGCAAGACGCCCTACACTGCCCGAACACCACTGCACTAAAGCCTGAAACACCACCCCCAGCAAGACCACCTACACTGGCCGAACACCATTGCACTGCCCTAAACCCTGAAACACCACCCCCTGCACGACCCCCTACACTGCCCAAACACCACTGCACTGCCCTAAACCCTGAAACACCACCCCCTGCACGACGCCCTACACTGCCCGAACACCACTGCACTGCCCTAAACCCTGAAACACCACCCCTCAGCACGTCACCCTACACTGCCCGAACACCACTGCACTGCCCTAAACCCTGAAACATCAACCCCAGCAAGACCCCCTACACTGCCTGAACACCACTGCCCTAAACCCTGAAACACCACCCCCTACACTGCACGAACACCACTGCACTGCCCTAAACCCTGAAACACCACCTCCAGCAAAACCCCCTACACAGCCTGAACACCATTGCTCTGCCCTAAATCCTGAAACACTAGCCACAGCATGACCCCCTACACTGCCCAAACACCACTGCACTGCCCTAAACCCTGAAACACCACCCCCAGCACGACCCCCTACACTGCCCGAACACCACTGCACTGCCCTAAACCCTGAAACACCAGCCCCAGCAAGACCCCCTACACTGCCCGAACACCACTGCACTGCCCTAAACCCTGAAACACCAGCCCCAGCATGACCCCCTACACTGCCCGAACACCACTGCACTGCCCTAAACCCTGAAACACCAGCCCCAGCACGACCACCTACACTGCCCGAACACCACTGCACTGACTTAAACCCTGAAACACCAGCCCCAGCATGACCCCCTACACTGCCCGAACACCACTGCACTGCCCTAAACCCTGAAACACCAGCCCCAGCACGACCCCCTACACTGCCCGAACACCACTATACTGCCCTAAACCCTGAAACACCAGCCCCAGCACGACCCCCTACACTGCCCGAACACCACTGCACTGCCCTAAACCCTGAAACACCACCCCCTGCATGACCCCCTACACTGCCCGAACACCACTGCACTGCCCTAAACCCTGAAACACCACCCCCTGCAGCACCCCCTACACTGCCCGAACACCACTGCACTGCCCTAAACCCTGAAACACCACCCCCTGCACCGCCCCCTACACTGCCCGAACACCACTGCACTGCCCTAAACCCTGAAACACCACCCCCAGCACGACCCCCTTTACTGCTCGAACACCACTGCACTGCCCCAAACCCTGAAACACCACCCCCAGCACGACCCCCTACACTGCCCGAACACCACTGCCCTAACCCTGAAACACCACCCCCTGCACGACCCCCTACACTGCCCGAACACCACTGCACTGCCCTAAACCCTGAAACACCACCCCCTACACTGCCCGAACACCACTGCACTGCCCTAAACCCTGAAACACCACCCCCTGCAGCACCCCCTACACTGCCCGAACACCACTGCACTGCCCAAAACCCTGAAACACCACCCCCTGCACCGCCCCTACACTGCCCGAACACCACTGCACTGCCCTAAACCCTGAAACACCACCCCCAGCACGACCCCCTTTACTGCTCGAACACCACTGCACTGCCCCAAACCCTGAAACACCACCCCCAGCACGACCCCCTACACTGCCCAAACACCACTGCCCTAAACCCTGAAACACCACCCCCTGCACGACCCCCTACACTGCCCGAACACCACTGCACTGCCCTAAACCCTGAAACACCACCCCCTACACTGCCCGAACACCACTGCACTGCCCTAAACCCTGAAACACCACCCCCAGCACGACCCCCTACACTGCCCGAACACCACTGCACTGCCCTAAACCCTAAAACACCACCCCCAGCATTACCCCCTACACTGCCCAAACACCACTGCACTGCCCTAAACCCTAAAATACTACCCCCAGCACAACCCCCTACACTACCCGAACACGACTGCACTGCCCTAAACCCTCAAACACTACCCCCAGCACGACCCCCTACACTACCCGAACACCACTGCACTGCCCTAAACCCTAAAACACTCCCCCAGCACGACCCCCTACACTACCCGAACACCACTGCACTGCCCTAAACCCTAAAACACTCCCCCAGCACGACCCCCTACACTACCCAAACACCACTGCACTGCACTAAACCTTAAAACACTACCCCCGCATGACCCCCTACACTACCCAAACACCAATGCACTACCCTAATCCCTAAAACACTACCCCCCGCATGACCCCCTACACTACCCTAAACCCTAAAACACTACCCCCGCACGACTCCCTACACTACCCAAAGACCACTGCACTACCCTAAACCCTAAAACATGACCTCCTACACTACACAAACACCACTGCACTACCCTAAACCCTAAAACACTACCCCTACACTACACAAACACCACTGCACTACCCTAAACCCTAAAACACTACCCCCAGCAGTACCCCTACACTACCCAAACACCACTGCACTAACCTAAACCCTAAAACACTACCCCCAGCAGTACCCCTACACTACCCAAACACCACTGCACTACCCTAAATCACTACCCCAGCATGACCCCCTACACTACCCAAACACCACTGCACTACCCTAAACCCTAAAACACTACCCCCAGCACGACCCCCTACACTACCCAAACACCACTGCACTACCCTAAACCCTAAAACACTCCCCCCAGCACGACTCCCTACACTACCCAAACACCACTGCACTACCCTAAACCCTAAATCTTCCCCAGCATGACCCCCTACACTACACAAAGACCACTGCACTACCCTAAACCCTAAAACACTACCCCCAGCACGACCCTCTTCACTACCTAAACACAACTGCACAATTTGTTACAGGCGTTGCAACGCAGGCCTGTGGTGCTTACTGGAAGTACCTAGTGGGCTAGTTGGGCCCCAGGGACCCTCAGGATTCAAGGTGACCTAATCCCCCAACTTAAAACGCACCACGGGGCGCATTTGCACAGTGGTGAAGGGAGGGGCGGGGCCTCAGGTGACATGTGCGCAAACACGCCCTGTGGTGCGTTTTAAGTTGGGGAATTAATTCCCTTTGAATCCTGAGGGACCCTGGGGGCCAACTAGCCCACCAGGTACCTTCAGTAAGCACAACAGAGTTGCGTTGCAGAGAGGTGAAAAAGGTGCGTGGCCTCGGAACGCCTCTCTGCAACTCAGCTCTGTGGTCCTAACTGTAGGTACCTGGGGGCTAGTTGGGCCCCAGGGACCCTCAGAATTCAAGGGGACTTAATCCCGCAACTTAAAACGCGCCACGGGGTGCGTTTGCACACTTGTCACCTCAGGCCCCCCCTCCCTTCACCACTGTGCAAACGCGCCCTGTAGCGCGTTTTAAGAGGTAGTTTTAATCCCCTGCCCTATTATGTACTAGGGACTTGCAGAGGAGGTCATGCTAATCACAGGGGTACCCCAACGCATAGTGTTCCCTAGTGTATGTAGGTGTTTTCACTGTATTCTAAGTGTCTTTTAGCATAGCACTGGCTCTGGTTAGTCAGAGTCAGTTACCACCAGTACCCGTCTGAAAAAGTTGTGGGCACAGGATGATTTTGCAACAAGGCCTCTTTCTGCTCCTCTGTTGGTTCTTTCTGCACATCTTTTGCTTCTTTCTGTGCGTTTTTTCTTCTTTCTTCACATGTCCTACCTCTGTAGGCATAGTTAGAAACTAGCATTTAAAAAAACCTTTGAAATTCACTTAAAAAATCATAGGTTTCAGGCACGTTATAGTTAGAAATTAGCATTTAAAAACCTTTGAAATTCACTGAAAAAACCATAGGTTTTAGGGACAGGTATAGTTAGTTGGACATTTCACTCGTACAAAACCATAGAAATTCCCCCGTTATAGTTAGTTCAGCTAACTATAACTCGCGCCCCGCAATGCACTGCTGATGACGTCACATATTACATCACTCATGACATGGTCAGTGACATCACTGATGACATCACTGATGACATCTCAAATGACATCACTGATGACATCATCCATGTGATAATTTCATGCATCTTCTCACACCCTAATATAACTTTTGATACACCCACTCTAAATTACAGACTGACATTCTCAAAACCATGGACACTCCAACACCAAAAACTACATACCCACTCACTGATTCTTAGGTCTACACACACATCCACTCACTCACCCGTACAGTCACTCATACTTAGTCACTCAGTACAGGACTATCATATGCACTCATACACCTATATAAACACTCACACACTGCCACTCATCCATAGAGGTACTCACACACCTAGTCAGTCATGCAAAAAACTTAATCACACACCCATTTACTCACCTATACAGTTATACACACACCAGCTCACTTACTCATACAAATACTAGCACATTCTTACGCTCTTATACAATCACTGATACAAGTACACACTCATCCATACAGCCACTCTCACAATCACACACTCTCACTTATAGCCATTTATATACTCCAACACACATATATACTGCCTTTCACATATGTAGTTACTCACACATGTACCACTGAGATATACATTCAATCACTAACACACCCATACACACACTCACCCACCCATACAGTCCATCACAGATGCACTCTTGAAACCATGCACCCAGTGAATCACCAACTCACACATCTATGCACAGAGTCACACACACCCCACCCACACAAACACTCAGGCACCCATACAGATACTCAGACAATCAATCAATAACCCATGTAGACACTCATGTAGCTATTGAGAAAGCCATGCAGCCGCTTACAAACCGACAGACAGACGGATACAGACATTCACACAGTTTAGTCACTAACCCATGCATTCAGTAAGATACATTTAATCACTCACTTGTAGAGTCAGTCACTCACGTACTAAATCATCCATTCAGACACTTATACACCCACTCATTCTTCAATACACCTTTCCCTATATATATTAAACATATTTAAACTTTACAGAAACACACAGTCACTGGATGATGTCATCAGTGATGTCATCAGTGATGTCATTTGAGATGTCATCAGTGATGTCATCAGTGATGTCACTGACCATGTCATGAGTGATGTAATATGTGACGTCATCAGCAGTGCATTGCGGGGCGCGAGTTATAGTTAGCTGAACTAACTATAACGGGGAATTTCTATGGTTTTGTACGAGTGAAATGTCCAACTAACTATAACTGTCCCTAAAACCTATGGTTTTTTCAGTGAATATATATATATTCACTAAAAAAACCATAGGTTTTAGGGACAGTTATAGTTAGTTGGACATTGCACTCGTACAAAACCCTTGAAATTCCCCCGTTATAGTTAGTTCAGCTAACTATAACTCGCGCCCCCGCAATGCACTGCTGATGACGTCACATATTACATCACTCATGACATGGTCAGTGACATCACTGATGACATCATCCAGTGACTGTGTGTTTCTGTAAAGTTTAAATATGTTTAATATATATAGGCAAAGGCGTATTGAAGAATGAGTGGGTGTATAAGTGTCTGAATGTATATCTCAGTGGTACATGTGCGAGTAACTACATATGTAAAAGGCAGTATATATGTGTGTTGGAGTATTTAAATGGCTATAAGTGAGAGTGTGTGATTGTGAGAGTGGCTGTATGGATGCGTGTGTGCTTGTATCAGTTATTGTATAAGAGCGTAAGAATGTGCTAGTATTTGTATGAGTAAGTGAGTTGGTGTGTGTATAACTGTATAGGTGAGTAAATGGGTGTGTGATTAATTTTTGCATGACTGACTAGGTGTGTGAGTACCTCTATGGATGAGTGGCGGTGTGTGAGTGTTTATATAGGTGTATGAGTGCATATGATAGTCCTGTACTGAGTGACTGTAAGTATGAGTGACTGTACGGGTGAGTGAGTAGATGTGTGTGTGTAGACCTAAGAATCAGTGAGTGGGTATGTAGTTATTGGTTTTGGAGTGTGTATGGTTTTGCGAATGGCAGTCTGTAATTTAGAGTGGGTGTATCAAAGGTTATATTAGGGTGTGAGAAGATGCATCAAATTATCACATGGATGATGTCATCAGTGATGTCATCAGTGATGTCATCAGTGATGTCACTGACCATGTCATGAGTGATGTAATATGTGACGTCATCAGCAGTGCATTGCGGGCGCGAGTTATAGTTAGCTGAACTAACTATAACGGGGGAATTTCACGGGTTTTGTACGAGTGCAATGTCCAACTAACTATAACTGTCCCTAAAACCTATGGTTTTTTCAGTGAATTTCTAAGGTTTTTTAAATGCTAATTTCTAACTATAACGTGCCTGAAACTTATGGGTTTTTTTCAGTGAATTTCAAAGGTTTTTTAAATGCTAATTTCTAACTATAACGTGCCTGAAACCTATGGTTTTTTCTGTGAATTTCAAAGGTTTTTCAAATGCTAGTTTGTAACTATGCCTACAGAAGTAGGACATGTGAAGAAAGAAGAAAAAACGCACAGAAAGAAGCAAAAGAAATGTCGAAAGAAACAGAAGTCCACAAAGACGAAGAAAAATCCAGGAAGAAGCAAGATATGTGCAGAAAGAACCAACAGAGGAGCAGAAAGAGGCCTTGTTGCAAAATCATCCTGTGCCCACACCTTTTCCAGACGTGTACTGGTGGTAACTGACTCTGACTAACCAGGCCTAGAGCCAGTGCTATGGTAAAAGACACTTAGAATACAGTTAAAACACCTACATACACTAGGGAACACTATGCGTTGGGGTACCCCTGTGATTAGCATGACCTCCTCTGTAACTCCCTAGTACATAATAGGGCAGGGGGATTAAAACTACCTCTTAAAACGCGCCATGGGGCGCGTTTGCACACTGGTGTAGGGAGGGGGCCTGAGGTTACATGTGCAAACACGCCCTCTGGCCGTTTTAAGTTGGGGGATCAAGTCCCCTTGAATCCTAAGGGTCCCTGGGGTCCAACTAGCCCACCAGGTACCTCCAGTAAGCGCCACAGAGCTGCGTTGCACAGAGGTGTAAAAGGGGCATGGCCTGGACCACCTCTCTGCAATGCAGCCCTGTGGCGCGCACTGGAGGTACCTGGTGGGCTAGTTGGCCCCCAGGGTCCCTCAGAATTCAAGGGGAATTAATTCCCCAACTTAAAACGCGCCACAGGGCGTGTTTGCACACATGTCACCTGAGGCCCCGCCCCCTCCCTTCACCACTGTGCAAACGCGCCCTGTGGCACGATTTAAGTTGGGGTATTAGGTCACCTTGAATCCTGAGGGTCCCTGGGGCCCAACTAGCCCACCAGGTACTTCCAGTAAGCGCCACAGGTCTGCGTTGCAGAGAGGTGGTCAGAGGCCACGCCCCTTTTTACACCTCTCTGCAACGCAGCTCTGTGGCGCTTAATGGAGGTAGCTGGTGGGCTAGTTGCACCCCAGGGACCCTCAGGATTCAAGGGGAGTTAATCCCCCAACTTAAAACACACCACAGGGCGTGTTTGCACACATGTCACCTCAGGCCCCGCCCCCTCCCTTCACCACTGTGCAAACGCGCCCCGTGGCACGTTTTAATTTGGGGGATTAACTCCCCTTGAATCCAGAGGGTCCCTGGGGTGCAACTAGCCCACCAGCTACCTCCATTAAGTGCCACAGAGCTGCGTTGCAGAGAGGTGTAAAAAGGGGCGTGGCCTCAGAACACCTCTCTGCAACTCAGCCCCCTGGCGCATACTGGAGGTTCCTGGTGGGCTAGTTGGCCCCCAGGGACCCCCAGTATTCAAGGGTAATTCGTTCCCCATCTGCAAATGCACCAGGGGGCGCGTTTGCAGAGTGCTGCAAGGAGGGGGCGTGGCCTCCGGCGCGATGCCGGTATTTTTTTTATTTTATTTTTTAAGAAGGGGGGGGGCTGTGTGGCCCCCCTTCTTTTTCTAATTTATTGGCCCTGGGGACCCCATCCCCCAGGGCCTGCCCTCTAATATTTTTTTAATGTTTTGGAGGGGGGCTGCGTTGCCCCCCTCCTCAGGCCCTTTTGAATTGAAAGCCCCGGGGGGTGGCGGTCCCCGGGGCTTGGGAGGGCCTTAGAGGCCCCCCCACTAATTATTTTTCTAAACCCCCGCATGCCCCCGGGAGTTGGCCCACCCGAGGGCCAAATAACAACGAAGCGCGGGAGCCCGCGCTTCGTTTTAGTTTTTTTCACGGCGGGATCCGCGCATCCTAAGCGCATCCCGACTATTTAAAAAATACCGAGGAACAAGATGGCTGCCAACACTTCTTGGTTTGGAGTGTTGACAGCCAATTAGCATACAGCTCGTGATCGGGAGGGTGCGTGCAGGGTGCGCGGATCCTCCGCGGCCATAGATATATATGTGATTTTACTTTTGATTTTCTCAGGAACTACTGAACGGATTTACACCATTTAACCAAAAGGCACGACTCTGAACCAAGGGCTACCTTTTTGCCAAATTTGGTGTAATTCCGTTCAGCAGTTCGGGCTGTAGCTGCGACTAAAGGTTCCTATGGAAAATTGCATGGGGAAAACACGTTTTGGGACTTTCCTTTTTTCTCGGCCCCCGCTTGCCGAATCACCCTGAAACTTTCAGGATAGGAGCGGGCCATAAGTTTTGAAAATTTCGCGAAGATTCGTCAACCGGCGCCAAAGTTATTGGGAATAGAATGTTGCTGATTTCCAATGGAAAATAGGTCCTAACTATAACTATCTACTGGCGACCGCCAGTAGATAATATATATATATATATATTCTTGTGCAAGAGGAGGACCCTCCTCATTTTACCATCTTCTTAAAGCTCTTACTTGTATTGCTTGGAACTGATGTATTTTCCCCAGCATCGGACAGGCTGCTGTGGCTAGGTGGCTACTGCCCCTGAGTTAACAAGGAGTTCTAGACTGTCCAGGTCTAGGCAGGGCTGACAGGATTTTGGGGATTTGTTTATGCTGCTAACACTGAGAAATGCCACCCGGTGGCGGCTCTCGATTCTGTCTGCCGATCTAGACCCCGATTTAGCAGCAGCACCTCCTGGGATGACAGCAGTGTTACTAAAACTCCTGGCAATGTAGGGTGACATGGACATAGGTAGGAGAACTACCGAGTTTTAGTGGCAGGTAGATTCTTATATCATCATGGACTTTGCTGGAAATTTCTCAAAGTGGAAACCCCCACACCTTGGGGAGGGAACGCAGGGGTTGACTGGGCTGCTTCCACTCTGATGTTGTGACCAGAGTTTTCAACAGGCCCTGAGAAGAGGGCCTGCTCTCTCCACCTTTTGGCTGGCCAGAGGAGTAGACACTTTGGCCTTTTCCATAAGCATGCTTCAAAATGCTCAACATCACTGAATCCCCGTCTGCATTGGACCCTCATTCTCTGCTCCTGCGATTCTGCTTGGCGTGGACTACTTTCTACATGAATACGTCGAGAGTCTTCCGTCTTTCATCAAAGACACTGGCCATTTTCTTTCCAAACTCGAAGCTATTAAATGGGACAAGGATTGTTTATTCATCATTATGGACATCAGCTCATTGTATACGAGCATACATCACACAGATGGCCTTGAGGCGGTTAAATACTATCTGGGCAAACGAAACATCCAACTTTATGAACACAATGTCATGATTTTAAAAATGATTGAGACCTGTCTAATGAACAATTACTTTTTATTTAACAAAGAAGTTTACCAACAGCTCCGTGGTGTGGCGATGGGGGCATGCTTCTCTCCCAGCTATGCGTGTCTTCACGTAGGCTGGTGGGAGGAGCATGTCCTCAGAAACCATCACAAAATCATGTTTGATACACACGTCCTCCACTGGTGGAGGTTTATAGATGATGTTTGTGTGATATGGAAAGGGTCTGTAGAAGCTGCTGAATCATTTATTAATGCCATCAATACTAATGTGTTGAATTTGAATTTCACTGCGCAGATTAGTAACAACTGTGTGCAATTTCTGGATGTGGAACTATACATAGAGGGTAATTCAGTCTGCACGAAACTTCATAGGAAGAGCACTGCCGGCAATTCCATTTTGCACGTGAGTAGCTCTCATCCTGGTCATCTAATCCGGAGCATCCCCTACGGGGAATTCTTGAGAATCCGGCGAATATGCAATTCAGACAAAGATCTAAACGAATGTCAGACTGAAGCCATTCAGCGTTTCTTGAAACGGGGCTATAAGATTAAAGAGTTGCAATCAGCCTTGGATAAGGCAAATAGCCACAGTAGGGAGACATGTTTTCAACAAAAAACCACCAGTATCAGCTCCACACCCGATGCTTCCACTCAGAACCCCATTTCACTTGATGTAGTCAGGCTCATAACCACTTATAGTTGTCAAGAAAAACAGATTAGGAACATTCTGTATTCCAAATGGCCCATAGTTTTGACAGACGTAACTTTGTCTCAGAACTTGCCCAAACTACCTGCTCTCACATTCAGGCGGGCACCCTCCATGCGTGACGCCTTGGTCAGAAGCAGTCCAGAAGTCAGTTCCACAACTACGTGGTTATCTTCCAAGACAGGTTTTGTCGAATGTTCTTCCTGTCGAGCATGCAAATTTGGGGTGAACACTAGGGAGTATACCACATCTTTCGATCCTACTCCTGTTAAGATCCAGGGTTTTTACACCTGTAGGACTGATTATGCAGTCTATGTTTTGGAATGTACCTGCAAATTGAGATATGTTGGGAGCACTAAACTCCAAGTGTATAACAGGATTCTCCAACATTTACGAGCTGTGGTCAATTCGGACCCAAGTTACCCAGTTGCACGTCACCTAAAGCTCGTCCACTAAAACAATCTTAATGATCTTAAGTATTATGTGATCGGGTCAGTGACCAAATCAATCCGGGGTGGTAATAGAGAAAAACAATTGCGCCAACTTGAATCCCTTTTTATCCTTCGGTTAGACACTAAAATACCCAATGGACTGAATATGGGGGAGGATTTACACAATTTCTTATAAATCTGGGCATTTTGTACTGCAACCTCCCGTGAGGAATTCTATCCTCACCATTCTTTAGTAATTTCCCATTTCCCATTTCTAGTTTACTAAGTAATGTTGTGTATTTTTAGTGATACCATCTCGCGTTTTTGCACAAAGTCAATTGTTTACAGAGAATTTGCATTATCATTGAAGTGAAAATTGGCTTCCTATTCGGCCTCAGAATGTTTACTGTATATTTGCACTTATTCTTGTTGTTTGCACTATTTTTGCACTGGCACTTTATTTTATTCTTTTACACTGTTTTAGGGTACATGCAGTAGAAATATTAGAGGGCTGTGAATACTCTCAAAGTATAGAACACGAGCAGCACCATCGGATATAACTGTTTTTTTTATCATCTAGATAGAGGCACATTTTATCACTATGATTAGATTGTTCAATTACATTTGTATATTTGTGCCTTTTTACCTATTTTAAACAGTTTTTACCGTATGTATTTGGACTCGTTGATATCAATTTATTTATTTACATACATTTGTATTTATTGTATTTTCCATTTGAAAGCTGTAGAGTCTATTTTCCGACAAGTCTTTTATCTCTGTCTACTGCATAGAGGTGTGGTTGAGCAGTATCAACTAAGAGTGTGGTCACTATTTAAGGTTTACAATTGGTCCAGTGCGTCATGTGATCAAGACCGTGGAAACGCGGTCGAAACGCGTCATGCTGGGCACTTACTTTCACTTGACTTGGATGCTTTGAATTTCCTGATTTCCTGCAATTAAAGCACTGCATTTTCTTCATTCACGCTGTGGTCCGTACCTGTTCTTCGCTGTGCCTTTGGTGGGGGTGATCTGGGAGTGTATATATATATATATATATATATATATATATATATATATTATCTACTGGCGGTCGCCAGTAGATAGTTATAGTTAGGACCTTTATCCATAGGAAATCTGCAACATTCTATTTGAAATAACTCTTGCGCCGGTTGACGAATCTTCGCGAAAGATTCCAACTTGTTGGGGCGCTCCGCTCCACTCCTACCCTGAAAGTCTCAGGTTGATTCATCAAGCGGGGGCCGAGAAAAAAGGGGGGTCCCAAAACACGTTTTCTCGATGTTAATTCCCATATGAAATTTTAGCCACGGCTACAGCCCGAACTGCTGAACAGAATTACACCAAATTTTGCAAAAAGGTAGCGCTTGGTTCAGAAAGCGACCTTTTTTTTAAATGGTGTAAATCCGTTCAGTAGTTGCGGAGAAATTTAAAAAATAAGAGGGAAAAAATCGGCAGAAAACGCGCTGGGTGCGCGGATCCTGAGCCCTCCCGCAGCCCTGGGGACCGCCACCCCCCGGGGCTTCTTTTTTTAAAATTAAATCACCTGTGTGGGGGGGCTCCAGCCCCCCCACACGCCCCGGGGACCGCCACCTCCCCGGGGGACTAACAAATTTAAAATGGGGGTCCGTTTTGGATCCCCGAAGCCTCTGTACAGAGGCCACGCCCCTTTTTACACCTCTCTGCAACGCAGCTCTGTGGCGCATACTGGAGGTACCTGGTGGGATAGTTGGACCCCAGGGACCCTCAGGATTCAAGGGGACTTAATCCCCCTCCCCGGGGCTTTGCAGATGTGGGGAGGGGGCCGCGCGGCCCCCCTCCTGGAGCCATTGATGGCCCTGGGGACCGCCACCCCCCCAGCGCCGGCTCCTGCGGTGTCCCGGGGTGCCTACCCCCGGGACACTGTAGGTTGCAATGACAGGACGGGAGCCTCGCTTCAATGAAGCAAAGCAGATTGCTTTTCCACATGGGGAGCTGCATGTCAGCAGCTCCCCATGTGGAAAAGCAATGCCGGCTCCTGAGGGACGCGGGGAGCCGGCTGGGACCGTGGAGGGATTGGGGAGCCCCCCACGGTCCCCAACGGAGAGGGCCAACCCCGGGGGATGGGGTCCCCGGGGCAAGTAGTGGCTCGGGAGGGGGCCACGCGGCCCCCCTCCCCCACAAAATAAAAATAAATAAATAAAGGCCTGCCCCGGGGATGGGGTCCCCGGGGCAAAAGGAGGCCTGAGGAGGGTGGCCACGCAGCCCCCCTCCTTAAAAAAATAATAAAAGAGTGACCATGCCCCGGGGATGGGGTCCCCGGGGCCGGAATCGGCCACGGGAGGGGGGCCACGCGGCCCCCTTCCCTTTTTTAAAAAAGAAAAAAAGGGGTAAGGCCCCGGGGGATGGGGTCCCCAGGGCCCAAAAAAAGGAAAAAGGAAGGGGAACCACACAGCCCCCCTTCGGGGAAAAAAACAAAAAAAAACGATCGGGCCGCAGGCCCCGCCCCCTTCCTTTACCACTCTGCAAACGCGCCCCTGGCGCGTTTGCAGAGGGGGAACAATTCCCCTTGAATACTGGGGTCCCTGGGGGCCAACTAGCCCACCAGGAACCTCCAGTATGCGCCAGGGGCTGCGTTGCAGAGAGGTGTACAGAGGCCACGCCCTTTTACACCTCTCTGCAACGCAGCTCTGTGGCGCATACTGGAGGTACCTGGTGGGATAGTTGGACCCCAGGGACCCTCAGGATTCAAGGGGACTTAATCCCCCAACTTAAAACGCGCCACGGGGCGCGTTTGCACAGTGGTGAAGGGAGGGGGCGGGGCATCAGGTGACATGTGTGCAAACAGGCCCCGTGGCGCGTTTTAAGATGGGGAATTAAATCCCCTTCAATCCTGAGGGTCCCTGGGGGCCAACTAGCCCACCAGGTACCTCCAGTAAGCGCCACGTAGCTGCGTTGCAGAGATGTGTAAAAAGGGGCGTGGCCTCTGAACACCTCTCTGCAACGCAGCTCTCTGGCGCATACTGGAGGTATCTGGTGGGCCAGTTGGCCCCTAGGGACCTTCGGGATTGAGGAGGAATTAATTCTCCAACTTAAAACGCGCCACAGGGCGTGTTTGCAGACATGTCACCTCAGGCCCCACCCCTTCCTTCACCATTGTGCAAATATTCCTCTAAAATCAGCCGAACTACGAATTCCGATTTACTCACCTGTTATCAGGAGAGACCTCAGTGCTGCATCTTTGAGCCCAGTACTGATCCTGAAAAGTAATTTTAACCGTACTTACCAGTAACTTGAATTTCCTTCCATAGGATATCATTGCCTGCTTTTTGCTGAAAAAGTTTCTAAGTGTCGATTTTTGAAACATACAAATATTCCTCTAAAATCAGCAGAACTACGAATTCCGATTTACTCACCTGTTATCAGGAGAGACCTCAGTGCTGCATCTTTCAGCCCAGTACAGATCCTGAAAAGTAATTCTAACCGTACTTACCAGTAACTTGAATTTCCTTCCATAGGCTAACATTGACTGGTTTCACTTGGAAATTCTTCTAAGTGTGGAGTTTTGGAACTTTATAATATTCCTCTAAAATCAGCCGAAGTACGAATTCCGATTTACTCACCTGTTATCAGGAGAGAACCCAGTGCTGCATCTTTTAGCCCAGCACTGACCCTGATAAGTAATTCTAACCGTACTTACCAGTAACTTGTATTTCCTTCCTTTGGAATCCATTGTCTGGTTTTCCGCAGAAAAGTTTCAAAGTGCCGTTTTTCACAAACTACAAATATTCCTTAAAAATCGCCTGTATGACTTAAACGCATTCTTTCAACTGTTTACAGGAGATGCACCAGTGCTGGATCCAGGATCCACCACTGAGTAAGAAAAGTAACGATAACACTACTTACCTGCTAAGTGAATTTCCTCCCATAGGATAACATTGGTGATTCTATGTGAAAAAGTTTCTAAGTGTCAACTTTTAAAATACAATAATATTCCTTAAAAATCACTACTGTAACCAAAACGCTTTTACTCAACTGTTTACAGGAGATGTCCCAGGACTGAATCTAGGATCCAGTCCTGTGGTTAGAAAAAGTAATCCATAAAGTAACTAATTGCATTTAACTAGAAATTCACATTGAGCTCAATGTTGCATTGTGTTTGAAATTGTGTTGCCCATTGCAACAACTGTAACTACTGTACTTAAAAGTCTATTGCCTATTTGCAAAGTATTTAAACTAAAGTAATTCATTCTGAGAAAGTATATTTTGTAATGTAATGTATAATGTAATTACAATGTAATTTAAAAAATAAAGGGGCCCATTACGATGGCGGGCGGAAGCACAACCGCCGTGCTGGCGGATGCAAAAACCACCAGTTACCGCCGGCACGCAGCAGTCCACACGCCCGCCCAATTACGATGCGAAAAGTAGGCCAAACACCGCCGGCAAGCCAGCAACACCGTCCGCCATCAAAGTGCGCCCGTACATGTAGCGGCGCAGCCCAACTGACACACACCGTCCGACGAAACACGTCCCGCCCGGCGCATAAATTACGATGCCGCAAACAAACGGCTCCCACGGCCAAGAGATACCGTACGACAAACCGAAGCGGTAACACGGACGCCGAGCACGGACAACGAAGAAGCGGCTCCCCCGAGCATGAATCCAGCACTGCAGGCCGTCCCCATGCTCCTGCTGATGCACCACCAAGGACGCAACGTACCGCGGAGACGCAGGTAGGCACACACACAACAAGTGCACGCAAACAGCGCACACAGTGCAAGGGCGGAAAAAGCGGACAACCCCCCACCAGCGCGTGTACACTACACATCCACCATCGCATCCACATATGACACACAGGCCAAATCGTAACATCGCAGAACACATGTGTACACACCACCTGGGACTAGGAACCAACCACCCCGTCACGGCCCCAAAGCGCCGATGACGCCGCCACACATGCGCACAACGCAGAGGCCAACCGCAGCGCCATGCATGCGTCGCACACAGACACAGGGACACAACCAAGCAGCACACACATCAGCCCCACCCCGAACGCACATGACACGTGACAGGCCGGCCACAGACATGTCCTCAACGCCCAATTCACGGACAACACCCAACGCCACACAACCGACGCACACATATCAGTGAAGACACGCAACAGCAGGACACACCCCAGTGTAACAAACATGGCGTAGCACACAGCGGCGGCAACACCAACTAGGAGAAGCAGGGCCCCTTCGGGAAGAGGAACGCCAGTACCACACAGAAACACCCATACCACCCTGCACATATGAACAAGACATATAAAACGGAACACCAAAGAGCCCGGGGACCGACAACAGGTGGCCCAAGAATAACATTCACACACAAGGCCCAACGCAGAGCGGAAAGGCAGCCTGCCGCCCACACAAGGGAGAGCAGACAGCACTGAATGACCTTCCATTCCAACTCCGAAACCACAGCCCTACGACAGAAGCCGGTGAATACAGCCATTGTCCAAGAATAGACCAACACAGGCATGCCGAGGAGACCGACCACAGGGCAGATAGCGCATATCACAGAAGCACACAACGGACGGGGAAGAAAGAAGAAAACACTCCCCCATGTCGGCCACATGCAAGTTAATTGGAAGGAGTCACACAGCACTGACCTTGAACTGTCTGAGAAGCATGTGGGAAGAGGGCCCGTGTCCTCCAAACAAGCCAACAGAACACAAGTCCTGTCTCCCTACGACTACACAGAGCTCACAGCAACCCCGGAGCGTGCACATTGCAGACTGCACACACAGCCGGAGCACGCCACCTCAACGAACCGCTGCGAAATGGCAACCGCAACACACCTACCCAACTACGCCGAACAGCTCAAGCTGTACAAAACCAACCTGTGCCATACATTGGGATGCGATCTCCTGTCCCTGCTGAACGTAAGTTACCGACTGACTTACCGCATCACATTGTTCAGCTGCGTCATGCCCGTCTTCTACTGTCGGAGGTGTCCCTACCAGCATCCCGTCGAGATATGCCTCTCCAACCCGGCATGTCTGAAGGCGGACCTGCTACCACTACTCCTCCCTCTGGACGCACACGACAGGGCCTGCTCTGCCTATGGGGGCATGGCGTATGTGGCCAACATCGCACCCGCACTGAAATGGGACCACTGTGCCTCCACACGACGGATCATCGATAACAGCTACATCGAATGTCACCCAGCATGCCCCATCATGGTCCTCCAAGGGACAACCTACGAACAACACCTTGACAGCCACCATCCGCTTCATTGGCTGGCAAACATGTACACCACCAATGACATGGAAGCCCTGCTGGACGGCATCGCATACCTGACAACCTGTAAATACGTCGGACCACAACGCAGGTTCCCCGAGTGACCTATGATGTCCAACCCCGCACCCATGCTTAGCTTCCGCACGGACTGGCCAGTCACCACCACAACAGCCATACCAAACGACCGGCAACTGTAACCACACCATCAACGACATCGCCATGACATCGGATATGACCGGGACATGCACACTGTTCCCCATCACATCCAGGAACACCGCATGCATCGTGGGAGGCAGTGGCATGGGCTCTGTGTATCGCACCCACATGGACGGAACTGCACGAACAACCAGGACACGACATGGATCCAGCGCCCATGGACACACACACCGCTCAGTGGACATGAATAGGTCGCCTGGAGTCTGTGGGTGCTGCACCCCTCCCACCCCCGCCCCGGGAATCCCATACCAGGACCTTTGCATGGACGACAAGTGCATACAACAACAACACGACCCCAGTGACTGTGACATGTCCAGTAACCACCACAGTGCAACAACAAGTGGCACGCCGCTGCATGCACGCAAGCACATGCCCTGATGTCATCTCACATGCACGCGTGCATGAGGAACAACCGCAGCAAACCTGTCACATGGAACTGAGATGGACTGTGCCCATGATGCCAAGCGGTCTGGTAGGCTACATGTATACCGTCTGTGTCAAAGTCCGCAGCTCCGCAGCTATACGTAAATGTACATTAGCACAGCCTTGGCCAAGCAGATGTCACTCTGAAGCCCACATCCCACATGCAACAGCCAATCACATGTAACCCCACACCCTATCCCATTTGCAATCATGCTCAGTATATCCTCAACATGTATCCCGCTGCCAGTAGTGTCCACTATACTGCATCACAGAGGACAGAAGACTCAATATAATGTTTGAAACCAAAACTGTCTCCGCTGACTCATTTCACAAGTACGAATGAGAGAGGATGAGAGTATGTGAAGTACACGGCAGTCGTGACATGACCATGTAGTCCACTGGTATTGGATGTCAACGCAAATGAGTAGCACTACTGTGGAAGACACACATGTGTCGTGTGAAGTCGTATGGACGCAGTGCTCAGGTGGGTGGGTGCGACGGGTAGATGCGCACATGCCAAGTTGGAGCACGCCGTGTTGGGAGGGGTCATGAACAGTACACCACCGCTTCCCTGGGCATTGTGAGAGGACACCTGTCGGGGGGAGTGAACACGTGTGTGCACAGCAGCCGGGCACACGTACAAAGCGGTACCAGGCGCACCTCAGCCCACCCTCTGTGGACAAGCTGGATCCTGTTGTGCGCCCGCCATGCCCCTGACAAGGCACACACAGCCCCAGTCGACCAGGTGTAACCCCAACATAGTCAATCCGCACAGGCGATACAGGGCACGGGATGGCAGTGGAGCATGGTGTGTGAGAGGTCTCCTCGCGCTCCTCCTGGTCATATCACGCAGGCAATAGAACCTCAACGTCTAGCATGGCACAAGTCACATGGAAGTGTAGGGGGACGCACCACAGCACGAGCAGCACTGACGTCACGGGAGGTGGCTCGCACCATCCCATCCATTGCCCATCATACCAACCACGCCACATGCCATTGCGACTAAGTGCAAGCGCGTGCGCCACCACCCCCGAGCCCTCCCCAGAGAGGCCAAAGAGTGAATGTGTGGGCCATCAGCCACAGACGGACGCGGCCTGGCCGCAAGGGCAGCCACAGCCACTGGGTGTCGCAGGTGGCGGATCCGGAAGGCGAAGACTGTGATGCATAGTCCATGCAGGCCGGGTCACCATTTGGGGCACCACGCAGGTGGACGGCGTCCCGCGACACATCATACCCTGAGACAGCCCACTCGTGCAACTGGACCCACACATACACTCCTTGCCCTCTCTGGTGCGAGCTTGGGGCTGCCTGTGCAAGCGCTAGCCTCGCAGGTGAGCATGCATATTGGGGGAGCGAGGGGAGGACATGAGGGCTGGGGCGAAGATGACTGTATCACTGTCAGTTAGTACAAGGGATGACCCAGATGTGGAAAGGAAGAGACGTGTCCCGTGTGTACTGCAACTAGTCGCCAATACAACTACCCCCCCATGTCCGGAATGTAAGCCCGCACCTAGGCCCGCCCATCCGCCACATCGAACATACCACCAGCACGACAACCTTCCCATTCGAAACACTGACTGGGGGTGGCGACCAGTGTACAATCATGTGTAGCCTACCCACGCGTACATGTGGGCCCTCCATGATCCATGTCACCTGCGGCAAAGTCATGACATGCGCAATGAGGGAAGTGAGGAGAGCTGCCCGCCCCACGCGCAGAAGGTGCATCAGCTCCACAGACCCAGCAGCGAGTCCAGCAGGGGTCACATGTGCAGGGGCAGCTGTGCCTGGTGTGAAGGCACATGCATATAGACAGCACATCGACCAATGTGTAGTCTGCCCACATCTACAGTCCATCATCATGCAGACATAGGAATTGAACACAGGGCAACACATCTTAGTGGGTGCACCCACCGTGACCAACAATGCGCAATCATCGACGTACCCGCCCTGTGCATGGCCCCCCACCCAACGGCGGCACATCCAGTGCCACCATCCCACACACACAAGCCTTCCACGGAACATGCTGTGTCCAATGGTCAGTACAGAGTCAGCGCCCATCTGGTGGATCCTGAACAGGAGACACATGCACACACATGCCAGCTCCCACTATGTACGACTGCCACCTGGCACGTGCAATGTAACCTCTCACCTGTGACGTGTGACTGCAAGCACACAGCCGTCTTGGCATGGGGCTGTCAATGTGGACACCTGTCAATGTTTCGGGAGGTGTGATCCGTACAGTGCTGTACATAGGGTGCAGTGCTGACACCTACTACTGTCTCATATCCCCTCGTGCCACAGGTCCCACTTGTTTTGGCCGCTCAGCCTCTGCCCACATCGTCGTCGTCGTGTGCCATACTCATCCAGCCGCGGAAGCAGTTCCATGCTCAGCAGACATTCATGTTGCCGTGGCGTTGCCGCTTGACGGATATGCAGTCAGTCCCCATCAGCACGCCCCGCAAGTCATTGGGGCCTGGATCCCCATGTGCATGCACATGGCAGTGGTTTGTATCACTAGCCATTGCCATTGTTGGGAGACCTGTGCAAGTGTATTGTGGCCGTGCCGTCCCAGCTTGACAGCTGGGCTGTGGCTCATGTGCTTGCTCAGTCATGTCAGTGATGTGTATGCGAAATTGCTATGTGTCGTGTTGCATTGACATGTGTCCTCTGCCATTGTCCCTAGGCGGAGACCGAACATTGACCGCCCATACCAATTGCTGGCGGACATGGACGATACAGAGGTTATTAGGAAGTTTCGGCTGGACAGGCCAACCCTGCATCGACTGTGTGCCATGTTAGAACCCCATCTCCGTCCCCGCAGGGTGTATCCGACTGCTGTCACCCCCACGGCTAAGGTGATGGCCGCCATGCATTTCTTCGCCACTGGGTCATTCCAGCACACAGTGGGCATTGGAGGAGGGATGTCCCAGCCCATGTTCAGCAAGGTGCTGAGGGATGTACTGGCAGCCATGATGCTGTACCGGAACAGGTACATCCGCTTCCCCAGGGCTCGTGAATTGGCGGCAGTGAAGGGTGCATTCTATGCCCTTGGCAGAATCCCACACGTCGTTGGAGCCATTGACTGCACACATGTCGGCCTTGTTCCACCACAGGCCACTGAGCACCTGTACCGCAACAGGAAGCACACGCACTCCCTGAATGTGCAAGTGGTGTGCCTTGCGGACATGGTGATCACCCACGTGTGTGCAAAGTTCCCAGGCTCGGCCCATGACGCACACATAATGCGCAACAGCATCTTGCCACGACTGATGTCCAATATGCAACAGGATCGTGCCTGTATTGTCGGTGAGTATGTGGAGTGGTGTAGCGTGCTGGTTGTGCGATGCTGTCCCCTGTCCAGTTGGAATTGCAACGGTTCTCTGTGTCCCTCACACCCAGGTGACTCTGCGTATCCGAATGGGGCATGGCTGCTCAGTCCATTGAGGAATCCTCGCACCCCAGCAGACGATCGCTACAATGAGGCACATGGGAGGACCAGACGTGTGGTCGAGCGTACCTTTGGCCTCCTCAAGTCCAGGTTCAGGTGCCTGGACCGCACCGGGGGTGCGTTGGCGTACTCCCCACAGAAGGTGTGCCAGATAGTGGTGGCGTGCTGCATGCTGCACAATCTGGCCATTCGGAAGCAGATCCCCCTCATCGTGGATGACGGAGATCAACCAGGGCCCCAGCCCGCAGACCAGGACAGCTCGAGTGAGGAGGACAGCGGAGAGGAGGAAGCTGGTAATGTGCGGCAGCAGCTCATCGCCCGCTACTTCACTTGACGGTGAGTGTCCATGTACGACGGCTGATGTGGCTGTATCTGTGCAGGTGTGTGTGTGCTGTGTCAGGGTGGCCGTTTGTTCACTGCGTGCTGTGTGTCAACGCTCCATGGCCAGGGTAGTATGCCACTGTTGGTGGCTGTGGCATTGTGCCCTATTGCTCTGTGCGATGTGTGTACATTGCTTGTAGTTGTTGACATGTACTGTGTGATGGGTGTGTGACACACTCATTGAATGTGCTCCTGTTCTGTCTCCCACCCCTAGGTCCCTACAGGCCCTCCGGTTCCATTGCCATGCCACGCATCAGGTGCCTTTCCGCCCAAGGTGGCCGTTGAATTCCGTACAATTAAAACACAGGGCACAAACAGCAGTTAGTGAAAAAGGTGCATTTATTACAAACTGTGACATGTGATTGTGTGTAAGGTGATGACAAAAGTGGTGCGTGCAGTGACAATGAGCTGTCGGTCATGGCTGCGTGATGCTCAGGGTGTACCCACTGGTTCTATGTCCATAGTCCAACACACACATGCCATCCAGATGGCTGTGTGGAGTGGGATCGTAGTCCAAGTCAATGCAGTGGCTGGTCAAGGAAGGCTGGCGGAAGGCTGGCTGGCTGCCTCACTTGCGGCTGGAGCGTGCGAAGTCCTCCCGGGAGATCTGTTTCCTCTTCGGACGGCCCCTTCCACGTTTGCGAGGGGGTGCCTGCTTGCGACATGCTGGTGGTTGAGGTGTGATCACTGGCTGTGGACGCAGGGGAACTGGACACTGCTGCTCCACCCTGCGCCCCGGCAGGTGGTGGCGGAGGGGGAGCTGCTGTCCCTGGCTGTGACCTCACCGCCACCACCAGCTGTCCCATGAGGTCCACGATTTGGCCCATACGGGCGTCCATGGACCTCAGCACCCCCAGCACCTCACGCGTGTCTGAAGCAGACCGGACCCATTGTCCTTGGGCCTCTTCATAGGCCCCAAGGACTCTGGCCATGTGAGGCAGGGCATGGCTCCCAGGGGAGGCTGGCGTTTCCCTGACCCTGCTCCTCCTACCAGTCCTGCTGCCACCGGCCTGCCCACTAGCCACATTGCTCACCACGGTCCTCGCTGTGGCTCCCAGGGTGGATCCAGTCGTCCGGGCCACCACCTGCGCTGGGGCTGGTGCCAGCGAAGACGTGGCGGTGGTGGCGGCGGTGGTGGTCGGTGCGGCGATGGTGGCGGTTGCGGCAGTGGTAGTGGCCACAATGACCGTGGGTGTGGCCGCAACGACAGTGGCAGCAGGGGGCTGTGAATGTTCAGCAGCCCTGGATGATGGGTTGGTGGGTAGGAGGGGTCCTGGGGAGCGGCTGGGCCCTGCCACACCAGATGGGCCTGCTTGGTTGTCCGTGTCCGAAGAGGAGGACAGATCCTCCAGATCCGTGTGTCCTCGTTGGGGGCTTGTAGGCTGGCTGTGCTGGCTGCTGGCTCCATCCCCAGCATCCAGCAGTTCGTCACCTGTGGAGAGAATGAGATTTGTTATTGTGTTGCACCTGGCGAAGTATGTATTTGTCGTCTGACATTGACAGTTCGTGCAATCTCGTACATGGGTTTCCCGGAGGCGTGTGTGTGGCTGTAGCATCTGTAGTTGTGTGTGCTTGGCAATGGGACTGTGTGCTGTGCACATGTGGCATGGGACGGATTGGCCATGCCGATGGGTGTGTTGCTGTGCCCCTACTTATTGTGACTCTGGTGTATGCGGGCTCCTGGCCCATCCTGGGTCTGGTTTGTACTTTGCTTTTGGGGTTCAAATGGAACGCTTAGGAACGCATATGGCAACATGGGGGCTATGCCCCAGATTCGCATTTGGGAGGGGATATGCTTTTGGGGTTCAAATGGAACGCTTAGGAACGCATATGGCAACATGGGGGCCATGCCCCAGATTCGCATTTGGGAGGGAATATGCTTTTGGGGTACATGCTGTGAGCCATGGGTGCCGAACGTGACATGTGTTGTGGCAGCATGACAGTGCATGGTTTGAGGTGTGTGCATGCTTGACATGGCCTGCATATTTGCTGTCTGTTGTGATTACTGGACATGGCATTGGACGCATCGTTATGAGTGTGTGATGGTTGTGTGCCAGCCAACGTATTGCAGTTGTCCCATCTCCTTGGTGTGCGTGCTGCCCTGTGCCATGTGCATCACTGCAGTGCTCGGGGGGGTGTGGCCCATGTTGTGTGTTGTTGCTCACAGTGTGTCGTGCACTTCATTGACTTCTGGCACATGGTTGGTCATGGGCATGTATCTTAGCGTGACTGCTGTATGTGTGGCAGCTGTGCGGATGACATGCCTTTCATGAGACTGGGGCTGACGGATGGGATGGATGGTATGTTGTTTGTGCATGGTGTGTCTGTGTGTTTGATGGGTTCAGTGGTGTTCGTGTGCATTTATGTTGTTCCGCTCTGTTGCGTCTAGTGTTGTTTGTCTTACATAGGCGTAGTTGTGGGGTGTGTGGTTGACAGGCAGTAGGGGCTACATGGACAGGACTTCAATGGTGTTTCGGTTGTGTGTGATGAGTTGCACAGTGGCTGCCGTGTGGGACTATGTTCAGTGTGGCTTGTGCATGCAGACGTGGCTCCTTGGGTGTTGCTATGTCTGTGATGGGTCATGTGGGGTGTGAGTCTGTTGTTCATGTCCGTGTGCACATTGTTCACTTGTTCGTGACGGTGGGCGGTGCTGCGTGTTCGTCTGCTACGTGACATGTCCCATGTGTTGGTCGTGTTATGGTCCTCATGCCTCCAGTTATCCAGCCCTGTCCAGTTTCCCACCTGCAAGTTGTTCGTGCGTGCACTGTACTGGATGCCACATTGCTCTAAGCGGGGGTGCTCCATGTTGCAGGTCTGTGGGGGTGGGGGGGTGTTGTGGGTCGTGGGGGTGGCTGGACACCCACTGACACCGATTGCTGTGGACCGTGATGTCTGCCTTTCGGCTGTCGTTGTGCACTGCGGTGGCTGACACGTGGCTGTGGGGTGTGGGGGATGCTCCTCCTTGCTGTGCTGTGGGACTGGGGCCTGGTGTGTGTTGTACTTGGGCTGTCCACCGTCCCACCCACTGCACTTTGTGTTCCTGCCACTTTCCTGTTACTTGTCGGTTAGTGCAGCTGTGGCGGACACATGGGTGTGGTGGGTGCTCGTTGTGGCGCTTCTGGCATATTTGGGGACCTGTTGGTGGTTACGTGGCTGGCTTAGTGTACACATGTCCCCACGCATCTTACAGTTGTTCGGTTTGGGCTGTGTGTGGTAGTGTCTGTTGCATGTGTGTGTGATGTGTTGTGTATTGTGTGCTGGACATGGGGGTGTTTGTCCCTGGGAGCTGTGGCATGGTGGTAGTGCATGTGAGTACATAGCGGTGTGCTGGTATACATTAGTTTGTACTTACCAGCCTCCACTCCCCCTGCTAATCCGGCGAGGATCTCCGGATGGATTACGACTCGCACCTTCTCCTCCCACGCTTTGAAGGTCTTAAAGAGCGCGGGATTCCCTCCGCCAGTGACGGCAGCCAGCTCTCTGTTTTTGCCCTCCTTCTTCTTGACCAGGCTCTTTACGTCATTCCAACGTTTGTTGATCTCGACTCTGTTCCTGGGCAGGGTCCCGACTGCATTGACCTGGTCTACGATCCGGTTCCACATTCTGTTTCTGGTGGCTAGTGGTGTGTGCTGGACCATGTTCCCATAGATTTGTGGGTACACCTTGATGATCTCGTCGACCATGACCGTCAGCTCCATGGGCGTGAACTTGGGCATTCTTTGTGGTGCCATGATGTTTGTGGTGCTGGTGCGGTGTGTGTTGTGTAATGTGCAGGGGGTTTGTGGTGCCGGTGTTTGGTGGTGGTGGTGGTGGTGGTGGTGGTGGTGGTGGTGGTGTTTGGTGGTGGTGGTGGTGGTAGTGGTGGTAGTGATGTGTGCGTTTCTGTGGTGTGCTGCTGTCCTTGCTGTGTCACTGTGTCCTCTCCTCTCCTCTCTGGTTTGCAATGTAGCAAGGGGTTGTGGTCTGTGGGAGTGCTGCTTTTGTACTCACCTATGTGGGTGTGTCCTCATGGTCTGTTGTTTTCAGGTGTGTTGTGTCTGGGGTTCTGGCCTTTGTATTTTTTGTTTGTCCGGGGGGTGTTTTCGGGATGTGTACTGTGCTTGTGTATTTGTGCGTGCCTTGCTGTGTGGACTTGTTGGCCATGTTGTGTGCTATTGGTTTTGTGTGCGGATGGTTTCTGTGCAGGTACGTTGGCGCCATGGCTTCTGCCGTGTCGATTCTCATCGGCGTTGTTTGCGCTGGCGGGCGGTATATTTGTGGTTTTTCCGCGCTCATGTCGGTGCGATCGTAATTTCACGTGCGGTGTGTCGGCCGTGAGGGCGGGCGGTTTTGTGTTGTCGTGCGTGTTTCCGTCCGTGGCGGGCGGTTTGTCTCCGACTCGGACGTTGGCGGGCGGTATTTTGTGTGCTTTTTCCGCCGATGGCGGTATTCGGTTTGTGTAATCGTAATGACGTGGTCGGTGTTCAGGCGGTGTGTGCGGGCAGATTTTTGCCGCTTCCATGCCTGGCGGAATTATTTACGCCGGGTATCGTAATGTGCCCCTAAATATCTAAAAATAAATAGTTTAAAAAAATGTAGTAAATCAGTATCAAAATAAATAAATATAACAATTAATACATTTAAAAATTGTCATTTACAAAACCTTTGAAATTCACTGAAAAAAACCATAGGTTTCAGGCACGTTATAGCTAGAAATTAGCATTTAAAAAACCTTACAAATTCACTGAAAAAACCATAGGTTTCAGACACGTTATAGTTAGGAATTAGCATTTAAAAAACCTTTGAAATTCACTGAAAAAACCATAGGTTTCAGGCACGTTATAGCTAGAAATTAGCATTTAAAAACCTTACAAATTCACTGAAAAAACCATAGGTTTCAGACACGTTATAGTTAGAAATTAGCATTTAAAAAACCTTTGAAATTCACTGAAAAAACCATAGGTTTCAGACACGTTACAGTTAGAAATTTGCATTTAAAAAACCTTACAAATTCACTGAAAAAACCATAGGTTTTAGGGACAGTTATAGTTAGTTGGACATTGCACTCATACAAAACCCGTGAAATTCCCCCGTTATAGTTAGTTCAGCTAACTATAACTCGCGCCCCGCAATGCACTGCTGATGACGTCACATATTACATCACTCATGACATGGTCAGTGACATCACTGATGACATCACTGATGACATCTCAAATGACATCACTGATGACATCACTGATGACATCATCCACGTGATAATCTGATGCACCTCCTCACACCCTAATATAACCTTTGATACACCCACTCTAAATTACAGACTGCCATTCGCAAAACCATAGACACTCCAACACCAATAACTACATACCCACTCATTGATTCTTAGGTCTACACACACATCCACTCACTCACCTGTACAGTCACTCATACTTACGGTCACTCAGTACAGGACTATCATATGCACTCATACTCCTATATAGACACTCAAACACCGCCACTCATCCATAGAGGTACTCACACACCTAGTCAGTCATGCAAATAATTAAACACACTGCCATTTACTCACCTATACAGTTATACACACACCAGCTCACTTACTCATACAAATACTAGCACATTCTTACGCTCTTATACAATCACTGATGCAAGCACACACTCATCCATACAGTCACTCTCACAATCACACACTCTCGCTTATAGCTATTTATATACTCCAACACACATATATACTGCCTTTCACATATGTAGTTACTCACACATGTACCACTGGGACATACATTCACTCACTAATACACTCTTACACACACTTACCCACCCATACAGTCTATCACAGATGCACTCTTGAAACCATCCACCCAGTGAATCACCCACTCACACATCTATGCACAGAGTCGCACCCACACCACCCACACAAACACTCAGGCACCCATACAGATACTCAGACAACCAATCAATAACTCATATAGACACTCATGTAGCTATTCACAAACCCATGCAGCCACTTACACAGCAACAGACAGACGGATACAGACATTCACCCAGTTTAGTCACTAACCCATGCATTCAGTAAGATACGTTTAATCACTCACTTATTGAGTTAGTCACGCACCTACTAAATCATCCATACAGACACTTATACACCCACTCATTCTTCAATACGCCTTTCCCTATATATATTAAAAATATTTAAACTTTACAGAAACACACAGTCACTGGATGATGTCATCAGTGATGTCATTTGAGATGTCATCAGTGATGTCATCAGTGATGTCACTGACCATGTCATGAGTGATGTAATATGTGACGTCATCAGCAGTGCATTGCGTGGGCGCGAGTTATAGTTAGCTGAACTAACTATAACGGGGGAATTTCACGGGTTTTGTACGAGTGCAATGTCCAACTAACTATAACTGTCCCTAAAACCTATGGTTTTTTCAGTGAATTTGTAAGGTTTTTTAAATGCAAATTTCTAACTATAACGTGTCTGAAACCTATGGTTTTTTCAGTGAATTTCAAAGGTTTTTTAAATGCTAATTTCTAACTATAACGTGTCTAAAACCTATGGTTTTTTCAGTGAATATATATATATATATATATTATCTACTGGCGGTCGCCAGTAGATAGTTATAGTTAGGACCTATTTTCCATAGGAAATCCGCGACATTCTATTTGAAATAACTCTTGCGTCGGTTGACGAATCTTCGCGAAATTTTCAAACTTTATGGCCCGCTCCGGTCCGCTCCTACCCTGAAAGTCTCAGGGTGATTCGTCAAGCGGGGCTGAGAAAAAGGGGGGTCCCAAAACGTGTTTTCCCCATTCATTTTCCCATAGGAAACTTTAGACACGGCTACAGACCGAACTGCTGAACGGAATTACACCAAATTTGGCAAAGAGGTAGTTCTTGGTTCAGAAAGAACCCTTTTGTTAAATGGTGTAAATCCGTTCAGTAGTTGCGGAGAAATTAAAAAAATAAGAGTAAAAAAATCAATTTCCCATAGGAAACTTTATGCAAGGCTACAGCTCGAACTGCTGAACGGAATTACACCAAATTTGGCAAAGAGGTAGTTCTTGGTTCAAAAAGAACCCTTTTTGTTAAATGGTGTAAATCCGTTCAGTAGTTGCTGAGAAAATCAAAAGTAAAAACACATATATATCTGGGCGGAGCCTAACCACACATGTCATCGTGAGATCTGATTGGCTGTCAGCACTTCATCCTGGAATTGCTGGCAGCCATCTTGGGACCAATATAAATGATAGTACCCCATTGAAATGCATTGTAGTGAATCGAAGATTTTGAGGGTTACCAAAAGAACTATAAAGGGTGATAACAGACTTTAGTTACATTAGAATTCATTTGTTGATGGTACCATACTAATTTCAGGAATTGTGGTGTGTTCTAAGGTGATTTTACCCTGTGAAAAACCTTCTGCTGGGATATCATGAATCATGTTTGAGAGAAAACTATTTTCACATGCTTGTCCCATACAGTTTTGGAAGGTGCTCCAGAAGCTAAAATGAGAGCATATTTTCTGTAAATTCACATTATCTTTCTCAGTCATGTGAGAATGAAGTCTGACATTCTCAGTAAAACATGTACATCCAACAAGGGCAGAGACTGTCAGTTGATTCCTTTGTGTTCTACTGCAGCTTCCCAGAGTGTTCTAAAGAACAACTAGAGTGCTAACAGCCTTACTTATGACAAAAGTATGGCACACCTGAAGCCATCTTGATTGGAATAAACTGGTAACACTTAAAACATTTAATTTAAAAAGGAACAAAATGATGGGGTTCATCTTGTCATAGAAATTATGGTTAGTGCTCTGGAAAGAAAAATTAGGACATGTTTCAAGTGTGATCTCAAATATCTTCCTGTTATATTTCAACAGGAGCAGCCTGTCAGTTGATGCCTTTGTGTTCTACTGCAGCTTCCCAGAGTGTTCTAAAGAACAACTAGAGCGCTAACAGTCTTACTTATGACAAAAGTATGGCACACCTGAAGCCATCTTGATTGGAATAAACTGGTAACACTTAAAACATTTAATTTAAAAAGGAACAAAATGATGGTGTTCATTTTGTCATAGAAATTATGGTTAGTGCTGTAGAAAGAAAAATTAGGACATGTTTCAAGTGTGATCTCAAATATCTTCCTGTTATATTTCAACAGGAGCAGCCTGTCAGTTGATGCCTTTGTGTTCTACTGCAGCTTCCCAGAGTGTTCTAAAGAACAACTAGAGCGCTAACAGTCTTACTTATGACAAAAGTATGGCACACCTGAAGCCATCTTGATTGGAATAAACTGGTAACACTTAAAACATTTAATTTAAAAAGGAACAAAATGAGGGGGTTCATTTTGCCATAGAAATTATGGTTAGTGCTGTAGAAAGAAAAATTAGGACATGTTTTAAGTGAGATCTCAAATATCTTCCTGTTATATTTCAACAGGAGCAGCCTGTCAGTTGATGCCTTTGTGTTCTACTGCAGCTTCCCAGAGTGTTCTAAAGAACAACTAGAGTGCTAACAGCCTTACTTATGATAAAAGTATGGCACACCTGAAGCCATCTTGATTGGAATAAACTGGTAACACCTAAAACATTTAATTTAAAAAGGAACAAAATGAGGGGTTCATTTTGCCATAGAAATTATGGTTAGTGCTGCAAAAAGAAAATTTAGTGCATGTTTTAAGTGAGATCTCAAATCCTCTTCTATTTCATTAGAAAATTCTGACATGCAGACTGAAACAATCACTTTCAATACCAGCAGTAGACTTCCAGTTAACTCCTTGGTGAGCAGTAGCTTTACTACAGTGATCTAATGAACAACTAGAGTAATAACATTCTGAATTTATGGCAAATGTGTGACACATCTGAATGCCTTCTTGATGGAATCAAAGTAAAAAACTGAAAGCATTTCCTACTGAGGAGACTGTAGTAAATGAGGAAATTAGGAAACTTCATAACAAAGAAGTCTTCCAAGATGGCCACCAGTGAAAAAAGAGCCCAAATGTAGCACAAATATTACCCAGATGTAGCCCACATATAGCCCAATGACAAAAGTGTGCAAAACACTTTTTATTTTTAGTTTTTTTGCAGTTTTATGTAGTGCAGACTGGTCAGGTATTGGAGCGTTGCATCTTAAAACATGACCCCCCTACACTACAAAAACACCACTGCACTACCCTAAACCCTAAAACACTACCCCAGCACGACCCCCTACACTACACAAGCACCACTGCACTATCCTAAACCCTAAAACACTACCCCCAGCATGACCCCCTACACTACACAAACACCACTGCACTACCCTAAACCCTAAAACACTACCCCAACACCACTGCACTAACCTAAATCCTAAAACACTACCCCCAGCACGACCCCCTACACTACCCAAACACCACTGCACTACCCTAAAACATGACCCCCTACACTACATAAACACCACTGCACTACCCTAAACCCTAAAACACTACCCCCAGCACGACCCCCTACACTACCCAAACACCACTGCCCTAACCAAAATCCTAAAACACTACCCCCAGCACGACCCCTACACTACCCAAACACCACTGCCCTAAAACATGAACCCCTACACTACACAAACACCACTGCACTACCCTAAACCCTAAAACACTACCCCCAGCACGACCCCCTACACTACACAAGCACCACTGCACTACCCTAAACCCTAAAACACTACCCCCTGCACGACCCCCTACACTGCCCGAACACCATTGCACTGCCCTAAACCCTGAAACACATACCCTAGCACGACCCCCTACACTGCCCGAACACCACTGCACTGCCCTAAACCCTGAAACACCACCCCCTTCACGACCCCCTACACTGCCCGAACACCACTGCACTGCCCTAAACCCTGAAACACCACCCCCAGCATGACCCCTACACTGCCCGAACACCACTGCACTGCCCTAAACCCTGAAACACTACCCCCAGCAAGACCTCCTACACTGTCCGAACACCACTGCACTGCCCTAAACCCTGAAACATCACCCCCAGCAAGACCCCCTACACTGCCCAAACACCACTGCACTGCCCTAAACCCTGAAACACCACCCCCTGCACGACCCCCTACACTGCCCGAACACTACTGCACTGCCCTAAACCCTGAAACACCATCCCCAGCACGACCCCCTACACTGCACGAACACCACTGCATTGCCCTAAACCCTGAAACACTACCCCCAGCAAGACCCCCTACACTGCCCGAACACCACTGCACTGCCCTAAACCCTGAAACACCACCCCCAGCAAGACCCCCTACACTGCCCGAACACCACTGCCCTAAACCCTGAAACACCACCCCCAGCAAGACCCCCTACACTGCCCGAACACCACTGCACTGCCCTAAACCCTGAAACACCAGCCCCAGCACGACCCCTACACTGCCCGAACACAACTGCACTGCCCTAAACCCTGAAACACCACCCCCTGCACGACCCCCTACACTGCCCGAACACCACTGCACTGCCCTAAACCCTGAAACACCACCCCCAGCACGACCCCCTACACTGCCCGAACACCACTGCACTGCCCTAAACCCTACCCCCTGCACGATCCCCTACACTGCCCGAACACTACTGCACTGCCCTAAACTCTGAAACACCACCCCCAGCACAACCCCCTACACTGCACGAACACCACTGCACTGCCCTAAACCCCGAAACACTACCCCCAGCAAGACCCCCTACACTGCCCGAACATCACTGCCCTAAACCCTGAAACACCACCCCCAGCAAGACCCCCTACACTGCCCGTACACCACTGCACTGCCCTAAACCCTGAAACACCACCCCCAGCATGACCCCCTACACTGCCCGAACACCACTGCACTGCCCTAAACCATGAAACACCAGCCCCAGCACGACACCCTACACTGCCGAACACCACTGCACCTCCCTAAACCCTGAAACCCCACCCCCAGTACGACCCCCTACACTGCCCGAACACCACTGCACTGCCCTAAACCCTGAAACACCAGCCCCAGCACAACCCCGTACACTGCCCAAACACCACTGCACTGCCCTAAACCCTGAAACACCAGCCCCAGCACGACCGCCTACACTGCCCGAAAACCACTGCACTGCCCTAAACCCTGAAACACCAGCCCCAGCACGACCCCCTACACTGCCCGAACACCACTGCACTGCCCTAAACCCTGAAACATCAGCCCCAGCAAGACCCCCTACACTGCCCGAACACCACTGCACTGCCCTAAACCCTGAAACACCACCCCCAGCAAGACCCCCTACACTGCCCGAACACCACTGCACTAAAGCCTGAAACACCACCCCCAGCAAGACCACCTACACTGGCCGAACACCACTGCACTGCCCTAAACCCTGAAACACCACCCCCTGCACGACCCCTACACTGCCCAAACACCACTGCCCTAAACCCTGAAACACCACCCCTACACTGCACGAACACCACTGCACTGCCCTAAACCCTGAAACACCACCTCCAGCAAAACCCCCTACACTGCCTGAACACCATTGCTCTGCCCTAAATCCTGAAACACTAGCCCCAGCATGACCCCCTACACTGCCCAAACACCACTGCACTGCCCTAAAACCTGAAACACCACCCCCAGCACGACCCCCTACACTGCCCGAACACCACTGCACTGCCCTAAACCCTGAAACACCAGCCCCAGCAAGAACCCCTACACTGCCCGAACACCACTGCACTGCCCTAAACCCTGAAACACCAGCCCCAGCATGACCCCCTACACTGCCCGAACACCACTGCACTGCCCTAAACCCTGAAACACCAGCCCCAGCACGACCACCTACACTGGCCGAACACCACTGCACTGCCCTAAACCCTGAAACACCAGCCCCAGCACGACCCCCTACACTGCCCGAACACCACTGTACTGCCCTAAACCCTGAAACACCACCCCTGCAGCACCCCCTACACTGCCCGAACACCACTGCACTGCCCTAAACCCTGAAACACCACCCCTGCAGCACCCCCTACACTGCCCGAACACCACTGCACTGCCCTAAACCCTGAAACACCACCCCCTGCACCGCCCCCTACACTGCCCGAACACCACTGCACTGCCCTAAACCCTGAAACACCACCCCCAGCACGACCCCCTTTACTGCTCGAACACCACTGCACTGCCCCAAACCCTGAAACACCACCCCCAGCACGACCCCCTATACTGCCCGAACACCACTGCCCTAAACCCTGAAACACCACCCCATGCACGACCCCCTACACTGCCCGAACACCACTGCACTGCCCTAAACCCTGAAACACCACCCCCTACACTGCCCGAACACCACTGCACTGCCCTAAACCCTGAAACACCACCCCCAGCACGACCCCCTACACTGCCCGAACACCACTGCACTGCCCTAAACCCTAAAACACCACCCCCAGCATTACCCCCTACACTGCCCAAACACCACTGCACTGCCCTAAACCCTAGAACACTACCCCCAGCACGACCCCTACACTACCCGAACACCACTGCACTACCCTAAACCCTAAAATACTACCCCCAGCACAACCCCCTACACTACCCGAACACGACTGCACTGCCCTAAACCCTCAAACACTCCCCCCAGCACGACCCCCTACACTACCCGAACACCACTGCACTGCCCTAAACCCTAAAACACTCCCCCAGCATGACTCCCTACACTACCCAAACACCACTGCACTACCCTAAACCCTAAATCTACCCCCAGCATGACCCCCTACACTACACAAACACCACTGCACTACCCTAAACCCTAAAACACTACCCCCAGCACGACCCTCTTCACTACCTAAACACAACTGCACAATTTGTTACAGGCGTTGCAACGCAGGCCTGTGGTGCTTACTGGAAGTACCTAGTGGGCTAGTTGGGCCCCAGGGACCCTCAGGATTCAAGGTGACCTAATCCCCCAACTTAAAACGCACCACGGGGCGTGTTTGCACAGTGGTGAAGGGAGGGGCGGGGCCTCAGGTGACATGTGCGCAAACACGCCCTGTGGTGCGTTTTAAGTTGGGGAATTAATTCCCTTTGAATCCTGAGGGACCCTGGGGGCCAACTAGCCCACCAGGTACCTTCAGTAAGCACAACAGAGTTGCGTTGCAGAGAGGTGAAAAAGGTGCGTGGCCTCGGAACGCCTCTCTGCAACTCAGCTCTGTGGTCCTAACTGTAGGTACCTGGGGGCTAGTTGGGCCCCAGGGACCCTCAGAATTCAAGGGACTTAATCCCGCAACCTAAAACGCGCCACGGGGTGCGTTTGCACACACGTCACCTCAGGCCCCCCTCCCTTCACCACTGTGCAAACGCGCCCTGTAGCGCGTTTTAAGAGGTAGTTTTAATCCCCCTGCCCTATTATGTACTAGGGACTTGCAGAGGAGGTCATGCTAATCACAGGGGTACCCCAACGCATAGTGTTCCCTAGTGTATGTAGGTGTTTTCACTGTATTCTAAGTGTCTTTTAGCATAGCACTGGCTCTGGTTAGTCAGAGTCAGTTACCACCAGTACCCGTCTGAAAAAGTTGTGGGCACAGGATGATTTTGCAACAAGGCCTCTTTCTGCTCCTCTCTTGGTTCTTTCTGCACATCTTTTGCTTCTTTCTGTTCGTTTTTTCTTCTTTCTTCACATGTCCTACCTCTGTAGGCATAGTTAGAAACTAGCATTTAAAAAAACCTTTGAAATTCACTTAAAAAATCATAGGTTTCAGGCACGTTATAGTTAGAAATTAGCATTTAAAAAACCTTTGAAATTCACTGAAAAAACCATAGGTTTCAGACACGTTATAGTTAGAAATTAGCATTTAAAAAACCTTTGAAATTCACTGAAAAAAACCATAGGTTTTAGGGACAGTTATAGTTAGTTGGACATTTCACTCGTACAAAACCATAGAAATTCCCCCGTTATAGTTAGTTCAGCTAACTATAACTCGCGCCCGCAATGCACTGCTGATGACGTCACATATTACATCACTCATGACATGGTCAGTGACATCACTGATGACATCACTGATGACATCTCAAATGAAATCACTGATGACATCATCCATGTGATAATTTCATGCATCTTCTCACACCCTAATATAACTTTTGATACACCCACTCTAAATTACAGACTGCCATTCTCAAAACCATAGACACTCCAACACCAAAAACTACATACCCACTCACTGATTCTTAGGTCTACACACACATCCACTCACTCACCCGTACAGTCACTCATACTTAGTCACTCAGTACAGGACTATCATATGCACTCATACACCTATATAAACACTCACACACCGCCACTCATCCATAGAGGTACTCACACACCTAGTCAGTCATGCAAAAAATTAATCACACACCCATTTACTCACCTATACAGTTATACACACACCAGCTCACTTACTCATACAAATACTAGCACATTCTTACGCTCTTATACAATCACTGATACAAGTACACACTCATCCATACAGCCACTCTCACAATCACACACTCTCACTTATAGCCATTTATATACTCCAACACACATATATACTGCCTTTCACATATGTAGTTACTCACACATGTACCACTGAGATATACATTCAATCACTAACACACCCATACACACACTCACCCACCCATACAGTCCATCACAGATGCACTCTTGAAACCATGCACCCAGTGAATCACCAACTCACACATCTATGCACAGAGTCACACACACCCCACCCACACAAACACTCAGGCACCCATACAGATACTCAGACAATCAATCAATAACCCATGTAGACACTCATGTAGCTATTCAGAAAGCCATGCAGCCGCTTACAAACCAACAGACAGACGGATACAGACATTCACACAGTTTAGTCACTAACCCATGCATTCAGTAAGATACATTTAATCACACTTGTAGAGTCAGTCACTCACGTACTAAATCATCCATTCAGACACTTATACACCCACTCATTCTTCAATACGCCTTTCCCTATATATATTAAACATATTTAAACTTTACAGAAACACACAGTCACTGGATGATGTCATCAGTGATGTCATCAGTGATGTCATCAGTGATGTCATTTGAGATGTCATCAGTGATGTCATCAGTGATGTCACTGACCATGTCATGAGTGATGTAATATGTGACGTCATCAGCAGTGCATTGCGGGGCGCGAGTTATAGTTAGCTGAACTAACTATAACGGGGGAATTTCTATGGTTTTGTACGAGTGAAATGTCCAACTAACTATAACTGTCCCTAAAACCTATGGTTTTTTCAGTGAATTTCAAAGGTTTTTTAAATGCTAATTTCTAACTGTAACGTGTCTGAAACCTATGGTTTTTTCAGTGAATATATATATATATATATATAATATAACACAAGAAGACGCCGCACTCTGGATCCGATATTCAGTTTTATTTCACCTTACAACGCACCACCAGGTGGTGCACCCGCTGTTGTGTGCGCCATATATATATTTATATATATTCTTGTGCAAGAGGAGGACCCTCCTCCTTTTACCATCTTCTTAAAGCTCTCGTTTGCACCTTTTAGGACTGCCTTACTTGTATTGCTTGGAACTGATGTATTTTCCCCAGCATCGGACAGGCTGCTGCGGCTAGGTGGCTACTGCCCCTGAGTGAACAAGGAGTTCTAGACTGCCCAGGTCTAGGCAGGGCTGACAGGATTTTGGGGATTTGTTTATGCTGCTAACACTGAGAAATGCCACCCGGTGGCGGCTCTGGATTCTGTCTGCCGATCTAGACCTCGATTTAGCAGCAGCACCTCCTGGAATGACAGCAGTATTACTAAAACTCCTGGCAATGTAGGGTGACATGGACATAGGTAGGAGAACTACCGGGTTTTAGTGGCAGGTAGATTCTTATATCATCATGGACTTTGCTGGAAATTTCTCAAAGTGGAAACCCCCACACCCTGGGGAGGGAACGCAGGGGTTGACTGGGCTGCTTCCACTCTGATGTTGTGACCAGAGTTTTCAACAGGCCCTGAGAAGAGGGCCTGCTTTCTCCACCTTTTGGCTGGCCAGAGGAGTAGACACTTTGGCCTTTTCCATAAGCATGCTTCAAAATGCTCAACATCACTGAATCCCCGTCTGCATTGGACCCGCATTCTCTGCTCCTGCGATTCTGCTTGGCAGCCTATCACAACTACATCTAGGAAGGCTCAAAGGTGGTACGCAGACTAGCCATACCAGCCAGTTAACCTACACAACCATTTACGCGTCTTATGGTGGGGAGCCATGCCTTACATGGCAGTCCCAAGCAGAGAAAAAACAGCACTGGAAGAGCCTCACCTTCTAGCACATTGGTGGTCCTGTTGCGGGTGGCCTGATGACAAGAGATTTCCAAAAGGGCAAATGGAGCAACCACCAGTTTGGTAGCTGCACCACTTTTGACCACTTTCACACCCCCACCCCAAGAGTTAAAAAACTTGCATTGCTTGTTAAAAAGGCATACATAGACTTTGAAAGTTGTTCGTGTTTGTTAAACAGGCATAAGTTATTCTAGAGTTCAAAAAGGGATTATGACCAAATTATCAAAGTTCTTTAGTAGTTCTAAATGATTAGAAATTGTTAAAGTTAAAAACAAATGATGTTAAATGATAACTATTTGTTTTTATAAAACATTGGGTTGTTTGTTAATACGTTACACTTCATAAATGTTACAGAAATGTGTGGCATTTGTTTTAGTGCTTAGCATTTGTTAAACCTTGTTAAAAAGGTTAGGGTCTTTGATTTTTAAAACAAACTAACTTGTGCTGGGGTGAATTTTGCCTCCTTTTCCACTGTAATCGGCGTGGCACATAATCTTTTTGTAGTGTTAATTGTGACATCACATTCCATACTATTTAAGTATAGCAGCATTGGCCAAACTGCAGCTATTATGTATATCAATCAATATAAACCCCAAAAATGTGCATTATTGTAACAGTTTATATCAGAAAATGTGTTGTAGTACAACACATATATGCACAACATGTATGATGAACTGCAACTCTTTTTGATGATGTACGCATTAAAAAAGTTCTAGTTTGTCAAATGCACCAGTTTTGAAAGCTAACAATGGGTCAATACGCGAGGATAAATTAGCTAATACAAGGAAATTATTCTCCTTATCACATTTAAGGGGGGGAATTAAATGTCCTTGCACAATTTAAACTATGTAATCCATCTGACAGATGTTATTGATCAGTTTTATACAGATAGTACTTATTTTCTTAAACTTTCTGTAAGTTTTAAACAGCTGTCATCTCAGGTGAACTTTTATCCACTCATGGTTTTGGGGCACATTTTGCTATCACACTCTGAGTACTATACTTTTATCAGATCATACCAGCTTTAGCGTATTCTAACAGCACCTGAGAAAAAAATCTTCAACATCTGTATTTCCATGGAGGGCGCTAGAGAGCCTGGTCCCAAGAAGGCCGCTCCCTTGTGAGGGTCCTTGGGCTGAGGGGAATGATCCTGCTTTATCCTGGCTGGACCAAAGCAAAATGTAGGCAGAAATGCCTTTGGAACTCCTCTGACTGCTACTGGGACCCGCCTTTACAGCCGTGGGGATCTGTGAACCGAATTTCAGCCAACGCCATGCTTACAATTGTTGCTGGGCTTGTAAGGCAAAATGGCGGCCAACCCGGGGTGAATACTACTGGTAAACTGTGCGGCCTCGGTGGAAAACACTGACGGGTCCGGGTGGTCCCAGATACATGAGGATCGAGACGGAGCAGCCTTGTGAGCGAACTGAGGGCAGTGTGCTGCTGGCAGGCCTGACTTTGGTGCGGACAGCATCGGTGTAGGAGCTGAGACTGTCAATGCGAAACTGGACTCAAGCGGGCTGTGACAGCACCATTCTTCGGCCGCGGGTGGCCTGAGTACCTGAGGGTGTGTGCATAGAGAGGAGTCCACCTAAGAGTGTGCTGCAGACTGTGTGCCACAGGATTCTATAGGGTGCCTACGTGTGGTACACACAGCACATGCACTGAATTGCTGGGGCCAGGCATTGCTCCGGGACAATGCCTGACGGTGGCTGCAGGACGGCTCGGCCCTTAATGGAGATAGCGCCACGCCTGGTGGTGACTTGAGGCGCCTCACACTTTAAAGGAACGCCCGGACAGAGTATTGAGCCTACCCCCCACACTGGTTGGCACTCTCCTTACTGTGGTGCTGGTGGGTGCTGCATCACTGGGCTGGCTGTCTGCTGTGGCTGAGTGGAGCAAATGGCTAGTGCGACAGTAAGCATTGGAATTCAGAGGTTGACAATGGGCAAAAGCAACCACAAACAGACCAAGTTGCACGTTGTCGCTAAGTGCACAAAGAGTTCAGCAGCAGCAGACTCGGTGGTGCCAAGAGCGGAGAAGGCTGGGTTGAGTGCCTGGACATTAAAACGCTCCTGCCGCACAGGCAGAAGAGCCTCACCTCAATTGATATTAAGATTGATACACTCACAGCTTGAGTGGACGAGATCTCTGTGAAACGAGACAAACATGAACAATGCAGTTCTGATCCAGAGGCCCAGATCTCAGCCCTGGAGGATGACTCATTGGGATATGTTGCTAAGCTCCTGGACATGGCAAAAATCCTGAAAGTCATACAGGCCAAGAACGAAGACCTGGAGGCCAGGTCTTGGCGAAATAACCTCTGACTTGTTGGTCTGCCTGAGTCTACCATCAAGGGGAACATGGTGGAATATGTTGAGTCTCTCCTCCGGACTCTCTTTGGTGTGGACCAGTTTTTGCCATTATTTACTGTAGAAAGAGCACACCACTCCCTAGGCCCGAGGCCCCCTCCGGGAGCACCGCTGAGAGCCATAATAGTGAGAATTCTGAACTTCAGGGATCGTGGTATTGGTTTCTGACTGGCAAGGGAACGGCGAAGCCTTGTACATGAGGTCAATGCCCTGTCCATCTTTCCTGACTCCACCCAGGCGGTCCAGATGGCGAGACAAGAGTATATCCTGTTGAAGCGTAAACTCCAGGGAGCCGACATTTCTTACACAGCTGAAGATCATGCACCGCAACAAACCACACATATTTCATGAACCAAGCAGCGCTGCCCCCTTTGTGAAGCGCTTAATATCGGAGGTTGGCGCAGATGCCTCGAGGAGTGCACCAGGAATTGATGCCCATCAGAATACATAAAAAATGGATGACGCCCGGAGTGGAGAAGAATAGGGCCCCCAGAGGAACACTGTACAGTTATTCTATGCTCATCTCTTTGGTTTCAGGTGCGGCACCCCAGTTGCTACGACACTGCTGGTGGACTGGTCTACCACATTAAACCTGACTATGAGGTGCCCAGAGATGGACATAGCATGGGTCCCAACTGCGCTCAGGACTGCCTGATGCACTACTACCTTCATTAGGTACCCCTCGGCAAGTGTCCTGATGACAGGGCGTTGGTTGGCCAGCACTCTGACACCCCCAGGGGTAAACCCCATGCATGTTGGTTCCAATGGTTCTACAATGCAAAGGGTTGTCTGCTTCTGACTGGTGCACAAAGGGTGGTGTGGAGGGATGTGGTCCAACAGCTGGTTGGGGGTGCTGGTGTGGGTAAGTTTATATGGATTCATCATAGCAACATGCAGGCACTCGTAGGTTTTAGCCAGACCAATAAAGATATCAACACAGACACCTAGGGGTAGCTTTATGAACTTGTCACATAATGTAGCACAGCAAGTCACCTTGCTATGCTGAAGTGTGTGACAGGGAAAGGACAGGAATGCACCTATTTAATGCAATATGGCACATTCCTGCCTTTTCCTCAGTGCTGGCGCCCTTTCGGAAGCCTAGCGCCAATTCAGGCACATTTGAACCATGGTGCAAGGGTGCCTGCATTGCATGCAAGACTGTTTTTGTGCAAGAAGGGGCCCCTCCCTGCACAAAAACAATCCTGAGAGGCAAATTCCTCTATGTGTGCGGCAGAATGCAGGACACATAGAAAGAGGAAGTAACAAGGAGAAATAAAGATATTTCTCCTTGTTACGCCTCTCCTGGGGAAGGCGCATCTTTTTGCCACATTCCCAGGTTTACCAGTTCTGGTAAATCTGGGAATGCATCAACAATCATGGGAGTTTCATAGGAACACCCATCCAACGCCCATGGAACCCCTCCCTTGTGCAGAGTAAGGCAATGCAGCGATTTGTACTGCGTTGCTTTACTCCAGATTTATGGAGCCACTCAGGGCCCCACAAAGTGGCCTTGTGTGACTTAATAAATCTCATTTAGGACTTGTTTCAGTCTTGCACCACCCTGCGTTGTGCAAGTGCGATGCAACTCCGCTCGTAAATATGCCCCCTAGTTCGGCTCAGGCTGTTTTTACGCATCCCCACAAAGCAGTTCAGATCACTCAGACAGCCCTTAGAGTAAGGCAGCCATGACTAGCGGCACTTCTACACACTTCTGGTTTTTCAACTGGAATGTCTGGGGGCTTAACAACCCAAGGAAGAAGCAACAAGTCCTTGCCCACTTGGACAGACATCAGATAGACAAGTTTCTGGCTGCACCTCTAACTCTTGACAAAATCACAACATTGATATCCGACCTTTTTACTTGTAGGGCTGCGGGCAGCGATTGCTTTCCCGCAGAGTTCTAAAAGGCCTACACTCCACAGCTTGTGCCCCTTTTACTGAGAGTCTATAATGAATCGCTGGAGAGAGGCACGCTTCCCCCCTCTTTCTGAGAGGCCATGCTCATAACACTTTTAAAGGCGGTCAAAACGGCTGAGCACTGTGACTTGTATCACCCTCTATCCCTCATAAACGTGGATGTGAAAATCCTTGCCACGGTCTTGGCTAACATATTACTTCTTCTGCTGCTGGACCTTGTTCTTCTGGACCAGGCAGGCTTTGTACCTGGCCGGTCTACCTCTCATAACCTTTGCACTCTTTTTGCTCTTATGAACCAACGGAATCCACAATTGAATGCAGTGACTCTCTTTCTAGATGCCAACAAAGCATTTGACTCTCTGGAACGGTCTTTCCTTTTTGCTGTCTTTGAGAGGGTGGGATTCCCCACCATTTTTTATTACATGGATCAAGCTACTATACACAGGTCCGACCACTAGGGTGAGGCTGAATGGGCTGCTGTCAGACCCCATACTGCTTGGTAGGGGCAGTAGGCAGGAATGCCCTCTCTTGCCATTGCTCTACGCCATTGCATCTGAGCCCCTGGCCTGCGCTGTGCAGCAGCTGCATGCACAGCATGTGCTGAATTTTACATCTTGCAAACTTCTGATCTTGTTTTACGCGGATGACATGACCTTATACTTACGCAACCCTGTTTGTAATCTTGGCCCGGTAACAAGAGAATTCTCACTGTACAGAGCACTCTCGGGCAGTGCCATTAATTGGATCAAGTCAACAATATTGCCCCTTATTTCCAGAACTCCTGTGGCCACACTACAGTATCCCATTCCGTTGCGCTCATCAACCATGAAATATCAGGGTGTTTGGGTCGCAGAGATCTCAACACAGTACTATCTGAGAATTATGGGTTCACCATGGCCAAAATTGTAGACCAGGTGAAGCGCTGGCGCCACCTGCCCCTCTTTCTCATGGGGTGGATAGCCCTGATGGAAACGGTAATTCTACCCCAGCTGCTTCATTTGTTCGACGGCGTTCCAGTGAGGTTAACCAATCGATTATTTATTGACCCTGCTCTCGCATTTGATTTTTCTTGTGTGGGTGGTTAAACAGCCCCAAATCCACTGGGATGTTCTCACATTGCCCTTTGAATGGGGCAACTTGGCTGCTTCAGACTTTGAACTATACTACCTGTGCACTCAAGCACACCTGGCTCATTGCTGGATGCATCCCGTGAGGTCTTCATTATGTAATTTGTCATTAGTGCATTCTCTGAGCTTTGGTAACTAACAGCTTGACACCTTAGTAAAGTTATAGCACAAAAGGGAAAATATTTGTGTTTTTAGTAGTATACTTACCCTGTCCCTTTTGGCACAGAAGGGTATCTCTCCTTGTTTATTGGAGTGCCTATACAGCTTGTGAGCACCTTTGATAGTTTGTTTGGATTGGCGATGGTGTTGACCGTTCTCCAATAGGAAATATTAACAGATTATACTACATTCATTCTTCTTGGCTTCACACTATTCTTCTTTCAAATGTGAAATACCGTGGTATGTGGAATGTCCGATCAGCTGGCCCTTGGATTTTGACAAGTAAGATTTGGAGGAGTAGACCATTTTTGCAATTTGTGCAGATCATTCCATTATATTAACAGAGGCTTAGGTGACATGTTTGTAAGGGAGTAGGGTTGATCTGATTCTTCCTTCATCGTTAGACAGTAGTGCAGGGGCATCTGTCAGTAAATAGAGATGCCAGAATTTGTTTGACAGTAATATGAACAAGATCATACTGATATTCTCTGATGGATCACATTGGGAACTACTAACTCTTAATCATTCTCCTGAACTCCAAGAGATTCTCGGTGGCTCTAAACTTTGCATGTAGGGAAATCCATAATTTGGCAGCTTGAATAGAGAAAGAGGTGCCACCAATGATTTTCTTTCTGTAAGCTGGAGTTATTAAACACGGTGCCAGCATGGAACATAGGTACCTAAGTTGGAAGTATTTGGTGATTTTTGATTGTACGTATTCCGGTTATTTGATGTTATCCCCCTGTAAAGGATGAGTGATGTTATTCCTTCTATGTATTTTTTGTCGAAATCCAAGATGTGGATAAATGTGTCAAAGCATTTTCATTGTGTAGAAAGTTGATTTAGACAGCTTGTCCACTTGAGTATTTTTGGAAAATGCAGGGTCCATAATAACTTCAAGATTTAGTACTTCTGTGGCTATTTTTGGTGGTGGTCCCAATTCATCCGGGAGAAGGATAGTGGATCGTGATTTTTCCTTTCACAGCAGGTCAGTATTTAGCACCAACACTCTTCAATCTTTACACGGCAGACTTGGGGAAAGCCCTACAAGGAGCAAGCTTGGCAACCCCGAAAATCGGACAGCAACGACTACACGTGCTCCAGTATGCCGATGATCTGGTGATTCTCAATCACACCAGAGTAGGTTTGCAAAGAGGTTTGAATGCATTAAACATCTACAACCAGGAAAACGAGCTTGTGGCTATCCCAGGCAAAACAAATGTTGTGGTGTTTGGTAAATATTTGAAGAAAACATGCTCAAAGTGGAGACTGGGAAGTAACAATATAGCCACAGAAAGAGCATACCACTACCTAGGAGCGTGGTTGAATGATAAAGGAAAGGCAACCTTGCACCAGGCTAAGGCGCAAGCCAAAATACAAGCCACCATCTATGCACTGTGCAAACTACAAGGTAAATTACACAGCCCTACCACGAAACCTATTATGAGAGTAACAAAATCTAAACTGCTAGCTGTTGCTGGGTACGCATCTCACGCATTCCCAGGAAAGATGGAAAAGATGATGGAAAAAGCCCAGTGCCGGTGTTATAAAAGGCTTTTCAGGCTCCCTAAGCACACACGAAATGCCCTGATTCGGCTTTAGTTTGGCCTGGTATAACAAAAATATGAATGCAGGAGCACATTGGTAAAATTCTGGTTTAAGACAGTAAAAGCCCAGAAAGGATCCCTTAAGGAGGTATTGAGAACCATATTTGAGGGGGCACCGAACCCATGGCAGAAGTACTGTCTGGAGATAGTGGCTGAGTTGGGCTTAACCACAGCGTCCTGGTCCCAAGAGGGCGCTAAATATTCACACCACCCAGATATCAAGGAATGAAGATATAGCTAGACTCAAGGACATCAGAGCCAGTAGCCAGCCCGGTTCCTTTCTTTCCTTCCCGGTTGTTAGTAATGGCTCTATAAGCAGATGGGATAGCTTCATGAAGTACTAGAGCAACATCTTTAGCCAACCACATTTCTGTGAGGAATATATCTTATTCTTTCTCTATCTCTAGATCAAATATATTGTATTTGTTTTTACTCTTTGAATGAGCAGTCACCAGCAAAAGATTTAGGTAGAGTAACTTGCTTTTGTGATGTGAAAGGAAGGGCTAATGTTCGGGTTGCTGTTGGTGTCATCCATGGAGCTCTTTGTTGACCTGTCCCTAGTGTTGGACCCATTCGTTTTGTGTATGAGAAAGTGGGGAACTAGATAGAGTGGATGAACTGATGGTGTTAGCATTGTTGCTTTCCTCAGAATCAGTGCACTGCTTCAACAAGTTTATTAGAGATGTGGTGGGTCAGTGTGAGAGGGTGACTATGGCTGAAGATGTGTTTGTGAAATTGGTGTTAGTATAAAACTGGGTTTTGTTGTTATGAAATTAAGTTGAATGCTTTTATGTTGTAGCTAGGGTGATGCAGAATTGTGGGAGTGGTGTTGAAAGTGGATGAGATGTGAGTAAGTGCTGGCGGAGGACAGTAAGGGTCTAAGTTTAGCACCTTAAATGCAGCAGTTGAATACAATGGATGAGAGAGTTTGTGATCTGTTGTGGTGTGTTGAAATGTTACGTTGTTACATGAAAGAGATTATAAGAGGTGTGGATGGGAGGGTTTGTGATCTTTTATGGTGTGCAGAATGGTTACGGTGTTAGATAAAGGAAGGAGATTGTAAGTGACTGATAATATGTGGAGAGTATGTAAGAAACTGAGAGGTTACATGATTGAGGGGTGAAAGATTACAAGGAGGTGAGATAGTATTGCATAGTATGTGGGGTGAAATTAGAAGTGTTACAAACTGACATCATACATTGCGGTAGATGATGGTAGATAAGAAGGTTTTGCAGGGAGGGTAATATTTTCAAAATAGGTTTAGCTTGCTGGAAAAAGGAAGATGGCGGGTTGATCCTGCCGCAGTCAGCACACACTCACGACTGCTCCTGCCTCAGCGGCTCACTTACCACTCGAGCGGCACGAAACCGGCACAGCCCCGCTCACATTCCTAATGGGGACGTGCTGTATTGATGACGGAGCCTCCTGGAGGTCGGGCTTTCTGCTACTCGTGCCCCTGATGCAGCGGCTGCTCTGCGGGTCTCTATGTGGTTGTACACTGCTAGCACGAGCGGTTCTGTGGCAAAGCCGAGCGCTCGTCTGCCGGCAGCATCGAAAGCCAGGAATGGCACCACTGTGGGTGAATGTTGGAGGAGCTGATGGCTGCCAGCCCATTAAGGAGAAAACAACTTACTCTCGGGTCGGACGACCCAGACTCGAGCTTCTTCAATCTGGCAATGCAACTTGGCTGATACACACCTGTAGTGAGGACAGAGCTGATTCTACAATGGTGGATGTCCTGCTGAGTGCGGTGCAAAGTGCTAGTGGAGCCCTAGGCCCAGAATCATCTACGGCATTGCACCCCGCAGAGGGTCTGGACCACACAAAAGGCAACTGTCATAACCAGTTTGACTTATTAAAAATAATAACTAACACAGGGCTTCTTGATAATATCCCAGTATGTTCCCAGTGACAGTCACCTCACCTGACAAAGCCCTGCAACACCCCCAACCAGGGGGCCTCTGTTCTCAGCCCAGGATATTGCCCGCTGGAAAAAGGTGAAAACTCTGAACAGAAGGGTCCAAGTGGAACAGAACCAATTTAGCGGGTGAAAGGAAGCACAGAAGAGCAGGGGGATACTGTCTTATGTACCTCCCCGGATGAAGGAGTAGATATAATGCAGACTCATCCTGGAGGTTTTGAGGTCGCACCCGACTGCACATTGGCAACAGAACAAGGGCTAATTAATGGGATACATCTGGCTATTCCGTGTCTTGGGGATAGTGCTACCAGGAAAGGGGAAGCTCCGGTGGAAAAACAATCTAAAACTACGAAGGGCTGCGGCTGATCTAAAAAAGCTCACAGCTGCTATACCAGTGACCATTTGAATATCACGGCTCCAATACATCCCAAGAAAGAGCCTAAGGACAGCCCTCTGCGTAAGTGGGTCACTTCCAAGGGAGAGGTCAAGGCTCTGGTCTCACAGCTATCAAATAGAGGCCCTGCCTTACAATCCCACTCTTCAGCTACAGGGGAGGATACTCATCTCTTAAATGGAGGCAGCCCTAATGAGAATGCTTTCTTGAGCCCATAGCCAGGTAATGGCTCAGGCGGAGACATGGCTTCACCCAACAATTTCTCTTCCTGGGTGACCCCAGATGCTACAGCTGATACTAAGGCCCCGAACCAGATTCATCATGCCGATGTATCAGGCGCTAAAGAGCCCTCACTCTCTACAGTCCTTCAGTTCCTGCAGATCCAACAGACAGAGGCACTGGATCATTATGTGCAAGTCAAGGCAGATAATCTAGCTATGCATCAAGACCTAACGGAAGTTTGCCTACAGGGGTGGACTTTGTACTCCGCCCTCTCAGGCCCGTTGCCAGCGGAGATCTGAAGAACATGCCAGGACAACTTTGCAGTTAATGCTTCATAACGACATATTAACAATATAAGGGATGTACATAGCTTATTACAGATAATTTATAGAACTATTGCCAATGTTGTCTGTACGGTATTAATAATGTGTGCTGCTATAATAAAAAAAGTTTTTAAAAAAGACCTAATGGAAGTTACTAGCAAGGTTGCCACGCTAACATCCGAGGTCGCTGAGCTCCGGCAACAAGTGGCAGGGACAGAAGAAGTTGGGTTAGCAACGGTTAAAACAATCAAGGAGCAGGAGAGCCGTCTGGCCTTTGTCCAAAGTAAAATCGAAGACTTGAAGAATAGACAGCGGTGAAACAACCTAAGGCTCTTTGGCATACCTGAGGAGAAAGAAGGAAGTGACCCTAGAGCTTTTGTGGTTAACCTGTTTCAGAAACTATTTCCAGAGCTGTGAGACTGGGACATGGACTCCCAGATTCAGAGCAGGCAAAATACCACCATCGTCCAATTCTTATCTTTGTGGGTAATGTTTTGCTGAGGCAAGCCATCTATCTAAAAGCCCGTCCTGCAGCACCTTTAACAGCAGATTCTATGTCCATCTCTGTGCGATCAGACTTATGCAAGGCTACAATGGACATATGCTGGAAGTTGTGCCAGCTAATAGATCTGCTAAAGGCAGTCGGGCCCAGGTGTTTCTTCAAGAACCGGCACGACTCAAGTTCATCAAGGATGGACGGCCACAAGTATTTCACTCTGAGGTGGAGGCTTCCCAAGCCCTGAATCAGTGGCGACAGTGACCCTGTCCGCTTCACCTGCCGGGTATGGCTTCAGATAATGATCGTTGTCATTTAGCTTCTGTCGAAGATGGACATTGGGTTGGAAAATATTTTGGACATTAATCACTGAGGTTCCTGCATGGCAGAATGTGTGGGACTGTTTAATAATTTACACTGAGGTGGGTGACAGGGTGTGGGGCAGTCGTGTGGTGTGCTCCTATGGTGCTGTCAAATCAGCTGACAGCGAAGGGGCTGGATGATTCCATTTCTAGGTATGGGGAGGGGGGGAGGCTTCAAAGTTTTGGTAGGTTGGACTGCCACATTTTATGTGGGGCAGGGTTTGGGGGAGCCATAAGAGTCAGAACGGGTGGAAACGGAATGCAGCTTATAGCACAAATTTAGAGCAAGGGAATCATTTTGATATTGAAGATAAAGGGGCTGTTAATTTTAGAATAGCACAATGGTTAGCTTGAGAATTATGTTTTGGAATGTTGCTGGGTTAAACCAAGTTAGAAAGCGGCGTCTACTGCGGGAGGAGCTCATTGTTTATAAACCACTTATATTGGGAATAACTGAAACCCATCTGGCATATAAGGATAGGCAAGTCTTAAAACAAATAGGGTATGATAGCATTGTTTGTTCATCACAAACAATCTCCATACGAGGGTGGCTATAATGAAGGCCAGAAGCTTGGTAGTTAAAAACATTAAGACAGATAGCAGGGGAAGGTGGGCTATAGTCCAGTTAGTAATCAACAGTCAGAAATATACTATTTGTGTGGTCTACTGCCCTAATCTTGACGACCCGGCGGTCTTTGATTACTTAAGTATGGAATTGCTGGACTGGCCCCGAGACCTGATTGTCATGGGGGATTTTAACTGTGTAATGGAGTATAATTTCGACTCTACTAATCACCGAGCAACTACACAGTAGATTAGAACTCGAGCTTCAATTATGGAACTAATGAGGCTGCATGGGCTAGTGGATGCATGGAGAACACTATTCTCTGTAACACCAGGGTACACTTATTATTCCTGTCCCCATAGGCAGTATTCGCGAATTGATATGATACTTGTAAAAAGGCAGATGCTAGAAGGGGCTAAAATGGAGATATGTCCTAAGTTTACCTCCGACCATAATGCTATCATCCTGACTATACAGCCTTTGTAAGAAGGGGGGGAGGTGGTGCCCGTTTACATTTCCTCGCCACCTTCTCGCGGATATGGAATACCTGGGGTACTTAAAAAGTTTATTGATAGAATTCATACGAATTAATAAGGGCACCTCTACTGCTGCCATTTTCTGGGACTGCATGAAGGCATACAGAGGTGGGGTGACACTCCAGTTTATCCTTAAATAAAGCAAACATAGGCAACTCGAATTGGTTCAATATCGGCAGGACTGTATGAATTTAGAAGTGCAGCATGTGCCGGCTATTCTTTCTGGAGATTCTCAGGAACAGTCCATACACCTGAGGTTAAATGAGACGCGGCAATTGCTCAATAGGGGGGTAACCGAGAAGGTGGCTGCCAGCTACCAGAAACACAAAGCATTTCAATATGAGTATGGCGAGAGAGTTGGCATCCTTCTTGCACACCAGATATCCGATAAGAGGGCCAGCGGTGCTATAAAGCGTATTTCAGGGGATGATGGGGGTGAATACACTCCCCCAGCTAGAGATAGCTGAGCAATTTGCCTCCTTTTATCAAAGGGTATATAACAAGCCGGACAACATTGATCGACAGTCGTTCGCTGTTTACCTCCGGGACAGTGGAATGCCTCGACTTGACCCCCAACAGAGTCTTGGACTGCAAGGGAGTATTGGGTTGGGAGAGATCGAAGCAGCTATTAGTGCTCTACCAGCTGTGAAAGCTGCTGGAGAGAATACAACCCCCCTGGAATTTAAAAAAGTGTTTATGGGAATCTTAGTGCCAGAATTGAAAGACTTGATGACATATATTAGTTAGGGAGGAGACTTCCCAGCTTCTTGGGGGGCCACCAATATAGTGGTCTTTCTTAAGAAGGATAAGCCACCGGAGGAAAGGGGCTCTTACCGACCTATATCCCTGATAAATGCCGACGCTAAGGTTTTTTCCTAAATACTAGCTACATGTCTTTCCCCTCTCATGCACAACTTGGTCTCAGAGCAACAGCATGGCTTTGTCCCCGGCAGAGATACTATGGCCCATACCAACACCGCAATTGCAGCATTTGATATCGCTAAGAAAACTAATGTTCGGATCAGTATGATAATGCTGGACGCAGAGAAGGCCTTCCATAGGGTCACCTGGGAATCATTATGGCTGACTATGGATGTGTTTGGGATAGAGGACAGATTTATAGCAATGATGGAGGTACTATATAAAAATGCGACGGCGAAAGTTCTGACGGGGTAAGTTCTCCGCTCCACTTTCAATTTATAGGGGTACACGTCAGGGGTGCCCGCTTTCCCCCTTGCTGTTTACTCTTTATATAGAACCTTACTTAAGACATTTAACACTGAATAAGGGTATACAACCAGTAAGAATGAACAGCATTGAACTTAAAATAACAGCATACGCAAACAATATTGCAGTCTTCGTTTCTAACTCGAGTGATTCTGTTAATTTTATATCTAAGGAGGCCGAGTGATTTGGTGTAATTTCTGGCTATAAATTGAATTTATCAAAAACTCAGATAATCATTCATTTTAATTCACTTACCCCAATAAAAGGAGTTACTGACATGGCTACATACCTTGGCATACGGTTGAGCAGTCACGTGGAAAAGATAATTAGGCTTAATTATGAGCCCCTCTTAAAAACAGTTATAGCTAAACTGTGGCAATAGCATCGGCTCCCACTAAGCATCTTGGGACGATGTAACATTATTAAAATGAACATATTACCAAAGTTTCTTTACTTATTTTGATCCATACCACTTCAGGTCCCTGACTATTTTTTCAAACGGCTTGAAGAGGCTATCAGTAGTTTCATATGGGGCTATAAGAAGGCTAGACGAGCTTTCTTTATGAAACTGCCTTACACACAGGGAGGATTCAAGCTACCTGATTATAAGCTATACTTTTAGGGTGCGTTCACTGGGCGGATTCAAAGCTTATTGATTAGGAATACGCCCGTACTGATTGCATTTGGCTATCAACTTGCACTCAGCTATGATATTAGGTACTCGATACATAAAATATTGGACCCAAACTATTTCAAGAGGGTTAGAATTAAGTTAATCAGAGACGTTGTTCGAATATGGCGTGAAATATGTACCAAATACTCTATACCACCAGTTTACTTCTTTACTCCGTTAAGGGGCAACCCATCACTCCCAGACATATTTCATGATAGCATAGAGCAGTCCTGGGAACAATTGGGCGTACATAATTTAGGGCAACTGTATGGCACACAGGGGGTTCAGACTTTCGCCTCTCTCCAGGAGACATATGGGCTTCCGCAACGTAACTTTTTCAAGTACCTGCAGATTAGGGATTATCTCTTACATAGATGTGAATACAATTACGATCATGAAATACCTGAGATTCTTACATATTTGTATCAACCATCAAGGGAGACAGGCTACACAAAGATAAGCACAATGTACCAGGGGCTTATGTGTTATGCCCCAGATGATAGTGCGCAGCTGGCATTAAGGTGGAGCCAGCGGCTCGCGACGGCAGTGACTGCTACTGAAATACAGGAAGCTCTCGCAACATTAGATCAGTCATCAATCTCTGTCAACCTTAAGCTACAGCAGTTTAGGACAGTCTGTATGCTTTGTCATACGCCGGGATGCATTTCTAAATGGGCACTGTCTGGAGTCTCGGAGTGGTGATATTGCCCTCAGTGCCGCCTTTTGGTGGCAGATATAGTCCATATGTTCGTTGAGTGCCCCGGGCTTAAAGAATTCTGGGACAGCATGCTCCGACTGGTATCGACACAGCTTGGATTCGAAATATGCTTGAATAGTAAATAAATATTATTGGGTCATAAGACAGGGTTGGACTACAGCCTCAGCCTTCTGTTTTCAATCATAATAGTTTGTGCACGCTTATGTATCATCCGGGAATGGATTGACCCTGTACCACCTAGATAATGGAATTTTGGGCCCTGCTTCGTCAAATTTATGAAGGCGAAATGGTAGTCGCTAAGGCCAGGGGACCCCGATCAGTTAAAAAGGCGGAAAGGATCTTGTCTCATTTACATTTGCTTTAGGGGGTTATGACGGCCTGTCATTATTATAACTGGAAGTTTACAGACCTAACCCAATTGCCAACTAAAAAATGCTATTTTTTTGCATTGTGTTCTTTCCTCTACTATAATTTTGGATTACCTTATGTTTTCGCTTCCTATACGGTTTATTTGTACGATGATGTTACATAAATGTATGGCAACAATGAAGATTTAATGTAAACACTTGGTCTGACTCTCGCAGAGAAAATCCAATAAAATAAATAATTTAAAAAAAAAGGTTTAGCTTGCTACAGTTGGGAACAAATTGATGGGAAAAGAGGGTGGGAAAGCATAGCAGGTCGATTAGGGTGTGGTAAAGTATGGAGGAAGAATGGAAAAGGAGGGAGTAAGTGGTAGCGTTGTAATGAGTAAATGGGAGAAACAGAAAGGTGCGGCCTACAGGTACACTCACACAGAGATTTGAATAATTAACGTGGATAAGAGGGTGAGAAGAGAATGAATATGGGTGTGTGGGGGTGCATGAAAGAGTAGGGAGAATGATAGGGAGAAAGGTAGAATGTGAGTGTGGATGCAAGTTTGTTTCAATTGGCATGAATAGAAATAAGGAGTGAACTGTAGTCTGTTAGTGAAGATGTTTAGTATCTACATGACTGGAAAGGAGATTAGATTTTACCCTAGGAGTGACTATCTCGACATTGTTGTGAGAGGAGCAACTATACTCGGGAGCAACTATTATCATCTTGTTGTGATAGAAGCTAGACCCAGGAGCAAAATAACCCCCACCTTATTGTGCGAGAATGTATACCCAGGAGCAAAAATATTCCCAACTTGTTGGGACAGGCTCTATACCCAGGAACACTACCTCAGCGTATCTGTTGTGGGATGGATTTTTGGGCAGATTATCTGGCCCTAGGCAGTTTGTTTGTATGCAGTTGATCAATTGTGCCAATCTAAATTGTTGTATGTTTAGAACAATATCCATATTGCTTTTATTAGTTGAATTTGAAGAGCAAGGGTTGCTAAGTAAGGAAAAAGATAATTGGTAAGTCAATCTTTGACACTATCATCAAAATGTTGAAATTCGAAAATATGCCTAAAATGAAAAGCAGGATAACAGATCTGTTGTCTCTAGCTTCAACAAAACTTGTGGTGTTGATGAACACATGTTAGAGTCTTACTTGAGCTGTGGAACAAATCTGTGATTAAGGGGTTACGGGGGGGGTCACTCAGGGTAGGAAGCCATTGGCTTAATGAGGATGACTCATCATTAGAGATGAGATCAATGGATTACGATGAACAGTGTGCCTGTGTAGTCATAGAGGAAAGCTTAACTAGCATGGAGTACATATAAGTATATTTGTATTTCCTAAGTAGGGACCTTGTGGAGCTTCTTGAAATAATGTTTGGATTTTTTTCTTACAGCTTTGGGAAGGTTTTTTTTTTGGTGTGTTGAGAGGTCAATTCATGGTATAGCTGAACACAGGACCCTTTCCTAGAGGATGTTCCCTTTTTTTCGTCTACTCATATCTCTGTTGTGACCCTTTTTACAGTGCTATGAATGTCTTGCCACTCTCCACACTATCATTGAAGGACTACATTGGTGCTGAATACTTGTGTTTCTACTGACAGGATTTTGCCGCACATGTTTTTTTTTTTTTTTAAATCAATAAAGATTACATAATTAACAAAATGATAAAGGTCACCCATAGTTCCCAAATAAAAGAACCATCAATTTCTTAAGTATCATAATAAATACAATCCATATCGTTTTGAAAACCAAGCAGATTCAATAGCGGCACAGCTAAATAAATAGTTGCAGAATGCAGCTTCATGTCAATTAAAACCTAACTAATTTAGACCCCCTTCTCATTACACCATTCAGATTCAGCCCTCCTCCACCAAGTCATTCAATTCTCATGACAAAGCATGTACAGAATTTATGGATATTGATGAAAGGTTACGTTCTGCAATATTCTCATTTGTGACAATCAAAAAGCTCAAGAGGCCAAATAAAATGTTATTTTGGCTAAGCATGCACTGTGCAGAATAGGCCATCAGGAGGCAAATACAACCCTGACAACTTATGACATAGTTGCCAAATGTAATATTGCTAGATAATTCGCAGAGAACCGCCTCAAAGCTGGTTACCAACCAACATGAACACCATCTGAGCTTGAGAAACATCATCACCCACACAATCCACATTGGCCTAAAGTGCTATAAACTATTTATTTTGTTCAACCAATGATGTGTTTACCTGCCACGTAGTGGGACTGAATATAAATCTACTTTAGTATGTGTGACCAACCTTCATGGACACAACCAACTAATTACTGTGATGCCCCCAAATTAGTTAAATCAAAGGTTGTGTTGAATTCCTCTCACCAAGAATCCAGAGGAATTAAAATATCTTAAAAACACACAGGAGTGATTGTGATAGTTTTGATGCACGATTCTAGTTAGGACATTATATGAATTAAGCACCTGACACCACCATACAGTTTGTCACTCTCAATAGAGTCTGTAAGCCCCTAAAAGGTATTTTAAGCAGATGCAGCAAGATGTAATAAGTAATGATTCTTTTATCACATCCTCATATATATATACGAGAAGGAGAACAACCTAAGTAAAACTTCTTTAGTGAAGAGAGGAAACTGCGGAACAAGTACTTTTTTGAGGCAATGACCATTAATTGTTTTTTGAGGTTCACTTCCATGGTTCATTTTGCTGATGTAGAAAGGTGTGTTGTGTCTTAGGTTTTGAATTTATGGCTGATTGATGGTCACAGTTTTTGAGGAAAGAGTGATGTGTTGCGTCTTAGTGTGCTCTTGGTGGTTTGTGTCTCAGTTGTGTAACGATGCTTAACCCTTATTGTGGAATGCATTGAACACATGTAATGTCAGTGTTCCCTGCTTAGAAGTATCCCTGCAGTGACAAGTGAATTTTCTCAGTTGGTGGACAGAGCTGATAAGACAAGGTTCTCATAATTTGGTGTGTTACATGGAACCTACTTCTGAGGATAGGTGTAAATGGAAGTAATAGAAAAAAAAATGAAATATAAAGTAGCTTCATTATAACAATTTATTTGATATCAGAGTCCATGCAGATGGTTAGTAAATGTTTCTTACAAGGGGAATATAAACAAGTAAGATATCAGGAAAGTCTCTGGAAGACTGATGAACTGGCAAGTTCTTAATCAAAGTCTAAAATACCCAAAGAAAATCATAAAAGGTAAGTAGACTGATTGTCAGTGGAGGTTCTTTTGTTTCCATTTACACTGGGCTTTTCCTTTGGTTGGTTGGATATTTGCTGAAGCACCCTAGCCAAACCCCCTGAATGGGACAAGGAAAAGGTGTCAATAACATTCATGTTATGGTATCTGAGCTAATGTACTCCACATCACCATATGAATTCCCTGCTGAACCTCCTCCTTCTTTTTGAAAGGCCATCTTTTCAAAGAATTATGTGGCCTCTGAAACATCTTAAAATACAGAGACCACTTCAGTCCCTCTGCAAGTACAGAAACCTTTTAACCGTCCTCTGTTCGATGCCACAAGGAATCCACATAAACATGTAGGAAAAATCTTACTTGATGCTGAAAAAGCACTTGATAGGGTTTTGTGGCAGTATCTATGGTATGTTATTGGCATTGGTGGACAATTCATAAAATGGATTCAAGCATTTGAAGTTAATCTCAGGGCTAAGGTTATGATTGATGGTAGTTCTTCTGAATATTAAAAAATGTAAATATATTACCTACTGGCGGTCACTGGCAGTTTGAAGAATCTTCACTACATTTTCAAAACTAGTTTGCCAGTCACTTCAACTGCTGTCTGGTAAAGTTGTGGGGTGGTCAATTGGGGGCCGAGAAAAAGGGGGCTCCAAAAATGCATTTTCCCCATGGAATTTCCCATTGGAATTTTATACATGACTATAGCCCGAACCGCTGAATGGAAATACACAAAGTTTGGCAAAAAAACTTGATCTTGATCCAGAAAGAGTGCTTTTTGTAATTTGGTGTAAATCTGTTCAGTAGTTTTGGAGTTATTAGAGTAAAAAGATTTATGTATATCTAGAGACACAGATCAACCTTGAATCCACAGCGGTGGATCCACAGATCCATGCGCCAGCAGCAGTGCCGTGATTGGCTGGCCGCAACCAGAGAGGAAAGTTGCAGCCGCTGTTCTGTGCATTGGGACTCTGTTTCCAGGGGAAAAATAACATTTAAAAGTGATAGAAGGGGTCAGAGTAGAGGAACCCTGACCCCCTGGGACTGATGGAGGGGTCTGTGAGGGACCTCTCATGGGCAAGAAATTGTCTAAAAATGGTTTGTTTTGAGCGCGCGAGGGTCTGCGAATCCACCGTGGTGCTCTATGGCACCCCCTGTGTGCTCCCTGGCGGTCCACAGATCCAGACCCCAAATAATCAAACACATACACCCACTCACAGATCCACACACCTATTCACACCCCAACTTACACACCCATACAACCACTTACACACCCATACTGTAGTGTAGTTCCTATTTCCCTAATAGGCTCTGCGCATTGGAATAATATACCCTATAGGTTTGACATAGGACTGAGGTCAGTATGTCCCTATCGAGTATATTAAACTTAATTACTTTGTGCCAGCTAACTCAGAGGCCACTAGAAACTCCTTGTGAACAAGAAGGGAGTAGTTTCTGGCAACCGCATAAACATGACAACTTTGTTTCCCTTTAGAATCGGAACGCTCTCAGAATCGTGGAAACAATAGATAACAGTTTCACTCAGCTAATCGTGCATGCTTAGTTTCTTCAGAGTTACACAGAAAGAATAGACGGGCGTTTCAATAAAAGGATTTATTGAACAGTCTTGTTTCTCGTGTAAGAGATATGAGCTGTTATGATCACAAGACAGTAAGCAAGATATATAATGTACAGCGTAAGCAGTAGAAAGAAATAATACTGCGCTAGCATTATCTTTTAGCTATGACACATATATTCATATACATAAATAACATAAGCTAAAAATGTGAGTACTCATACGATGCTTCTCTAAGCTAGTTCTACCCCAGTGTACCTAACCTAACCGCAGTGTAGTGCAAGGTAAGAAGTAGGTGAACTATTCTATAGTATGGTATGCTATAGTCTAGTATGCCAAGAGTCTGGTATGCCAAGAGTCCCTCTAGGTTCTAGTCAGCTCCATACCTTGAGAATGAGAGAGGTGGGAATCTCCTTCCGAGTCTCGAACTCAAACACCCCGCGAAGAGAGTCAGAACACTGGAGGCTGGATTCTCTGCGAGCAGGGATGACAGCGTCTCTTCTCAGTGCGTCAGGCCGGGACACGGGCTCCTCTAAAGTCGAGGTCTCCTCCGAACTTGCTTGGGCAAGGGAAGGTATATTTATACCTGGTAGGTGCCTTGGAATGTTAGCATTGACGTGAAGTCGGACAGAGGAAGACGTCAGGAATGAACCCTTAAGGAATAGTGGTTCATGCATAATAAATGAGTTCTTGGAGAAATCCATAATCCTGTGCTAGGGGAACTCCCAAGAGCTTAAGGGTCTGGTTTCTAAGAACTCGTTGTGATGTTAGGGTGGACGGATGTCGGTGACCATGCCTGTATTTGGAGTGCATGGCTAATGCCTAAATAAGGACTGGGATTTTATGCCTATATAAGGGCAATGCGAATTGTGCCTATATAAGGACATGTTTCAGGAAAGCCTATATACGGACATCTAAAGCGGAATACAACACCCACTCCACTTTCGAATGAACGATAGTACTAAATGCTAAACATGAAATGCTAAACATTAAACTGAGTACCACATGTTGCTAAAAACATTTCTAAAAGCATATTAAAATAAGTTTTTTTTTAAAAAGAAACTGTTGCTAAAACATGTAATGCAATAGGTACTGTACATTTTAAAGCATTTTTCATTCTAAGCATATATTATAAATAAAATGCAACATGAATGAATAAACAGAAATATATACATATGACGAAATGGTTGACAAGTTTTCAAAAATCAAAGCCATTGCATATCATGAAATTTTGGTAAACAAGGTGACAAAGTGTCCCTGGAAGTATTCAAAGAAGTCTGTTTTATATGAATAGTTCTACTGTAAGCAGATTGATTTGCCATGTATTTTCAAAACAAATGGAGAAAAAGAAAAAGTTCAATTTTTAGGAAGAGTTCCAAGTTTTGTTCTGTTTTGAAAATATGGAGGCCAAATTTCATTGCGTCCCTGGTACACTGAGAGCCGAATCAAAGTCAGTGTATGGGTCTGGTGTAAACATGAAATCATCTATTTCTATAGACAAAATATCGTCTACCGATGTTGGTGACATTCGGAACACCTCGTTCAGAAAGTTAACTGCACAGAGATGAGAAGCATCGCCTTCAGCATAGGATGCCGCAGCAATGTTCGCGTCCGTTGTTACCTGTGTGCCTGTTGATCCATCTCGTACCTCAGCAGCAGCAGGAAGCGTCTGTGAGATCTCAATGAATGCCGTCATCAGGATTGGTAGCCTCTGGGGACAACACAGAGCATGGGCCGTTATCGGGTCCAGCAGAGTATCGATATCCATTGGCATGACTGATGGGAGTGTTAGACAGGTGTCTAGCACGTATTCTTCACCGCAAAGCAGGCAGCGTAGAACAGGTAAGATGCAATCTAGCCAGATTGGTCTGAATGACAGAAACCATGTTGTATTAAGTTCCCGTAGACGAGGTATGCCCAAAAGTTGCACTATGCGCTCACGGCACTTCCGTTCTAGGAGAGCTTTCTCCACATCGCTCGGAGTGATGACGGTGAATAGGCTTGCCATAGCGTAGTAGTAGGAATAGAAACAGGATTCCCGCATCAAGTGCTAGAATTAATGGCACACCACCAAACACCGAATGTGCAAAGTTTGGGATGATTCCGAGGACTGCCTGGAAGGGTGCTAACAGTCCTGAACAGATGGTCTTAAAGACATGTACAATTCCGCTCGTATCAGACATGTTTAAGATACGTCCCATCATTTCTACGAAATGTATAGGGCAGTTTGTACGAATTAAAGCCTGTATCTCAGCCGAAGTCCTTGCAATTTGTAAATCATAGGTTTCTTTGGCCGAGGTCCAAGGCACGGTTTGTTGCAAAAGCATGGCTTTCATTCTGCTTAAAGTATCAAAACGTATAAAAGAAACATTCAATGAAGGCCATAGAGGCGACTCCCTGACTGTCTTTGTTTGGGGGAACAATACTTGCATACAACAAGTAACCCTGGAGCCGACCGTTACCAGATATGGGATGCCACAGCAACTCTGATCATTCAACATGAGGTAACTCCCATTAGAAAGTTGTCCAAACGTTGGATTAATCACAGCAGCTGGTGTACCCTGCAGGTGGCAGGACAAGTTTGCCACAGAACCATTACAAGCCCTGTGTAAAGAAATGTCCTGACATATGAGTGAACCGCTTAGTGCATTTTTACAGTGTGTACCGCTTAGAAACACTTCACGATCCCCACTCCAACATCTGTATTCGTAAGGTAAATCCCAGGATGTCTTAATGTATTCTTTACCCAACCTTTCATATTTGCCTGCTTGCATTTGTTTGAGGCAATACTGAAACTGAAAAGTAGAGACAGGCAGAGTTATTTTGCCATGAATAAGCCATTCTGTAGCTGGTTTTTCTGCTACCATAAATGGTAATTTTTCCAGTTTTTCAATGCTCAGCACTGTATACTTTGCTCCCCTTTGTGCCAGTTCGATCTGTTTATCTGTTAGATTGTATTCCGAAAACAGAGACGACGTGTTGATAAAACGCCAAGGCACATAGCCTGCACGCAAGGATTGCAGCGTCCAGCTTAATAACATAATAGAACGTAACTGAGATTGGCCTTGTTGTAACATGGCTAAATCTTGTTCCAGTATGTCAATAGCAGAGGATACATATTGTCCAATGAATAAATTCTGGATGACAAAGTTGTTAACCCATTGTCGACCACAGTGAGAGATTTCTCTAAGTTAATACGATCAAGTTCACGTATTCTTTCTGCGGCCTCTGCCTGTGAAACCTTCCATATCTCATTATAAGCAGCATAAATGCCGGCATATATGAAACGTTTTTGACGCGGTTTTCTTGGTCCTAGCAAGGAATTCCCTAAGGTCTGCGTCTTCTTTAAGTAAAGATAAGTGTTGTTTCACATCCTCGAGTGTAGATTTTTGTAACCAGTCAAGGCACAATTTTCCTACACTGTATGTTGTTACTACCCCTGGATGTTGTCGTTGAACATATCGTGGGTCTGGCCTATTGATAGTAAAGCCCTGTATTCTATTCAGGAATCTTTCTTGACAGATGTTTGTGTCTGTGGGCCAGAGTAACCATTTTTTCCAATCAGGATCTGTTCTGTTGGTTTTGTTGTATTCCTCTTAGGGTGTCCATACACGGGCTTTACTGTATCATGTCCTTATATAGGCACAATTCGAACAGCCCTTATATAGGCATAAAATCCCAGTCCTTATTTAGGCATTAAACCATGCACTCCAAATACAGGCATGGTCTCCGACATCCGTCCACCCTAACGTCACAACGAGTTCTTGAAGAACAGACCCTTGAAGCCGGGAGTTTCCTAGCACAGGACTATTGATTTCTTCAAGGACTCATTTATTATGCATGAACCATTATACCTTAGGGGTTCAATCATGACGTCTTCCGCTGTCCGATTCACGTCAATGCTAACATTCTGAGGTACCTCTCAGGTATAAATATACCTTCCCCAGCCCTTGTAAACTAGAGGAGACCTCGACTTCAGAGGAGCCCGTTTCCCGGCCTGACGCACTGAGAAGACGCTGTCATCCCTGCACGCAGAGAGTCCAGCTTCCAGTGATCTGACTTCCCTTGCGGGGTGTTGGAGTTCGAGTCTGGCAAGAGATTCCCACCTCTCTCATTCTTAAAGGTATGGAGCTGACTAGAACCTAGAGGGACTCTTGGCATACTAAGACTCTTGGCATACTAGGCATACTAAGCATAACATACTCTTAGTGTACCATAGTAAGGAATACTTCACCTACTTCATACCTCTCCCTACACCTAGGTTAGGTTAGGTACATTGGGGTAGAACTAGCTTAGCAACGCATCGTATGAGTACTCGCATTTTTAGTCTGTGTTATTTATGTAAATGAATATCTACTAAAGATAATGCTATCGCAGTACTATTTATTTCTACTGCTTACGCTGTACATTATTTATCTTGCATACTGTCTTGTGATCATAACAGCACATATAACTACACGAGAAACAAGACTGTTCAATAAATCTTTTATTGAAAACGCCCGTCTATTCTTTCTGTGTAACTGTGAGGAAACTAAGCATGCACGATTGAGCTGAGTGAAACGGTTATCTATTGTTTCCACGACTCTGGGACACATTCTGATTCTAAAGGGAAACAAAGTTGTCATGTTTTGCGGCTGCCAGAAACTACTCCCTTCTTGTTATCCAAGGAGTTTCTAGTGGCCTCTGAGCTAGCTGGCACAAGTAATTAAGTTTAATATACTCGATAGGGACATACTGACCTTAGTCCTATGTCAAACCTATAGGGGATATTATTCCAATGCGCAGAGCCTATTAGGAAATAGGAGCTACACTACATGGCGCCCAACGGTTTGGTAAGGCGGTAATTTAACGCTAGATACGGAGTAACTCAGCTGTGCTTTTTCTCTCAGAGACCCCTACCCATATACTCCAAAAGAGCGTCTGGAGTGGGCAGGGTTAAGTATCCGCCACAGCAACATAGGGAAAACACCCTATATATTAGCTGTTTGGTTTGCTCAACGTTGAAGGATACAGTGTTCCAAAATATTGTGCACCTTATCTTTTGTCTCCTTGCAACTTGTTCTACATTTTTTCAAAAACAGAATGCCTGGCTCCGACACTGAGACCGGAAACGGTGGTGTTGCGGATCAGCCAGCTACAACAGCTTATAATATCACAGGTTTTATTGAAACCGAGGAGGGTGTTATAGACATCCCTCAAAACTTAAGAAGAGCCATAACTCTAAAACTTATAAAACACGGTCTACCACCAAGAGGCGGTAGAGCAGTTTTCATGATAGAGGCACACGAATCCTTTCAGACAGAGGTATTCTATTCATGGGTAATATTTCCTGAATCAAATTCAGTAACACACACGTTTCACTTCTACAAAGAAGATGATCCACCAGAGGAATATATTCCTTTCGAGGATATTGAAATTCCATTAACATACCAGGAGCATCAGCTCTGGTTTAAAGCGCCCTAAAACATCACAGAAACATTACCAGGCTCGGTCCACTAGGTAGACCAGGAGCAACATGGCCGATTTTAGCCGGCTATACACCTCATCCTGACATTGAAGAAATGTCAGGCGAGGAACTACTTGTTCAACTACAAGAAATAATAAAAATATACACACAATTGGTCCAATATGTCATGCGGACTTTCACAGTCCAACAACCATTGACACTTCCAAATCAAACTCCTCAACAGGGGAATACACTAAAAATTACACCACAGACTCTTTACGCCGTCATGGGTAAAATGCCCACAAAACGTGAGCAAATTCCGTTCTGGATAGCTCAAAAAATTACTCAAATCGAAGCAGTATTTCCAAATACTAGCCCGTTTGAAAAACACAGAATCCTAACAATCAGTTTACCAATGGGGATCACACCACAACTGGAAGACTGCACCACTTGGGGCTCAGTCTTTGCTGCCATCTATACTAAAACACATGGTATTCCATCAATTGCGGTAATACCAGATGTCCTGAAACAAATTCAAAATGAATACGGGGCAGAGCCTGCTCTGAATTTAGGTATGAGATTACTGAAAAATTTCGACCAGGTCTCAATAATATTATCTAATATTAAAGGGGAGGCAGCAGCAGTGGCGATCCGCCAACGATTAAGGGAATTCGATGTTACAGAACATCAAACTGAACTACCCAGAATAATTGAACAATCTTATGCAGAATTAGGCAGAGATAGTTTGGGTGGAAAACCAGTGAAGCCAAAACTAGCTGAAAATCCTGAAAAGGTCTCTATTAAACAGACTCCTACATCTTCTAAAAAGAAGTGGGAAACTAATAAACAAAACTCAATCGAGAATCGTTCTCAATCCCGGGGTAGGTCTCCTCAAAAGGAGCCCTCTGAAAGGAGGTATAACCTCAGGAATAGGGATAATTTGAGAAAACCTGACAGGTATCAAGATACTGATACACGTTCCTCTCGTCCCTTTCAGATCTCATCACAGACTTCGGAAAGAAGAGGACGGTCAGAACATAGAGTGAAGTCCAAAGAAGATAAACACGCTCCAAAAAATAAAACAAAACCTCAATTCTCCAAAAAGAAAGTAGCAGGTCTAAAAATCAGACATGCCGAGGATACTGAGAAAACAACTCAAGAACGGAGAATGGGCTCAGACAATGCTGGACAGTGCAGCAGAAGTCACAATAGCTCGCCAGAACCTGAAGGAACTTCTGGAGATAGTGGACTTGAATGAGTACATTACAGTTGAGATTGTAGACTGTCAGGGTTCACGGTAGGTTTCCTCCTTCCATCTCTACACTGATGACTATCTCTCCCTTACAGACTAAACTGAAGGCAGGTTATCCCCTTAGCTGGAGTGCTAGCTGGCATCGCAGAAATTGTAATATGGCTGCCAAAATTCCAGCACTGCTACAGCATAGTGCTGTTTAGCAGTCTAGTCTTCTTAAATAATGAAGGTCAGGTGAAGTGCGCTTCAACATTCCACAGTGCACTTCACTGAAGAAATTCCTGAGAGAGCACCTGTTCCTGAGGCGTCGCGAAAGTTAGTTAGGGTAGTTGCGTTTAAATATCGGGTTTTAGTTTCGTCGGAATTCTCTTGCACTATGAAATAAGGTCAGTGTATATTTAAAAGAACCAAATGCATTTTTCTGCTTAAGCTGAACGTTCAAATAATAGCACTCTTCAAAGAATTCCCAGTGCTTATATTTAAAAAGACTCTTGTCACGCTTGGTTGAGAAGGTTAAAGACCGTGATGAATTAAAGTAACTTAGTCATTTTCCTTTTTACCGCATTTGTTAAATGCATGTGAAAGAGATTAGTCATCCACTTGTCAGCAAGGTTAAAAGGGTCAACTAACTCTGTAGTTGAAATTCGTTTCTGTTAAAGAAATCTCCAGCTCCTAAATAAATCAAATAAGATGGAAGCACAAGCTTGCACAGACAAATTAAATTAGCACAGTTGCCTACAATTCATTTAATTAACTACTGAAAGGGAGCTCAAGAGAACCCTATCATTTCTGCTATACTAAAAACTTGTGAAGAGCTCTTTTATTAATTCAGAAGAAAAAGAAGAATTAAAGCAGCCTAATAAGAATAAAACTGATAAGATAAAGGAGCGTAATACACAGTGAGTACAGTAGATGAAGGGCATAATAAATATAACCAATTCAAAAAGAAAAGAATAAAAAGCAAACATTTACCACAATCTTTCTTGCATCATAGCCACAAGCCAGAATCTGCGGCAGGACGTTCCTGAAATAGAAAAAGAAAATAAACAAGCTAAGTAAAAACTTCTCATCTCAACCAGACAAACAACACGAGAAGTAAGAAGAGTAGCAAGCTTCCCAAGTTTCCCTGGTAAGATAAGTTATCTAATATAAAAGAGAAGTTGGTCACAAGTAAGTGCTGAGTAAATGCTAAAGTTGAATTGTGTACAGGTCTGCAAGAAGTAAGAAGAAAAGAAGACCTTGCAGAACAGGCAGAGCGCAGGAAGCTGTCTCTTCTCTGTCCCCAACCCCTTTCCCCCTTAGAACTTACCTGCGATGGAATGCTAGAAGGCCTAGCAGGGAAGGTTCTGAAAGGGCATTGGAACTAACGTCGTTCTGCTCCTGTGCGGTTCAATAGAGGAAAGACATTGGTCCTGACAGAGTGAAGTGCCCACGTTGGTACAAGCACCCGAGCAGAATGGCGGAGGGTTTGATTTTAAAAATCTAGGTGAGATTTTAAGTAACATTCAAAGAGATTTGGAGGCAGTTAGGGAGGAAAATAAAATCCTTAGACAAGAAATAATTACCTTTAAAATGGGAGATACAGTTTCAGGGACCAGTCAAGGAACCACATTCTTAGAAACCCAAGGACCAAACACAAGTCCTATATCCATAGCCCCCACACAAGTTATCCACTCATTGTCCCCAGTAATCCCTCTTGCTCCTCCGGAGAGGTTTAATGGAGACCCGCACAAAGCACAAATTTTTTTGACACAGTGCTCTCTGCATTTCATGTGCCGCCCAACGATTTTCCCCGATGCTCAATCCCGGGTAGCCTTTATCCTCTCCTATCTTAGTGGAGATGCCGCTTCTTGGTCGATGCCTCTTGTTACCAAAGATGACCCAATTTTGTACAATCTAGACAACTTCAAAAAGAATTTCTCCGAATTTTTGATAGAAGAACTGCATCACAGGCTTCAGACAACGAGCTGTTAGAGTTGAAACAGGGAAATCGAGAGCTAGTGTCGTATTTGGCCCAATTTAACAAACTAGTGGTCGAGACCAACTGGCCCGAAGATAAAAGAGCAGCTGTATTCTACAGAGGACTGCGAGAGGAACTCAAAGACGTGTTGTCCCAAATTCCCAATCGCCCTTCTGACATCTCAGAATTAGTAGACTTAACTCTAGAAATCGATTATCGACAAAGCGAACGGAAAGGAGAACGAAGGAGGGAGTTCAGGTCCAGTGTTCCCCGTTTTGATCGGGTAAAGGTCGAGTCTACGCGGGCTGTAGAGAGTTCTTCTGGAGTAGAACCCATGCAGATCGGTGTGGTCAGAGGTCCACTGACGAAGGAGGAGAAAGACAGGAGAAGACTGAATAAGTTGTGCCTGTACTGCGGTGGAGGTGGACATTTTGTCAAAAATTGTATAAAAAGACCTAAATTGCCCGCAAAGGAGAAGGAAAACTAGCGGCACCACCGGTCAGCGGAGTTGGACTGGTGGATGCGAATGAAGGAACAACTCCACATAATCATCAGTTGGCAAACACTCTACAAGTCTCCTCACCCCATTTGGTTATGACAGTGACGTTAAGATTCAGGAATGAAGCTTTGGCGGGAATTACGGTTATGGTAGATTCTGGAGCAACTGGAAATTTCTGCGATCACAAATTCGCTAGCCAAATTGGACTACAAGCAATTAAAAAGAGAAAAATGAGAAGGTTAGAGCGGTGGATGGTACGGATCTAACTTCAGGGCCCATAACCAGTCACACAGAATTGGTGCACATGATTACAGTCGAAGGCCATCAAGAAAAATTGCAGTTCAATCTAATAGACGCCCCTCAATTCCAATTGATTCTAGGTTTGCCGTGGTTGACAGAGCACAACCCACAGATCAATTGGGCAGCACGAACTATTCAACTAAATTCGGAATATTGTACAAGAAATTGTTTCAATTGTCCAACAAATCCTTCTCAGCCCAGTGCAGTCGCCCAGTTGTGTGAAAATGGAGGTTCGGTGTGTGTCATACAAACTACTGTTGTACCCGAAGAGTATCAAGACTTTGTGGATGTTTTTGATGAAGTGAAGGCTGAGAAGCTACCGCCCCACAGACCCTACGATTGTAAAATCGACCTTGAACCTGGGGCTAACTTGCCATGCAGCCGGATCTACGCTTTGACGGAGAAAGAAAACATTCATTTGAAGGAATACCTTGCCAAAAATTTAGAGAATGGATTTATCAGACCATCCCAGTCTCCGGTCTCCTCCCCTCTTTTTCGTACCAAAGAAGAGGGGATCTCAGGACTTGTATTGACTTTAGGGCAATTAACAGGATAACAATTAAAAACCGTTACCCGCTACCCCTAATTTCCGTATTGATTGATCAGGTGAAGGAAGCAAAGATTTACACTCGTCTAGATCTACGAGGAGCATACCATTTGATCAGGCTCCGGGAAGGCGATGAGTGGAAGACTGCGTTCAGGACTAAATATGGCCTTTACGAGTATCTGGTCATGCCGTATGGTCTTTGCAACGCTCCAGCGGCCTTCCAGTACTTCATCAATGATGTCCTAAGTGAATTTATTGATCGATGCGTCATAGTTTATATAGACGACATATTGATTTATTCAGACTCAGTTGAAGACCACCCAAACCAGGTCCGAGCTGTTTTACAACGATTACGAGAAAATTCACTATACGTAAAACTGGAAAAATGCCTATTCAATACTGATACAGTGGAATTCCTGGGCTTTGTATTATCACCTGCAGGAGTGAGAATGGACGAGCAGAAGGTGAAAGCTATAACGAAGTGGAAAGCCCCTACCAGTGTCAAAGAGGTTCAAAGCTTTATTGGATTTTCCAACTTTTACCGCCGATTCATTCACGGATTCTCCCAGAAAATTCTCCCCTTAACTCGTCTTCTAAAGAAAGGAGTTCCATTTAAATGGTCTGAAGAAGCTGAAGAGGCCTTTAGATTGATGAAAGACAGCTTTACCACGGCACCTGTTTTACTTCATGCAGATCCCTCTGAGCCTTTCTATTTGGAGACAGATGCTTCGGACCTGGCCATCGGAGGAATACTTTCACAAAGGCATAAGGATACGGGACAATTACACCCGGTGGCTTACCGCTCCCGTAAGCTCAACCCTGCGGAATGTAATTATACAATTACCGAGAAGAACTTTTGGCAATCAAAGATGCCTTTAAAGATTGGAGGCACTACTTAATGGGAGCTAAGCACACCGTGACGGTGTTTACGGATCACCGCAATCTGAAATTCCTGCGATCTGCTCGTACTCTCACACCACGACAACTACGTTGGTCTCTGTATTTCGCAGATTTCGATTTTGTAATTACCTTTCGTCCAGGATCTAAGAATGGAAAGGCTGATGTTCTTTCTCGATTGGACACCGAAAATCAAACTCCTGTCATTACTAACCAACAAATCATACCTGAAGATAAAATCATTGGAGTTATCTCTCTCGAGCCCTTCGAAAATCACGTTCGGAATACCATGTCTGACCTGGAAATGGAGAATTGGGCCACAGAAGATCCTCAACGTCTCGTCCACAACGGTCTTCCATATCATGGCACCAATCTGTATTTACCTACTAAGGAACTCCAGTTGAAGGCAATGCAAGAATGTCACGATAACCCTTTGGCGGGCCATAAGGGCGTCTCCAAAACTGAAGAGTTACTTAGACGTAGTTTCTGGTGGCCATACATGTGCAGAGACATTCGTCAATACGTTCTGGGCTGTGAGATTTGTGCACGGGGAAATCGGACAGGCAGGCTCCAAAGGTCTTCTACAACCCATGCCAACCCCCACATCCTTGGCACACAGTCTCCCTAGATTTAATTGTAGATCTGCCCTCTTCCCATGGTTATGATACCATTCTTGTGGTAGTGGACACCTTTAGCAAGATGGCACACTTTGTACCTTTCATGGGAACACCTACTGCTAAACAACTTTCCCAACTTTTTAATCAACATATCATTCGCCTTCATGGCATTCCAAAGGTACTCATTTCAGACAGAGGCTCCCAGTTTCTATCAAAATTTTGGAAGGCCTACATCAAAGGTCTTAATATAGACCATCGTTATTCTACCAGTTTTCACCCAGAAACTGATGGGCAGACTGAACGCATTAATCAAGAACTAGAACAATACTTACGGCTTTATTTGTTAGATGAAGAGGGTGATTGGCCTGACCATTTATGGACAGCTGAATACTCCTACAATAATGCTCAAAATGTATCTACTGGTCATTCCCTTTCTTTGTAAACGCAGGCAGACATCCTAATTCTCATGCTAATTTTGATAAGATAGATGTTCCAGCTGTTCAAGACATTGCTCAACAAATGACTAAAATCCACCACTCTGTAATCCAGAACTTGTCGATTGCGAAGGATCGTTATAAACACTTCGCTGATCGCAAACGTAAAAGAACCTGATCTTCAGGCAGGAGACTTGGTTTGGTTGAGCACTAAAAATCTTAGACTCAAGGGTTCCCGTAAATTCCAGCCCCGTTTTATGGGTCCCTATCCTATTGAGAAGGTTATCAATCCTGTCACTTATCAATTATCTCTCCCAGGCACTACTAAAATTCACCCAGTGTTTCATATTTCTCTCCTCAAACCCATTCAACCAGATTTGCGTAAAAGTTCTCCTCCGGATCCTTTAATTCTTAATGGTGAGGTGGAGTATGAGGTTAAACGCATCTTAGATTCACGCATCATTCGTAATGAACTTTTCTACCTCATTGATTGGAAGGGTTATGGACCTGATGAGCGTTCTTGGGAAAAAAGTACTGATGTTCATGCCCCCGATTAATTAAAGCCTTTCATGCCAAATTCCCAGCCAAACCTCGACTGGAGGAAACCCCGTTGGGAGGGGGTACTGTCAGGGTTCACGGTAGGTTTCCTCCTTCCATCTCTACACTGATGACTATCTCTCCCTTACAGACTAAACTGAAGGCAGGTTATCCCCTTAGCTGGAGTGCTAGCTGGCATCGCAGAAATTGTAATATGGCTGCCAAAATTCCAGCACTGCTACAGCATAGTGCTGTTTAGCAGTCTAGTCTTCTTAAATAATGAAGGTCAGGTGAAGTGCGCTTCAACATTCCACAGTGCACTTCACTGAAGAAATTCCTGAGAGAGCACCTGTTCCTGAGGCGTCGCGAAAGTTAGTTAGGGTAGTTGCGTTTAAATATCGGGTTTTAGTTTCGTCGGAATTCTCTTGCACTATGAAATAAGGTCAGTGTATATTTAAAAGAACCAAATGCATTTTTCTGCTTAAGCTGAACGTTCAAATAATAGCACTCTTCAAAGAATTCCCAGTGCTTATATTTAAAAAGACTCTTGTCACGCTTGGTTGAGAAGGTTAAAGACCGTGATGAATTAAAGTAACTTAGTCATTTTCCTTTTTACCGCATTTGTTAAATGCATGTGAAAGAGATTAGTCATCCACTTGTCAGCAAGGTTAAAAGGGTCAACTAACTCTGTAGTTGAAATTCGTTTCTGTTAAAGAAATCTCCAGCTCCTAAATAAATCAAATAAGATGGAAGCACAAGCTTGCACAGACAAATTAAATTAGCACAGTTGCCTACAATTCATTTAATTAACTACTGAAAGGGAGCTCAAGAGAACCCTATCATTTCTGCTATACTAAAAACTTGTGAAGAGCTCTTTTATTAATTCAGAAGAAAAGAAGAATTAAAGCAGCCTAATAAGAATAAAACTGATAAGATAAAGGAGCGTAATACACAGTGAGTACAGTAGATGAAGGGCATAATAAATATAACCAATTCAAAAAGAAAAGAATAAAAAGCAAACATTTACCACAATCTTTCTTGCATCATAGCCACAAGCCAGAATCTGCGGCAGGACGTTCCTGAAATAGAAAAAGAAAATAAACAAGCTAAGTAAAAACTTCTCATCTCAACCAGACAAACAACACGAGAAGTAAGAAGAGTAGCAAGCTTCCCAAGTTTCCCTGGTAAGATAAGTTATCTAATATAAAAAGAAGTTGGTCACAAGTAAGTGCTGAGTAAATGCTAAAGTTGAATTGTGTACAGGTCTGCAAGAAGTAAGAAGAAAAGAAGACCTTGCAGAACAGGCAGAGCGCAGGAAGCTGTCTCTTCTCTGTCCCCAACCCCTTTCCCCCTTAGAACTTACCTGCGATGGAATGCTAGAAGGCCTAGCAGGAAGGTTCTGAGAAGGGCATTGGAACTAACGTCGTTCTGCTCCTGTGCGGTTCAATAGAGGAAAGACATTGGTCCTGACATAGACACCAGGGTTAGTACTTCACAAAAGTTATATGAAATAACACTCCGGATGGAGGGAGACAAACCTAGACAGGTGAAAGCACTCTTTTGGGAAAAACGTTCAAGGGGCTATGACATACTTCTAGCAGAAAAAGACTGGCCACCACAATTTGTCAGGGAGTGCCCACACGGCGAGGACATTATTATGCCTGCCTTCTCCAACCATATTCCAATTCACCTAAAATATACATATGCCAGGAAATGGGCAGTAGCCCAGGCCCCAGCATTATATAAAAATCATGTAGGATGGGATGAGGACTCACCTCACCATAAAATACATCTGAAACATGAACCAACTGCACAAAGGCAGTACCCAATAAAGCAAGAAGCTAAAAAACAGGTCAGGGAGATCTTAGATCAACTTGAATACCAAGGGGTGATTGAAACATGCACCTCCTCAATGAACAATCCTTTGTTTCCTGTCTCCAAACCAGACAATACCTATCGTCTAGTTTTGGATTACAGACACTTAAACACTTGTTGTAAAACATTTGCAGTGCAAAATGCACATAGCACAGCATTAATGAATAACATTGTGCGTAAAAAATATAAAACCACAATAGATATCTCAAATGGTTTCTTTTGTCAAAACATAGCACCTGAAAGCAGGTACTTAACAGCATTCTCCATAATGGGGACCCAGCGTCACTTTTGTCGACTCCCACAAGGGTTCAAGAATAGCCCAGGATTATTCTCAGCGAGGGTAACAGAGTTACTACAAATTTATGACAATGAGGCATTGTCCTATGTCGATGACATCTATCTGACAGATGATGACCTGGACAAACACTTGAACAGGGTGAGCACCATTATATTGGGCTTCGCCTCTGAGGGCTACAAGTTCAACTTTAAAAAGTCCCGAATTGCCCATCTCAATGTCCTGTTTCTAGGATATGAGCTTTCAAGTGAAGGCAAGAGCTTGGCAGCTAACTTTTAGAAAAGTGTGCGCTGCTCCAACCTCCAAAAACGCTAAAAAACTTACAATCTGTCCTGGGTTTCCTAAACTTTGGTAGAACTTACATTCTAAACTACGCAGAAAGGGTTAAACCTCTCTACGCATTAATCAAACCTGATTTTTCAATCAAAAATTGGACACAAGAACACACTGAGATCTTGCGTTCAATACAGGCTAACATGTTAGCAACAAATCACTTACAAACACGCGTAAGTCAACGCAATTTGGTGATCCGAATAATTTCGGGTCAATGCGGATTCACCTACTTAACATTTAATGAGGGTGAGAAAATACCAATTGCATACAAATCTCATTTGTACACACAAGCGGAAATGCGCTTCAGTTCAACTGAAAAAATTCTGACAGCAGTTCAAACTGCAGTAGCAAAAGAAAGAGCCCTAGCACAAGGGAAACGCATTATTGTCGTCACCCCAGTACCAGCTTTAGAAGCGGTCACAAAAGCAAGCATTCCAAATGCTAAAGCATTACATCCAAGATGGATACAATGGGTTAATTCTCTTGCTGCAACGGATGTTGAATATGTTTTTGATCCAGATTTAAAAACACAAGCATTCCTGCAATATGAACAAGAATGTCCTCTGCCTACTGAAATTCTGCCTCTTGATCAGTACGAATTCATAATTTACACTGACCGATCTGCACAACCCGCAACAGGGGGTAAGCAAGCTTACAGTGCAGCGTGTGCAATCGTTAAAGGTCGCATGCCAGATGGCATCTTCAGACCTATGGTCACAAAAACTCAATCTCTAGGAGATTGTACAGCTCAGCGAGCTGAACTACAAGCATTCAAACTGGCACTTGAAAGTACAGATCGCGAATTCCCCACACTAATCTTGTGCGATTCTTTTTACTGTGTGCAGTCGTATAATGAATATACACAAAATTGGCTTGAAAACGGGTTCAAAGATGCAAAAGGTGGCACAATAAAGCACAAAACGCTTTGGGAACAAGTAGTTCAGTTGAAAACGAACTACCAAAGGCTCACGTGATACACACACTGAGTCATCAACGTGATGGCGTTCACGTTGCAGGAATTCATTGGCTGACGAAGCCGCAAAGGGGCTGTTCAGACGGCTTCCGTAGCTGCGATCACTCATTCAAAAACAAAAATAGACAGTGAGATAATGTTGGCTGTCAAAGCTACAAGCAAAGGCAGTGGTGCAGCGTTACCAAAAAAGTTTCCACTCAAGTACTCTTATGTAATTGACGCAAACAACGTTCCTTTTGCTCGAATCCCTGGAGTGGGGGATAGGGTAATTCCAAACAAAGAACGTAGATTAGGACTAATACTAGCAGCACATGAAGGGATAGCTTCTGCCCATGCAGGTGTTGGTGCAACAGTATCTTTACTCAAGCAGAGATATTGGTGGCCTGGCATTAGAAAACAAACAAAGAACTATGTTTTAGAATGTGATATATGCCAACAGATGAAAGTCTCCACAGTGAAACGTCCTGCGCAGACACCCCTGTTAATTTCAGATAAACCATTAGCTTGTGTTTACCTGGACCACTGCGGTCCCTTGCAAAGGGACGGTAACTATAAATATATCATGGTTGCAGTGGATTCGTGCTCAAGGTTCCTATGGATATGGCCTCAGCGCTCGGCTGACGCTCGAACTGTTATTAAAGATTTGCGAGTCTTTATCGGCACATACGCAATAGGCACGCTACATTCTGACCAAGGCCCTGCGTTTAGCTCTCGGGCTTACAAAGAAGCCATGGCCAATCTGGGCGTTGCATTGCGGTACTCCTCTCCATTCCATCCTGAGGGAAATTCGGTTGTGGAAAGGAAAAACCGGGACATAAAGCAGTCTATAACAGCTAGGGTATTAGGTTCGGGTGATGGGTGGGTCAAACATCTTTATGGGGTCCAACGCTCATTGAACAACCTGCCAAGAGTTCTCTAGGGGGGGTCACTCCATATGAGGTCCTATTTGGGACAAGAATGTGGGTACCAGATCTCGATGACGTAGGCACAGTGGTGGAAAATAAAACATTTGATATCAAAGATCGTTTGGCTGTTTTACAGGAACTGAATGAGTTAAGAACTAAACAAAGCAACGTATTCCTACAGCCAACCACCACTGGGGAAAAACCGGCGGTCCCAGCAAGGCCTGTCTGGATTCCCAAAATTGGGGATCTAGTCAGAGAAAAAATTGCGGACAAGAAGGAATTTGGACCTTCTTACAGACAACCAGTAGCTGTCCTAGCAGTTCAAGGAACAAGAACAGTACTTCTGCCGCCCCTTGCTGGAAGAAAGGAGAAAAGATTTGTGTCCATCGACCTCATCAAACCACAGTATGTGGCCAATACTAAATAGTAGGCCTCGTGGACTCCGGCCTAGTAGCAGACGCACTCCTCTCGCTACTATCCAAGAGGTTCAGACTGAAAGACTGATAACCATTGAGAATTTAACAGATGAAGGACTGAGCAACAATGCTATGGAACTCATCCCTCTTGAAACTCAAGTAACAGTTCGTCCAAGTACACCTGTCTACACCAACGTAGCAAGTGATCAACTGGTTCCAGCGATTTCTACAAATCCTGATGCAATTTCAACAATTGACAGAACTGCTTCTGGCTATTTCATTAACTTTGATACGTTCTCAGAAGATCCGAGTGAACCTGAAACGACGCCAGCATCATTGAAATTCAAGCAGCAAGTACAAGACTTTCTTCGCTTTCTGAAAAAGACTTATTTGGTTTCTCCACGGATTGAACTCTGGGTTACATCTGGATTTTTTGTTTTCCTGCTCTGGCTAGCTTTGGTTACAACTGTGAGCTTGCTTGTAAGTGGCAGATACATCCATGTGAACACTGAAGGAAAAGACGTGAACTTACTTTTGAAACCTCATAAATCTTCCCATCGTAAAGCAAGAGACTTGTCAACAGTGAACATCACAGCTGTTCCTATACAGGATGGTATAGTGTGGGACAAAACAGATTTTGATATCTTCGGTCCGACGGAACTATTGAACATTCCACATTTGTTTAAAATTTCACTAAGTGATCTCATTTCGTCCAGTGCCTACTCTGATGATTGGGACTTTGAGACTGTTAATAATATAATGTTTGACCTAGAAAAATCTGCTGCATTTTCTAAAAATGAATATTTAGAGGGTTCATCGGATTATGAAAAGCTGTATTGCTATAACCACTATAGTCATCATTATTTGCATAAATCTGCATACCCTAGAAATGTGTATATGTTTAACCAATGGGAGCATTGTCCTACACCACCACACGGTAGTTCAAAAACATTTGCTAACAAGTTTCCATATTTTTCAGGATATAATACATCTGATCCAGAAACTTTTTACTATAAAAATGTAAACAAAACAGGACTGACAATTATGTTAACAAATACAAAACAGATTTATTCTGCAATATTTATTGCCCAACTGTCTAGACAGGGTTTCGACTTATGGAAAGACACGATAGACACAAAAACTGTCTGGGGTACTAAAGAATGGCAAGTGCAGGGGATAGAAGCTTTATTTAGAGCCTGTATGATCCCTGAACAAATAATGTTTTTGAATGAAACTGTCCAACAAACGTCTTGTCTTGGATTAGCCAAGATCAAAGAGATGAAAAATCCTTCTGTACCAACACCTACCAGTGATAACAATACACAGGCAGCGGTTACAGTTGACAATATACTACAACTCAACAGATCTAATCGTTTACAGTTTGTACCGCTCAAGAACACTTCACGATCCCCACTCCAACATCTATATGTATACGGTAAATCCCAAGATGTCTTAATGTATTCCTTACCCAACCTTTCATATTTGCCTGCTTGCATTTGTTTGAGACAATACTGAAACTGAAAAGTAGTCACAGGTAGTGTGAGTTTGCCATGAATAAGCCATTCTGTAGCTGGTTTTTCTGCCACTGTGAATGGTAACTTTTCCAGTTTTTCAATGCCCAGCACTGTATACCTCGCTCCTCTTTGTGCCAGTTCGATCTGTTTATCAGTGAGATTGTATTCTGCAAACAGAGCCGTTGTGTTGATAAACGCCAAGGCACATAGCCCGCTCGTAAAGATTGCAGCGTCAGCTTAATAACACAATAGAACGTAATTGAGATTGGCCTTGTTGTAATATCGCCAAATCTTGTTCCAGTATGTCGATAGCAGAGGATGCAATGCCGTCCAGTGAATATATTCTGGAGGACAAAGTTGTTAACCCATTGTCGACCACAGAGAGTGTTTTCTCTAAATTAATACGATCAAGTTCACGTATTCGTTCTGCGGCCTCTATCTGTGACACCTTCCATGCTTCATTATAGGCAGCATAGATGCCGGCATATATGAAACGTTTTTGACGCGGTTTTCTTGGTCCAAGCAAGAATTCCCTAAGGTCTGCGTCTTCTTTAAGTAAGGATAAGTGTTGTTTCACAACCTGTAGTGTAGATTTCTGCAGCCAATCGAGGCATAATTTACCTACACTGTATGTTGTTACTACCCCCGGATGCTGTCTTTGGACATATCTTGGGTCTGGCCTATGAATAGTAAAGCCCTGAGTTTTATTCAGGAATCTTTCCTGACAGTTGTTTGTGTCTGTGGGCCAGATCAACCATTTTTTCGTGCACTAAGCGGTTCGCTTATATGTCAGGACATTTCCTTACACGGGGCTTGTAATGGTTCTGTGACAAAATTGTCTTGCCATCAGCAGGGTACACCAGCTGCTGTGATTAATCCAACGTTTGGACAACTTTCTAATGGGAGTTACCTCATGTTGAATGATCAAAGTTGCTGCGGCATGTTGCCAGGCATCCCATATCTAGTAACGGTCAACTCCAGGGTCACTTGCTGTATGCAAGTATTGTTTGCCCCAATAGACACAGTCAGGGAGTCGCCTCTATGGCCTTCGCTGAACGTCTCTTTTATAAGATTTGATACTTTGAGCAGAATGAAAGCCATGCTTTTACAACAAACAGTGCCTTTGACCTCGGCCAAAGAAACCTATGATCTACAAATTGCAAGGACTTCGGCTGAGATACAAACTTTAATACGTACAAACTGCCCTATACATTTCGTGGAAATGATAGGACGTATCTTTAACATGTCTGATACAACAGGAATTGTACATGTATTTAAGTGCATCTGTAACGGTCTGTTAGCACCTTTCCAGGCAATACTCGGAATCATCCCGAACTTTGCACATTCGGTGTTTGGTGGCATACCATTAATTCTAGCACTTGTTGCCGGAATTCTATTTCTCTTCCTGCTATTACGCTATGGCCAGCCTATTCGCAGACATCACTCCGAGCGAAATGGAGAAAGCTCTCCTTGAACGAAAGTGCCGTGAGCAAATAGTACAGCTTTTGGGCATAACTCGTCTACGGGACCTTAATACCACATGGTTCCTGTCATTCAGACCAATCTGGCAAGATTGCATCTTACCTGTTCTACGATGCCTGCTATGCGGTGTAGAATGCGTGTTGGACACCTGTCTAACATATCCATCGGATACGCCAACGGATATCGATACTCTGCTGGACCCGATAACGGCCCATGCTCTGTGTTGTCCCCAGAGGCTGCCAATCCTGATGTCAGCATTCATTGAGATCTCACAAACGCTTCCGGCTGCTGCTGAGGTACGAGAAAGATTGACAGGCACACAGGTAACAACGGACGCGAACATTGCTGCGGCGACCTATGCTGAAAGCGATGCTTCACATCTCTGTGCAATTAATCTACTACACGAGGTGTTCCAACTAACACCAACTTCGGTGGATGATGTTTTGTCTATAGAAATAGATGATCTCATGTTTACACCAGACCCGTAAACTGACTCTGATTCAGTCCACAGTATTCCAGAGATACAGTGACAATTTGGCCTTCATTCTACAAAAACTTGGAACTCTTACCAAAATTGATCTTTTTCCCCCCATTTTTCGAACTAAAATGGCACTTCAATCTGCTTAAAGTAGAACTAGCCTTATAGTACAGACTTAGCGGAACTTCCACAGACACTTTGTCATCTTGTTTGTCTAAAAAGTTCATTCAGGGGGCGTGGCCAAGATGGCGGCGAGGTAGGACGCTCGATTTTCGGCTCCTGATCGTCGTCCGCCCGTAGCAGCACAGCACGGCCCCCCAGGGGCCCCAGCAGCATGAGCCGACCCAGTAACACCATCTGCACCCTCCGGACCCGGTTTGAGCCCGGAGCCCGCCTTACAGCGCTGGCCGTGGGAACGAGATCAGCGGCGCGGGGGAGACGGACCCACCCGCCCTACGCCAGGGCGGCCCCGACAACGCGTTGGTCCAGGTCCGGACCGCCGAGGCAGGCCTCTCTTCTCCCGGTGCCCCTTCTCCGCCCACCGGACTGCAAACTTGCTGACAGCGGGGTGACAGACGGCCGGTCCACTTGCCCATAGAGGCCGCAGTCGACGCTACCGGAGGGAGCCGCCCGCTGCTCCTGCTGGGTTTGGAGGGCTCCCCCTGCACCGGTGATACCCTCGGGCGCCCGCCGCAGCAATAGGAGAGGCCCGCGGGGCCTATGCACACGGCCACCAGCAGCGTGAGAGGAGGGACCCGGGCCTAACGGAAGCACTAGGCTGCTGTGATCCCCGGTCTGGGGTAGATCCGGGCCCGCAGAGGACGAGAGGTGCCCGGGTAGAGACGACGCAACACCGCGGGCTCCGGGATCGGCCCGATGCCGCCTTGACCCTGTCATCTCTGGATCGGGATCTCTGGGGGCCCCCTCCAGTACACGGACACGATCGTCTGCCCTTTGTGGGGGCCGCTGGCCCCGCCGATTGTGAAGCGCTAGAGGCGAAGCCACGCACTGCCCTGCAGGAACCGCCGAGGTCGCTGGGCCGCGTTGCCTGCACTAGCGGTAAGGAGAGGGCTTCGAGATATGCGGGGGCAGAGGCAGTGTTGAAGTGACCCTCGGACATCGCTGCGGTGCCTGGCCTGAACAGCGCAGTGGAGAGGCGGCAGGAGGCTGGGCCCTGTGTCGGAGGAGGGGGGCCTTTCCACCAACATCATTGCTCACTTTGACTACGTCATTGCTCACACCTGGCGCCTGCCCTGTTTGGGACCCTGCACGCTTCGCTGAGCCCGCGACCTTCCTAGCCTAGGTCAGGGGACATGGATACACCGGCAACCACCGCCACATTAATCCCCACCCTGGGGATACAGCACAAGCACAGCCACGTGAGAGTGCAGTCGGTGCGGTCGCGACCTGGTAAGGGACACCGCCACTAGATTTGCATTACAGAGCTGCTATCACCTCGGAGAAGACAGCGAGGAGCTCCCGCTTGCCCGGAGGGGACAGCCACCCCGCAAGAGGCTCCTTCTGGGCCCTGTGCCCAGACCGGCGACTGCTGGCTCGGGATTGACAGAATGCCCAAGACCAGAAACAACAAAGTGAATCCCCACAAGGACATTTTTGGCCGCTCGCAATCCATACCCGAAATGGCGTCCGCGACCCCCGAGGCGGAGGCTGCGAGGTGCCCTGCGGCTACTGGAGAGGAGCCAATCATGAAAGCCTTCCTTGAATCGCTGTTCCTCACTCTTAGAGAGGACATTCAATCGGTGAAGGCTGAATTTGCCACAGAACTTCGGGAGGTACGCCGGGACGTGGATAGCGTTGGGGAACGGGTTGCCTCTCTCGAGGAGAAAAGCGACGCCACAGTATCGGACCTGACCGCACTCCAGCAGGAGGTTATCCGACTTCAAGACCAAAACGTCGACATGCAGACCCAGATGGAGGACTTGGAAAACCGATCCCGAAGGCACAACATCAGGATCCGTGGGGTCAAGCCTTCAGAGGACACCCACGACCTCTTTGCTTTCACCCAGGGTCTCTTCCGCCACATCTTGGGGGATTCGCAGGAGTCTGATGTGGTTTTGGACAGGGCGCATAGAGTGGGACCACCCCGGGCCAACAGCGCTCCGCCGGCGGACATCGTGGTATGTGTTCAGGACTTTAAGACTAAGGAGGCTATACTAGCTAAAGCACGATCACTCCATCCCATATCATTTCAGGGTCACTCTCCGGTGCTCTACCAGGACCTTGCCCTGATCACATTACAGAGGCGCCGCCAGTTCCGTCCGGTTACTGAACACCTCCGTCAACAGGGGATATCATATTCTTGGGGGCACCCCTTCCGCCTCATCTTTTGTCATAACGGGAGCTCCACCAGCTTCGCTCTCTCATAGAAGCATGTCGCTCGCTGGGCCTGGCGGAGCCGAGCGGGGAAGACGATGATCACAGCACCACCTCGGGGCCCGAGGTCTCCCCGTCGGGGTGGCAGCGGCAGGGCAGGAGGCGGCGTTCCAGGCAGCTGCCCAAAGCTGAGATAGCCAGGGGTCAGCAGGCGGCCCTCACTGCGGCCACTGAGGCCCTTGCCGGAGGGGACCTAACTGCCAAATGACCTTCTTTGAACTACCGGACCTTTCACTTGCATCTTTGCTGGCTGCGGGGGGGTGGCGGGTGGGACGATCCCTCTACTTGGCCACACGATGACCCCCATCTGTTTGACTGACCAGTCGTCCTGGGACGACGGACTATTTGGATCACTTATTCTTGTTCGAACTGTTCCCAGTTGGGGACAAGTTATGGGGACTTTTTCCCTGGGGGTTTTGGTTTCTCCCTCTTTTTTACTCATTTTTCCTTTTTGCATTTTTCTGGGTGGGTCCCTCCTGTCCACAGTTCCCTTCCTACTACTGGTATGGCTTGATGAACAACTCTTCACAGTTCTCGCTCACTGGTACCGCTCAATGGGCTTGCTCCCGGGGTACCCCACCATAGCCCACACATCCTCCGCACGCTAGATGTCGCGTAGGTTGCTTAAGGTTCTGACCCTTAATGTCCGGGGACTCAACAACCCCATCAAGCGTAGGGCTGTCCTCAACTATTTGGAGCACTCCACCGCCGATATTTGTCTCCTACAGGAGACACACCCGCTGTGCAAAGACCATCACAGGATGAAATCCCGAGCCTTCCCAGCACAGTTCTTTTCCTCCAACTCCACTAAGTCGGCAGGGGTGGCTATACTTGTTTCCCATTCTTTCCAGGGCAAGGTGCTACAGAAGGATGCCGAGATCAGGGGCCGCCTACTCACATACCAGTTCCTAGTAGCTGGGGTATCCCTTATAATAGGTTCGGTGTACGCCCCTAATGAAGGCCAGGACAAATTCCTCCACGACGCACTCACTGAGGCCACAGCCAACTCGGAAAGGCGCCTGCTCCTTGGGGGTGACTTGAATCTTGTCTTCGACAATATCACCAACCGCTCCTGTCAACGCACTAGCCAAGCAGGGGCCCTCTCCCGGTTGGGGTTAGCCTGCATCCAGGAACTTGGGCTGGTCGACCTATGGCGTCATTTTCACCCTCATAGTCGAGCGTATATCTATTACTCAGGAGCCCACAAGACCTATGCCAGACTTGACTATTTCCTATGCTCCACTCCATTACAAGCGCTAGCCACTGACGCCGATATTCTCACTGTGTCCCTGTCGGACCACTCTCCGGTCATGGCCTCCTTCTCACTACCACACACACAGCTACCTCAGCGACACTGGCGCCTGCGAGACTCCCTATTACACCAGGCCTCCATAATCGACCAGATTAAATCCTCCATCTCGAACTACCTAGCCCTTAATTCTAATTCAGATACCTCACTTGCGACACAATGGACCGCCCTCAAAGCTGTCTTACGGGGAGAATTCATAGCTATCTCCACAGCTAACAACAAAGAGCGCAGTCAAAAAAGAGCTGAGCTTACTCAGAGAGTCGCTGAATTGGAGCAGATGCACCAACGTACTGGGGCAGCCAGGGCCTGGCGCCAACTTTGCACGGAACGAAAGCAACTCGCAGCGCTGGACCAGGACAGGGCTGAATATGCGGCCCTTCGCCTGCGACACTCCTACTACACTGGAGGGGATAGGGGTGGCCGGCTTCTGGCCCATAAACTGCGGGAAGCGAGACAGCAACAGGGGGTGCAAACCGTCCGCCCTGTTGGGGGGACCTCACATCGGACGATGTAGCCATCGCAGAAGCCTTTCGAGTCTTCTATGCTAAGCTTTATTCGGGTGACTCCTGGACATGCTTCGCAGCTTTGAATACCTGGAGGCGGCGCAAGTTCCCACTCTTGACCATGCGCAGGCCGCCTACCTAGACAGAGACATCGGGGCGGAAGAAATCATTGCGGCGATCTCTCGCCTCTGACTCGGCAAATCACCTGGCCCGGATGGGTACTCCGCAGCCTTCTATAAAACCTTCTGTAATCAGGTGGCCCCTTTATTGCGGGATCTCTTTAACGCGTTCGCACACACAGGCGCCATCCCGGAGGAAATGCTAGAGGCCTCGATTGTCATTATCCCGAAGCCCGGAAAGGATGCGACTCTCTGCAGCGCGTACAGGCCGATCTCCCTCTTAAACATAGATATCAAACTATACACAAGCATCCTCGCGACGCGTCTGGCCACCTACATGCCCCAACTGGTGGACCCGGATCAAGCGGGCTTTATATCCCAGAGGCAAACGAGTGACAACATGAAGAGAGTATTGCACCTCATAGAAAAAGCATCTCGCACACAGGGGGAATACATGCTACTAGCAATCGACGCGGAGAAGACCTTTGACAGGGTCCACTGGCCCTATTTAGAACAAGTACTACAGAGATTTGGCCTCGGAGACAAGATGCGCACCCGCATTCTGAACTGCTATCGTTCACCTCAGGCCACAGTTCGAGTTAATGGGCAGACATCCTCCCGCTTCCCCATAGGCAGGGGTACACGACAGGGTTGCCCCCTCTCCCCCCTCCTTTTTGCACTGTACATGGAGCCCCTAGCACAAAGAGTCAGACGCCATCCCCTTATCACTGGGATTAAATTCGGCGGAGACACACATAAGATAAGCCTCTACGCGGACGACATTCTGCTCTCTCTCACTGACCCTATTCAGACACTGCGAGCACTATTTATTGAACTGCACAGCTTTGCGCAGGCCTCTGGGTTTAAAATTAATATGGACAAATCCACTGCCCTTAATATCTCGCTATCGGCAAATACGCTGGCTTGCATACAGGAAGAGCATCCTATCCAGTGGTCCACCACTGCGGTCCCTTACCTAGGGGTGCAGCTAGGCTCCACCATTCCAGCCACTGTAACTGCTAACTATGACAGGCTCCGCACCCACATTCGAAGGGAACTGGGCAAATGGAAACACTACCCCCTCTCCTGGCTCGGTAGAATAGCTGCTATCAAAATGACAATTCTTCCCCAGATCCTTTATTTATTTCAGACCCTCCCCCTACGCCCTCCCATTGGTTGGATCCTTCAGACCCAGTCCGACCTGGCACAATTCATATGGCAGGGCCGCAAACCATGGTTCAAGCACACGATCGCAGTCCTGCCCCCAGAACGGGGAGGGGTTGGAATACCCGATCTACAGCTTTATTTTTATGCTGTACAGCTTCGCTACCTGGTGGAATGGAACCGCCTAGAATCCGGAAAACACTGGTTGTTCCAGGACCAGGCAGTTGCAGCCATGCCCCTGCAGGGTGTCCCATTCCTTCGGAAGAAGCATAGACCGCCTAATCTCTATGCTTCGTACATCACGAGCACGATTATGGAGGCATGGGACCGCACCGCTATCACACACGAGCTGACATCATTCCCCTCCCCCCTGACACCACTGTTTAATAACCCTGATTTTCACCCGGGGGTAGACCCTAAAGCGTTCACGAACTGGCGCTCCACCCCATGCAGATCTCTGGGTCATCTGTTCGATCTAGAGGGCATCATTCCATTCCCACAGCTTAGAGCGAACTATGGTGTCCCGGAGACGGAACGCCTGCCATATCTACAACTCAGACACTGGGCACTCCAACCACAGGTCAAACCTGGCGCTCAACGCCTGTTAACCCCATATGAGAAGTGGCTGATCACCCGAACTTCCGATAAAAAACTTATCTCTGACCTCTATCAACATTTACTGGCAACCACTACTCTTACATATAACGCTGGACGGGCACGATGGGAGCGGGAGCTGGGTAGGACTTTATCTCGCAAGGAATGGGACGGCATATACTACAGGGCCCGACACTCGGCCTATCACACAGGTCTTACGGAAACGCTGACCAAGGTCGCCACTTATTGGTATTACACACCAGAACGCCTACATCAATTTGACTCCCACCTTAGCGCACTGTGCTGGAGGGGCTGTGGGGAGGTGGGAACCCTGGAACACCTTTTATGGAGCTGTGCCCGCATTCAACCATACTGGACACCAATCCTCGATGACATAGATTCTCATCTTGATACTCAACTCCCGCGCTTCCCAGCATACATTCTCCTTGGACTGCCCAACCCGTTAACTTATCCCTTGAAATCCCAGAGGGGCCGACTAATCGCAATTGCCCTAGGGGCAGCCACCCAGAACATATTAGCACACTGGCGCTCACCCCAGACTCCCCCATTCAGGTTGGCTACAGAGGCTTTGGACGATAATGGGAATGGAGAAACTATCCCTCACACTGGCGGGCAGGGGGATGAATTTCCGGAGTTGTGGCGCCCCTTCCTGACCTTGCTTACAACCGAATTCCGGGAATTGACATGCCCTCGCTATCTTCGGCTTCTCCGGTTAGCGGATACACAGATCCCACCAAAGCGCAATCCCAAAACGCTACGATAAACTGCCTTACGCTTAGCATCCTTCCCCTTCCCTGGGGCTTTTTCGTTTTGTGGACAGGAGGAGGGGGGGGGGAGGGATGGGGGTGGGGGGAGACAATTGTTGTTCTGTTTCTTTATTCCTACTGAAGGTCTTCTTTTATAGACCCGCTCCCAGCTTATTACTTGGTAACACTCTCATTATTGACATACGTTGTCTGTATTGCACTGTCTTTAAGGAGCAGGGGGTCCTGTTCTTCTTTCTATGTTTGAAAATCAATAAAAGATTTAAACCATAAAAAGTTCGTTCATTTTTTCATGATATGAAATGACTTTGGTTTTTCTATCATATGTAAATATTACTGCTAAATTTCATTCATATTGTATTTTATTTTTTCTATATGCCTGAAATGAAAAGCAATGCTTCATATGTACAGTACCTTTTGCATTCTAAAAAGTTGTTTTTTAACAGCCTTTTAAATGGTTTTATGAAATGTTTTAGAAATATGCGGTACTCGATTTAATGTTTAGCATTTTAATGTTTAGCATTTTAGTATTATCGTACACACGAAAGTGGAGTGGGTGTTGTATTCCTCTTAGGGTGTCCATACACGGGCTTTACTGTATCATGTCCTTATATAGGCACAATTCGAACTGCCCTTATATAGGCATAAAATCCCAGTCCTTATTTAGGCATTAAACCATGCACTCCAAATACAGGCATGGTCTCCGACATCCGTCCACCCTAACGTCACAACGAGTTCTTGAAGAACAGACCCTTAGGCTTCTGGAGTTTCCTAGCACAGGACTATTGATTTCTTCAAGGACTCATTTATTATGCATGAACCATTATACCTTAGGGGTTCAATCATGACGTCTTCCGCTGTCCGATTCACGTCAATGCTAACATTCTGAGGTACCTCTCAGGTATAAATATACCTTCCCTAGCCCTTGTAAACTACAGGAGACCTCGACTTCAGAGGAGCCCGTTTCCCGGCCTGACGCACTGAGAAGACGCTGTCATCCCTGCACGCAGAGAGTCCAGCTTCCAGTGATCTGACTTCCCTTGCGGGGTGTTGGAGTTCGAGTCTGGCAAGAGATTCCCACCTCTATCATTCTTAAAGGTATGGAGCTGACTAGAACCTAGAGGGACTCTTGGCATACTAAGACTCTTGGCATACTAGGCATACTAAGCATAACATACTCTTAGTGTACCATAGTAAGGAATACTTCACCTACTTCATACCTCTCCCTACACCTAGGTTAGGTTAGGTACATTGGGGTAGAACTAGCTTAGCAACTCATCGTATGAGTACTCGCATTTTTAGTCTGTGTTATTTATGTAAATGAATATCTACTAAAGATAATGCTATCGCAGTACTATTTATTTCTACTGCTTACGCTGTACATTATTTATCTTGCATACTGTCTTGTGATCATAACAGCACATATAACTTACATGAGAAACAAGACTGTTCAATAAATCTTTTATTGAAAACGCCCGTCTATTCTTTCTGTGTAACTTTGAGGAAAACTAAGCATGCACGATTGAGCTGAGTGAAACGGTTATCTATTGTTTCCACGACTCTGGGACACATTCTGATTCTAAAGGGAAACAAAGTTGTCATGTTTTGCGGCTGCCAGAAACTACTCCCTTCTTGTTAGCCAAGGAGTTTCTAGTGGCCTCTGAGCTAGCTGGCACAAGTAATTAAGTTTAATATACTCGATAGGGACATACTGACCTTAGTCCTATGTCAAACCTATAGGGGATATTATTCCAATGCGCAGAGCCTATTAGGGAAATAGGAGCTACACTACAGTTTGTAGTATTGTGTCTACTGTGACCGCTCCCTGTGTAGTGCTATTACTTGCAGGTGTTGGTACAGAAGGTGTATTCATGTCTTTGATCTTGGCTAAACCAAGGCAAGGCGTTTGTTGCACAGTGTCATTCAAAAACATTATTTGATGTGGGATGATACATGCTCTAAACAAAGCTTCAATCCCCTGCACTTGCCAATCTTTAGAACCCCAGACAGTTTTTGTGTCTATTGTGTCTTTCCAAAAGTCAAATCTTTGTCTAGACAGTTGGGTAATAAAGGCTGCAGAATAAATCTGATTTGTATTAGTTAACATAATTTTCCGACCTGTTTTGTTTACATTCTAATAGAAAAATGTTTCTGGATCAGACGTATTGTACCCTGAAAAATATGGAGACTTATTTGCAAACGTTTTTGAACTACCTTTTGGTGGTGTAGGACAATGTTCCCATTGATTAAACATAAAAACATTTCTAGGTGTTGCAGATTTATGCAAGAAATGATGACCATAGTGGTTATAACAATAAAGCTGTTCGTAGTCTGATGAACCCTCTAAGTATTCATTGTTAGAGAACGCTGCAGACTTTTCTAGATCAGACATTATATCATTAATAGTCTCAAAGTCCCAATCATCAGAATAGGTACTGGAGGTAATAAAGTCACTTAATGAAATTTTAAATAAATGTGGAATGTTCAAAAGTTCAGTCGGGCCGAATATGTCGAAATCGGTTTTGTCCCACACTATACCATCCTGTATAGGAACGGCTGTGATGTTCACTGCTGACAAGTCTCTTATTTCACGATGGGAAGATTTGTGTGGTTTTAAAAGTAAGTTCACATTTTTACTTTCAGTGTCCATATGGATGTATCTGCCATTTATTAGCATGCTAAGAGTCATAACCAAAGCTAGCCAAAGCAGAAGGAAAAATATTCCAGAAATAATCCATAGTTCAATCCATGGTGAAACCAGATAAGTCTTTCTCAGAAAATGAAAAAGGTCTTGTACTTGTTGCTTGAAAGTTTTTGATGCTGGCGTCATTTCAGGCTCACTCGGATCCTCAGAAAACGTATCAAAGTTAATCAAATAGCCAGAAGCAGTTCGGTCAATTGTTGAAATTGCATCCGGATTCGTTGAAATCGCTGGAACCAGTTGATCACGTGTTACGTTGGTGTAGACAGGTGAATCTGGACGAACTGTTACTTGAGTTTCAAGAGGGATGAGTTCCATAGCATTGTTGCTTAGTCCTTCATCTGTTACTGCTGAATTCTCGATGGTTATGAGTCTTTCAGTCTGAACCTCTTGGATAGTAGCGAGAGGAGTGAGTCTGCTACTAGGTCGGAGTCCACGAGGCCTACTATTTAGTATTGGCCACATACTGTGGTTTGATGAGGTCGATTGACACAAATCTTTTCTCCTTTTTTCCAGCAAGGGGCGGAAGAAGTACTGTTCTTGTTCCGTGGACGGCTAGGACAGGTACTGGTTGTCTGTAAGAAGGTCCAAATTCCTTCTTGTCCGCAATCTTCTCCCTGACTAGATCCCTAATTTTTGGGATCCAGACAGGCCTTGCTGGGACTGCCGGTGTTTCCCCAGTGGTGGTTGGCTTCAGGAACACGTTGCTTTGTTTCGATCTTAGTTCATTTAGATCCTGTAAAACAGCCAAACGATCTTTGATATCAAAGAGTTTATTTTCCACCACTGTGCCTTTACATTCGAGATCAGGAACCCACATTCTTGTCCCAAATAGGACCTCATATGGAGTGACCCTCCCTAGAGAACTTCTTGGCAAATTATTTAATGAGCGTTGGACCCCATAAAGATGTTTGACCCACCCATCACCCGAACCTAATACTCTAGCTGTTATAGACTGCTTTATGTCCCGGTTTTTCCTTTCCACAACAGAATTTTCCTCAGGATGAAACGGAGAGGAGTACCGCAATGCAACGCCCAAACTGGCCATGGCTTCTTTGTAAGCCCGAGAGCTAAACGCAGGGCCCTGGTCAGAATGTAGTGTGCCTATTGCGTATGTGCCGATAAAGACTCGCAAATCTTTTATAACAGTTCGAGCGTCAGTCGAGCGCTGAGGCCATATCCATAGGAACCTAGACTTAGTATTTGTGGGATTGCATTTGTCCATAAGGACGCCTGCGCGTAGATAGTCTAATGCTGTCTAACAATGGTGTCTGTACTGGGCAGGCTACTTCGTAGTCTGGTGTCTGATGGCGTTCTGCATCACGCTGTATCTTACAGTCTATGCAGTCATCGATGAAGATGTGAATCTGTGTATTCATTCCAGGCCACCAGTACATCTCTTTTAATGTTAATATTGTTTTAGAGATCCCTTGATGTGACAGACCCTCCCCCAGATGTGCTTCTTAAATCAAAGCTGCTCTACGTTCCATGTTTGGAATTACCCTATCCCCCACTCCAGGGATTTGAGCAAAAGGAACGTTGTTCGCATCAATTACATAAGAGTACTTGAGTGGAAATTTCTTTGGTAACGCTGCACCACTGCCTTTGCTTGAAGCATTGACAGCCAACAATATCTCACTGTCTATTCTCGTTTTTGAACGAGTGATCGCAGCTACGGAAGCCGTCTGAACAGCCCCCTTTGCGGCTTCATCAGCCAATGAATTCCCTGCAACGTGAACGCCATCACGTTGATGACTCAGCGTGTGTGTCACGTGAGCTTTTGGTAGTTCGTCTTTCAACTGAACTACTTGTTCCCAAAGCGTTTTATGCTTTATTGTGCCACCTTTTGCATCTTTGAACCCGTTTTCAAGCCAATTTTGTATATATTCATTATACGACTGAACACAGTAAAAAGAATCGCACACTATAAGTGTGGGGAATTCGCGATCTGTATTTTCAAGTGCCAGTTTGAATGCTCGTAGTTCAGCTCGCTGAGCTGTACAATCTCCTAGAGATTGAGTTTTAGTGACCATTGGTCTGAAGTTACCATCTTGCATGCGACCTTTAACGATTGCGCACGCTGCACTGTAAGCTTGCTTACTCCCTGTAGCGGGTTGTGCTGATCCGTCAGTATAAATTATAAATTCGCACTGATCGAGAGGCAGAATTTCAGTGGGCAGAGTACATTCATGTTCATATTGCAGGAACGCTTGTGTTTTTAAATCAGGGTCAAAAACATATTCAACATCTGTTGCAGCAAGAGAATTAACCCATTGTATCCATCTAGGATGTAAAGCTTTTGCATTTGGAATGCTTGCTTTTGTAACCGCCTCTAAGGCTGGTACTGGGGTTACGACAATAATTCGTTTTCCTTGAGCTAGAGCTCTTTCTTTTGCTATAGCGGTTTGAACTGCTGTCAGTATTTTTTCTGTTGAAGTGAAGCGCATTTCTGCTTGTGTATACAAATGTGATTTGTATGCTATTGGTATTTTTCACCCTCATTAAATGTTAAATAGGTGAATCCGCATTGTCCCGAAATTATTCGGATCACTAAATTGCGTGTATTTACGCGTGTTTGTAAGTGATTTGTTGCTAACATGTTAGCTTGGAGTGTACGCAGGATTTCTGTGTGTTCCTGTGTCCAATGTTTTGTTGAAAAATCAGGGTTGATTAATTCGTAGAGAGGTTTAACCCTTTCTGCGTAATTTAGAATGTAAGTTCTTCCAAAATTTAGGAAACCCAAGATAGATTGTAAATTTTTCAGCGTTTTTGGAGGTTGGAGCAGCGCACACTTTTCTAAAAAGTTAGCTGCCAGGCTCTTGCCTTCACTTGAAAGCTCATATCCTAGGAAAAGGACATTGAGATGGGCAATTCTGGATTTTTTAAAGTTGAATTTATAGCCCTCTGAGGCGAAGCCCAATATAATGGTACTCACCCTGTTCAAGTGCCTATCCAGGTCATCGTCTGTCAGATAGATGTCATCGACATATGATTATGCCTCATTATCATAAATTTGTAGTAACTCTGTTACCCTTGCTGAGAATAACCCGGGCTATTCTTGAACCCTTGTGGGAGTCTACAAAATTGACGCTGGGTCCCCATTATTGAGAAAGCTGTTAAGTACCTGCTTTCAGGTGCTATGCTTTGACAAAAGAAACCATTTGAAATATCCAATGTGGTTTTATATTTTTACGCACAATGTTATTCATTAATGCTGTACTATGTGCATTTTGCACTGCAAATGTTTTAGAACAAGTGTTCAAGTGTCTGTAATCCAAAACTAGACGATATGTATTGTCTGGTTTGGATACAGGAAACAAAGGATTGTTCATTGAGGAGGTGCATGTTTCAATCACCCCTTGGTATTCAAGTTGATCTAAGATCTCCCTGACCTGTTTTTTAGCTTCTTGCTTTATTGGGTACTGCCTTTGTGCAGTAGGTTCATTTTTAACTGTATTTTGTGGTGAGGTGAGTCCTCATCCCAACCTACATGATTTTTATATAATGCTGGGGCCTGGGCAACTGCCCATTTCCTGGCATAATTATATTTTAGGTGAATTGGAATATGGTTGGAGAAGGCAGGCATAATAATGTCCTCGCCATGTGGGCACTCCCTGACAAAGTGTGGTGGCCAGTCTTTTTCTGCTAGAAGTATATCATAACCCCTTGAAAGTTTTTCCCAAAAGAGTATTTTCACTTTTCTTGGTATGTCTCCCTCCATTCGGAGTGTTATTTCATATAACTTTTGTGGAGCACTAACCCTGGTGTCTACAGTTTCTACTGTGATGTACTCATTCAAGTCCACTATCTCCAGAAGTTCCTTCAGGTTCTGGCGAGGTATTGTGACTTCTGCTGCACTGTCCAGCATTGTCTGAGCCCATTCTCCGTTCTTGAGTTGTGTTCTCAGTATTCTCGGCATGTCTGATCTTCAGACCTGCTACCTTCTTTTTTGAGAATTGAGGTTTTGATTTATTTTTCTGAACGTGTTTATCGTCTTTGGATTTCACGCGTTCTTCTCTATGTTCTGACCGTCCTCTTCTTTCCGATGTCTGTGACGATATCTGAAAGGTACGAGAGGAACGTGTATCAGTATCTTGATACCTGTCAGGTTTTCTTAAATTATCCCTATTTCTGAGGTTATACCTCCTTTCAGAGGGCTCCTTTTGAGGAGACCTACCTCGGGATTGAGAACGTGTCTCGTTTGAATTTTGTTTATTAGTTTCCCACTTCTTTTTAGAAGATGTAGGAGTTTGTTTAATAGAGTCCTTCTCAGGACTTTCAGATAGTTTTGGCTTCAATGGTTTTCCTCCCAAACTATCTCTGCCTAATTCTGCATAAGATTGTTCTATTATTCTGGGTAGTTCATGTTGATGTTCTGTTACATCAAATTCCCTTAAGTGTTGGCGTATCGCCACTGATGCTGCCTCCCCTTTAATATTAGATAATATTATTGTTGAGACCTGGTCGAAGTTTTTCAGTAATTTCATACCTAAATTCAGAGCAGGCTCTGCCCCGTATTCATTTTGAATTTGTTTCAGGACATCTGGTATTACTGCAATTGATGGAACACCATGTGTTTTAGTATAGATGGCAGCAAAGACTGCGCCCCAAGTGGTGCAATCTTCCAGTTGTGGTGTGATCCCCATTGGTAAACAGATTGTTAGGATTCTGTGTTTCTCATAAGGGCTAGTATTTGGAAATACTGCTTCGATTTGAGTAATTTTTTAGCTATCCAGAATGGAATTTGCTGACGTTTTGTGGGCATTTTACCCATGACTGCGTGTAAAGTCTGTGGAGTAATTTTTTGTGTATTCCCCTGTTGAGGGGTTTGATTTGGAATGGTCATTGGTGGTTGGACTGTGAAAGTCCGCATGACATATTGGACTAATTGTCTGTAAATTTTTATTAACTCTTGTATTTGAGTAAGTAATTCCTCGTCTGACATCTCTTCAATGTCAGGATGAGGTGTGTAGCCGGCTAAAATCGGCCATGTTGCTCCTGGTCTACCTAGTGGACCGAGCCTGGTAATGTTTTTGTGATGTTTTAGGGCGCCTTTAAACCAGAGATGATGCTCCTGGTATGTGAGTGGAATTTCAATATCCTCGAAAGGAATATATTCCTCTGGTGGTTCATCTTCTTTGTAGAAGTGAAACACTCTTGTTACTGGATTTGATTCTGGGAATACTATCCATGAATAGAATACCTCTGTCTGAAAGGATTTGTGTGCCTCTATCACGAAAACTGCTCTACCACCTCTTGGTGATAGGCCGTGTTTTGTAAGTTTTAGAGTGATGGCTCTCCTTAAGTTTGGAGGGATGTTTATAACACCCTCATCGGTTTCATTTAAACCTGTAAAGTTAAAAGCTGTTACGACTGGGTCAGCCACAGCTACACCGTTCTCGGTGTCATTCTCCCCGTGTATGGACATTTGTTTTTTGAAAAATGCAGAACAAGTTTCAAGGAAACAAAAGATAAGGTGCACAATATTTTGGAACACTGTATCCTTCAACGTTGAACTAACCAAACAGCTAATATATAGGGTTTTTGTCCTATTTCGTTTTGGCGGATATTTAACCCTACCCACTCCAGACGTCTTATGGAGTATGAGTAGGGGTCTCTGAGAAAAGCACGACTGAGTTACTCAGTATCTAGCGTTAAATTAGTGCCTTACCAAACCGTTGGGCGCCAAGTAGTGTAGTTCCTATTTCCCTAATAGGCTCTGCGCATTGGAATAATATACCCTATAGGTTTGACATAGGACTGAGGTCAGTATGTCCCTATCGAGTATATTAAACTTAATTACTTTGTGCCAGCTAACTCAGAGGCCACTAGAAACTCCCTGTGAACAAGAAGGGACTAGTTTCTGGCAACCGCATAAACATCTCAAACACAACCTAGAAGAGGGACAATATGTATTGATAGCTGACAGTAGATGTGGGGGAAACACACAGGAGTGTTAAAACTGCCCTCACACACAGCAAGCTGTGTCATGCTTCATCATAGGGCTGCTGACACACCTCCGTGCAGACCAACACAGGAGGTGGAGCAATAGGGAGGGGGAAGACAATACAACAAAAAGTGACAATAAGGTGGGATCACAGGTGAGAAAATGTGCAGATTTAGTGATTTAAAACTGGTTACAGGGAGTCCCTATTACAATTTTAATACTGGGTACCCTGTCCAGATTAAAAATGGATCAGTGGATGATGGGTTGGGGGAGCTTATGATGAGACACCAACCCCTCCACTCTGCAAAACCGTCGACATGTTTCAGCCGGCAAATTGTAATACCCCGGCTTTCGTCAGGACTCTCAACAGTATGATCCCTTGGATACTAACCCTACCTCCTTATGATCCAGGGGTTAAGGAAAAGTCACCCTACTGAGTCACTGCTCAGCTTAAGTGTGGTAGAGCCCCTCGTTCTCGGAGAGGAACCTGTAAAAAAATCAATAAAAACAAATAAAGTGTAAAGTGCTGTACCCTTCGTGCTACACATAATACAAAATATATCACGGTGTCTCAACCCCACAAGCACTCAGCAAATCATCCAGGACGTAACGACACCAGCACAGGTCAAAGGTGAAAGATATAGTGCCTGGCAGCGTGTCTATATTTTAAAACAATCGTCCTGTTTAGCGTGTACACAACATATACGCAAAAGTATTCAAGGTAATACCGTGTTGTTAACACTTAAAAAGTGTGAGCATCAATGCTGGGAGACACACTGGACACCATCACAAGCCATAATATAACGCTTACCGAGTTCATTTAAAATCTAAACTTGAACTGGCGGGGGAGTGAGGACAGCTCCCTATAGTCACACTCTGTTGGACATGGGGAATAAGAGATAATCAAGATAGTTACAAACAGAGAGTGAAATGTTAAACGAAATGCCGTAGGGGACGTCATGAGTCAGGCTCTATTAATGCCAAAGTGGTGCGATCAGCTCGAAGCAACCCCCCTAAAGAGGTATTGGAGCCGCATTGGTTAAAAACAGTATCATCCTTTCGCGAGGTTTAGCCCGAGTGACTCGGCATGGACTGTCACCACGGGCCTTCCTTAGTTAGTCTCTACAGTCCCCCACTTACTTCGTCAAGGTGAGCTGTGGCCAAAACAAACTTTGTCTCTCCCGGCACCGCGTAGAAGTACGCTGCGGTGCTGCCGAGGCTCCAGTTAAATGAGGCAGGTTCCGCCCATGTTTGCATCATCGCCCCACGTGACCGCTGTCACCCGGAAGTGTGTATAACTAGAGCGTAAACCTCCATATTAGTTCTCCAGTACCGAGGCACCTATTTGATTCAGCCAAAGCCCGGAGTGGATTCAGAAGACAAGTTGCTCCGGGTGCCTAGTTCCTAAGGGGGCTACTATGAAGATATTCAAACTCACTCTAAAGTTCGCTCTTAATCAAGTGAGTTTAAAATATGGTGGTGTAATGGCAGAGGGGGGGCCATGCTTCAATAAAAGGGAGCAGCTGGATTTAATGGAAAGGGGATAATTGTTGTTGTTAAACTCTCGCAATTCTTGGAGATGTGGAAAATGAGAACACCCATCTCCAATGTATAGACCCTTTCATATAAACAGGGTTTCAGGATCTATTGGGGTAATTAGTCATTCTACAGAGTATCCATATGGGTGACACAAGTGGTGGCTCTTACGTGACATATGGGTCACGTCTGAACCCTACAAAGCTGGTTACAAGTTGTTCAAACTATTCCAAGGTATGTCATCATTCAACCCATTGGAATGGCTACGAGCCCTGTAGATCCATTTCTGTTCCCTAATAAAGAGGGCCCTCTCGGAGTTTCTAATATTCATGTTCAGGTTAGGTTTGTCAATGACCGTCCAGAAGAAGTCCTCAGCCGAGTGACTCTTCTCTTTATAGTGAGTGGTAAGTTTGCTGATAGTCCTGTGGCATCTGAACGTGGACCTATGTTCCATGATCCTCGTCTTCACCCGCCTAGTTGAATCCAGCCGCTCCCTTTTATTGAAGCATGGCCCCCCCCCTCTGCCATTACACCACCATATTTTAAACTCACTTGATTAAGAGCGAACTTTAGAGTGAGTTTGAATATCTCCATAGTAGCCCCCTTAGGAACTAGGCATCCGGAGCAACTTGTCTTCTGAATCCACTCCGGGCTTTGGCTGAATCAAATAGGTGCCTCGGTACTGGAGAACTAATATGGAGGTTTACGCTCTAGTTATACACACTTCCGGGTGACAGCGGTCACGTGGGGCGATGATGCAAACATGGGCGGAACCTGCCTCATTTAACCGGAGCCTCGGCAGCACCGCAGCGTACTTCTACGCGGCGCCGGGAGAGACAAAGTTTGTTTTGGCCACAGCTCACCTTGACGAAGTAAGTGGGGGACTGTAGAGACTAACTAAGGAAGGCCCGTGGTGACAGTCCATGCCGAGTCACTCGGGCTAAACCTCGCGAAAGGATGATACTGTTTTTAACCAATGCGGCTCCAATACCTCTTTTGGGGGGTTGTTTCGAGCTGATCGCACCACTTTGGCATTAATAGAGCCTGACTCATGACGTCCCCTACGGCATTTCGTTTAACATTTCACTCTCTGTTTGTAACTATCTTGATTATCTCTTATTCCCCATGTCCAACAGAGTGTGACTATAGGGAGCTGTCCTCACTCCCCCGCCAGTTCAAGTTTAGATTTTAAATGAACTCGGTAAGCGTTATATTATGGCTTGTGATGGTGTCCAGTGTGTCTCCCAGCATTGATGCTCACACTTTTAAGTGTTAACAACACGGTATTACCTTGAATACTTTTGCGTATATGTTGTGTACACGCTAAACAGGACGATTGTTTTAAAATATAGACACGCTGCCAGGCACTATATCTTTCACCTTTGACCTGTGCTGGTGTCGTTACGTCCTGGATGATTTGCTGAGTGCTTGTGAGGTTGAGACACCGTGATATATTTTGTATTATGTGTAGCACGAAGGGTACAGCACTTTACACTTTATTTGTTTTTATTGATTTTTTTACAGGTTCCTCTCGGAGAACGAGGGGCTCTACCACACTTAAGCTGAGCAGTGACTCAGTAGGGTGACTTTTCCTTAACCCCTGGATCATAAGGAGGTAGGGTTAGTATCCAAGGGATCATACTGTTGAGAGTCCTGACAAAGCCGGGGTATTACAATTTGCCGGCTGAAACATGTCGACGGTTTTGCAGAGTGGAGGGGTTGGTGTCTCATCATAAGCTTCCCCAACCCATCATCCACTGATCCATTTTTAATCTGGACAGGGTACCCAGTATTAAAATTGTAATAGGGACTCCCTGTAACCAGTTTTAAATCACTACATCTGCACATTTTTTCACCTGTGATCCCACCTTATTGTCACTTTTTGTTGTATTGTCTTCCCCCTCCCTATTGCTCCACCTCCTGCGTTTGTCTGTGCGGAGGTGTGTCAGCAGCCCTATGATGAAGCATGACACAGCTTGCTGTGTGTGAGGGCAGTTTTAACACTCCTGTGTGTTTCCCCCACATCTACTGTCAGCTATCAATACATATTGTCCCTCTTCTAGGTTGTGTTTGAGATATTTGTGTAGGAGGTCGAAGTGGGACGCATTCCTCTTACCCCTCATTTCTCTTGTGAGTTTAACCGCATAAACATGACAACTTTGTTTCCCTTTAGAATCAGAACGCTCTCAGAATCGTGGAAAAAATAGATAACAGTTTCACTCAGCTAATCGTGCATGCTTAGTTTCTTCAGAGTTACACAGAAAGAATAGACGGGCGTTTCAATAAAAGGATTTATTGAACAGTCTTGTTTCTCGTGTAAGAGATATGAGCTGTTATGATCACAAGACAGTAAGCAAGATATATAATGTACAGCGTAAGCAGTAGAAAGAAATAATACTGCACTAGAATTATCTTTTAGCTATGCCACATATATTCATATACATAAATAACATAAGCTAAAAATGCGAGTACTCATACGATGCTTCTCTAAGCTAGTTCTACCCCAGTGTACCTAACCTAACCGAAGTGTAGTGCAAGGTAAGAAGTAGGTGAAGTATTCTATAGTATGGTATGCTATAGGCTAGTATGCCAAGAGTCTGGTATGCCAAGAGTCCCTCTAGGTTCTAGTCAGCGCCATACCTTGAGAATGAGAGAGGTGGGAATCTCCTTCCGAGTCTCGAACTCTAACACCGCGCGAAGGGAGTCAGAACACTGGAGGCTGGATTCTCTGCGAGCAGGGATGACAGCGTCTCTTCTCAGTGCGTCAGGCCGGGACACGGGCTCCTCTAAAGTCGAGGTCTCCTCCTAACTTGCTTGGGCAAGGGAAGGTATATTTATACCTGGTAGGTGCCTTGGAATGTTAGCATTGACGTGAAGTCGGACAGAGGAAGACGTCCGGAATGAACCCTTAAGGAATAGTGGTTCATGCATAATAAATGAGTTCTTGGAGAAATCAATAATCCTGTGCTAGGGGAACTCCCAAGAGCTTAAGGGTCTGGTTTCTAAGAACTCGTTGTGACGTTAGGGTGGACGGATGTCGGTGACCATGCCTGTATTTGGAGTGCATGGCTAATGCCTAAATAAGGACTGGGATTTTATGCCTATATAAGGGCAATGCGAATTGTGCCTATATAAGGACATGTTTCAGGAAAGCCTATATACGGACACCTAAAGCGGAATACAACAATACAGCTGCTCACACACCCACTCACAGACCCACAAAACCACTCACACACCCATTCACAGACCCACACAGCCACTCACACACCCACTCACACACACACAACCACTCACACACACACAACCACTCACACACCCACTCACACATCATACAGCCACTCATACACCCACTCACAGACCCACAACACCACTCCCACACCCACTCACACCCACTTACAGTCCAACACAACCACTCACACACCCATACTGCCACTCATACATCCACTTACACATCCAGATAACCACTCACACACACACTCACACACCCATACAGCCATTCACACACTCACTCACAGATCAACACAGCCACTCACATGCCCACTCACAGACCCACACAGCCACTCACATGCCCACTCACAGACCCACACAGCCACTCACACCCACAGGCAGTAAGATACTTATAGAAATTGTACTAGGATATGTGTGTATTAAATGTGTTGGTGTTTAGTATTGAATGTGTGCTTTGGTTGGGAAAAGATCCGCAGGTTCATAAAATGAATTTAAAAAAAAAGAAAGACTTGGTGCATTGCATTAATAGAAAGACTACATAAGTTACCTTATCTTCATTTTTCTAATTTTAGTTTTAAAACATATATTAAGTATGAATGTGTGAATAAAATGTATTTATAAACTTGTGAAAATGTAAATTAGTAAACTGAACCCATGGGTCAAATTGTAATACAATTTAAATTTTAAAAAAGCAGTGAAATTCATTAAAGAAAACAAAGGTTACAGGGACGTTATCGTTAGGAAATAGCATTAAAAAAGCATAGAAGTTCACTGAAAAAAATAAAGGTTACAGGGACGTTATTGTTAGGATATAGAATTTAAAAGCCTTAGAAATTAACTGAAAAAGCCAAAGGTTACAGGGACGTTATAGTTAGGTTCATATTTTACACACACAAAACCATAGAAATTCAGCAGTTATAGTTACCTGAGCTAACCATAACTTACACCCCCTGCAATGCACTGCTTATGGCTTCACATATTACATCACGGATAACATGGTCAGTGAGATATGTATATATATATATATATTCACTGAAAAAAACCATAGGTTTTAGGGACAGTTATAGTTATTTGGACATTGCACTCGTACAAAACCCGTGAAATTCCCCCGTTATAGTTAGTCCAGCTAACTATAACTCGCGCCCCCGCAATGCACTGCTGATGACGTCACATATTACATCACTCATGACATGGTCAGTGACATCACTGATGACATCACTGATGACATCTCAAATGACATCACTGATGACATCACTGATGACATCATCCAGTGACTTTGTGTTTCTGTAAAGTTTAAATATTTTTAATATATATAGGAAAAGACGTATTAAAGAATGAGTGGGTGTGTAAGTGTCTGTATGGATGATTTAGTAGGTGCGTGTCTGACTCTATAAGTGAGTGATTTAACGTATCTTACTGAATGCATGGGTTAGTGACTAAACTGGGTGAATGTCTGTATCCGTCTGTCTGTTGCTGTGTAAGTGGCTGCATGTGTTTGTGAATAGCTACATGAGTGTCTATATGAGTTATTGAATGCTTGTGTGAGTATCTGTATGGGTGCCTGAGTGTTTGTGTGGGAGGGTGTGTGCGACTCTGTGCATAGATGTGTGAGTGGGTGATTCACTGGGTGGATGGTTTAAAGAGTGCATCTGTGATAGACTGTATGGGTGGGTAAGTGTGTGTAAGAGTGTGTTAGTGAGTGAATGTATGTCCCAGTGGTACATGTGTGAGTAACTACATATGTGAAAGGCAGTATATATGTGTGTTGGAGTATATAAATAGCTATAAGCAAGAGTGAGTGATTGTGATAGTGGCTGTATGGATGAGTGTGTGCTTGTATCAGTGATTGTATAAGAGCGTAAGAATGTGCTAGTATTTGTATGAGTAAGTGAGCTGGTGTGTGTATAACTGTATAGGTGAGTAAATGGTAGTGTGTTTAATTATTTGCATGACTGACTAGGTGTGTGAGTACCTCTATGGATGAGTGGCGGTGTTTGAGTGTCTATATAGGAGTATGAGTGCATATGATAGTCCTGTACTGAGTGACCGTAAGTATGAGTGACTGTACGGGTGAGTGAGTGGATGTGTGCGTAGACCTAAGAATCAGTGAGTGGGTATGTAGTTATTGGTGTTGGAGTGTCTATGGTTTTGCGAATGGCAGTCTGTAATTTAGAGTGGGTGTATCAAAGGTTATATTAGGGTGTGAGAAGATGCATGAAATTATCACGTGGATGATGTCATCAGTGATGTCATTTGAGATGTCATCAGTGATGTCATCAGTGATGTCACTGACCATGTCATGAGTGATGTAATATGTGACGTCATCAGCAGTGCATTGCGGGCGCGAGTTATAGTTAGCTGGACTAACTATAACGGAGGAATTTCACGGGTTTTGTACGAGTGCAATGTCCAAATAACTATAACTGTCCCTAAAACCTATGGTTTTTTCAGTGAATTTCAAAGGTTTTTTAAATGCTAATTTGTAACTATAACGTCCCTGAAACCTATGGTTTTTTCAGTGAATTTCAAAGGTTTTTTAAATGCTAATTTGTAACTATAACATGTCTGAAACCTACGGTTTTTTCAGTGAATTTCAAAGGTTTTGTAAATGACAATTTTTAAATGTATTAATTGTTATATATATTTTTTTCATACTGATTTCCAAATTGTTTAGAAACAATTTTTTTTTACATATTTTATTTTTTAAATTACATTGTAATTACATTATACATTACATTACAAAAAATACTTTCTCAGAATGAATTACTTTAGTTTAAATACTTTGCACATAGGCAATAGACTTTTAAGTACAGTAGTTACAGTTGTTGCAATGGGCAACACATTTTCAAACACAATGCAACATTCAGCTCAATGTGAATTTCTAGTTAAATGCAATTAGTTACTTTATGGATTACTTTTTCTAACCACAGGACTGGATCCTAGATTCAGTCCTGGGACATCTCCTGTAAACAGTTGAGTAAAAGCGTTTTGGTTACAGTAGTGATTTTTAAGGAATATTATTGTATTTTAAAAGTTGACACTTAGAAACTTTTTCTCATAGAATCACCAATGTTATCCTATGGAAGGAAATTCACTTAGCAGGTAAAAACTGTTATCGTTACTTTTTCTTACTCAGTGTTGGATCCTGGATCCAGCACTGGTGCATCTCCTGTAAACAGTTGAAAGAATGCGTTTAAGTCATACAGGCGATTTTTAAGGAATATTTGTAGTTTGTGAAAATCGACACTTTGAAAGTTTTCTGCTGAAAACCAGACAATGGATTCCTATGGAAGAAAATATAAGTTACTGGTAAGTACGGTTAAAATTACTTTTCAGGGTCAGTGCTGGGCTAAAAGATGCAGCACTGGGTTCTCTCCTGATAACAGGTGAGTAAATTGGAATTCGTACTTTGGTTGATTTTAGAGGAATATTATAAAGTTCCAAAACTCCACACTTAGAAGAATTTCCAATTGAAACCAGTCAATGTTAGCCTATGAAGGAAATTCAAGTTACCGGTAAGTACGGTTAAAATTACTTTTCAGGACCAGTACTGGGCTGAAAGATGCAGCACTGAGGTCTCTCCTGATAACAGGTGAGTAAATCGGAATTCGTATTTCGGCTGATTTTAGAGGAATATTTTAAAGTTCCAAAACTCCACACTTAGAAGAATTTCCAAGTGAAACCAGTCAATGTTAGCCTATGAAGGAAATTCAAGTTACCGGTGAAGTACGGTTAAAATTACTTTTGAGGATCAGTACTGGGCTGAAAGATGCAGCACTGAGGTCTCTCCTGATAACAGGTGAGTAAATCGGAATTCGTATTTCGGCTGATTTTAGAGGAATATTTTAAAGTTCCAAAACTCCACACTTAGAAGAATTTCCAAGTGAAACCAGTCAATGTTAGCCTATGGAAGGAAATTCAAGTTACTGGTAAGTACGGTTAAAATTACTTTTCAGGATCAGTACTGGGCTGAAAGATGCAGCACTGAGGTCTCTCCTGATAACAGGTGAGTAAATCGGAATTCGTATTTCGGCTGATTTTAGAGGAATATTTTAAAGTTCCAAAACTCCACACTTAGAAGAATTTCCAAGTGAAACCAGTCAATGTTAGCCTATGAAGGAAATTCAAGTTACCGGTAAGTACGGTTAAAATTACTTTTGAGGATCAGTACTGGGCTGAAAGATGCAGCACTGAGGTCTCTCCTGATAACAGGTGAGTAAATCGGAATTCGTATTTCGGCTGATTTTAGAGGAATATTTTAAAGTTCCAAAACTCCACACTTAGAAGAATTTCCAAGTGAAACCAGTCAATGTTAGCCTATGGAAGGAAATTCAAGTTACTGGTAAGTACGGTTAAAATTACTTTTCAGGATCAGTACTGGGCTGAAAGATGCAGCACTGAGGTCTCTCCTGATAACAGGTGAGTAAATCGGAATTCGTATTTCGGCTGATTTTAGAGGAATATTTTAAAGTTCCAAAACTCCACACTTAGAAGAATTTCCAAGTGAAACCAGTCAATGTTAGCCTATGAAGGAAATTCAAGTTACCGGTAAGTACGGTTAAAATTACTTTTGAGGATCAGTACTGGGCTGAAAGATGCAGCACTGAGGTCTCTCCTGATAACAGGTGAGTAAATCGGAATTCGGATTTCGGCTGATTTTAGAGGAATATTTGTATGTTTCAAAAATCAACACTTAGAAACTTTTTCAGCAAAAGCAGGCAATGATATCCTATGGAAGGAAATTCAAGTTACTGGTAAGTACGGTTAAAATTACTTTTGAGGAGCAGCACTGAGGTCTCTCCTGATAACAGGTGAGTAAATCGGAATTCGTATTTCGGCTGATTTTAGAGGAATATTTTAAAGTTCCAAAACTCCACACACACAAGAATTTCCAAGTGAAACCAGTCAATGTTAGCCTATGAAGGAAATTCAAGTTACCGGTAAGTACGTATAAAATTACTTTTGAGGATCAGTACTGGGCTGAAAGATGCAGCACTGAGGTCTCTCCTGATAACAGGTGAGTAAATCGGAATTCGTATTTCGGCTGATTTTAGAGGAATATTTTAAAGTTCCAAAACTCCACACTTAGAAGAATTTCCAAGTGAAACCAGTCAATGTTAGCCTATGAAGGAAATTCAAGTTACCGGTAAGTACGGTTAAAATTACTTTTGAGGATCAGTACTGGGCTGAAAGATGCAGCACTGAGGTCTCTCCTGATAACAGGTGAGTAAATCGGAATTCGGATTTCGGCTGATTTTAGAGGAATATTTGCACAATGGTGAAGGGAGGGGCGGGGCCTGAGGTGACATCTGTGCAAACGCGCCCCGTGGTGCGTTTTAAGTTGGGGGATTAAGTCCCCTTGAATCATGAGGGTCCCTACGGGCCAACTAGCCCACCAGGAACCTCCAGTATCGCCAGGGGCTGCGTTGCAGAGACATGTACAGAGGCCACACCCCTTTTACACCTCTCTGCAACGCAGCTCTGTGGCGCTTTCTGGACGTACCTGTTGGGCTAGTTGGCCCCCAGGGACCCTCAGGATTAAAGAGGATTTAATTCCCCATCTTAAAACGCGCCACGGGGCCTGTTTGCACACATGTCACCTGAAGCCCCGCCCCTCCCTTCACCACTGTGCAAACGCGCCCCGTGGCGCGTTTTAAGTCGGGGGATTAACTCCCTTGAATCCTGAGGGTCCCTGGGGTGCAACTAGCCCACCATATACCTCCAAAAGCGCCATAGAGCTGCGTTGCAGAGAGGTGTAAAAGGGGCGTGGCCTCTGTACACCTCTCTGCAAGGCAGCCCTCTGACGCATACTGGAGGTTCCTGGTGGGCTAGTTGGCCCCAGAGACCCCAGTATTCAAGGGAATTGTTCCCCTCTGCAAGCAGCGCCAGGGGCGCGTTTGCAGAGTGGTGAAGGAAGGGGCGGGGCCTGCGGGCCCGATCGTTTTTTTTTTCCCCTGAAGGGGGCTGTGTGGCCCCCTTCCTTTTTCCTATTTTTAGGCCCTGGGGACCCCATCCCCCAGGGCCTTACCCCTTTTTTTTAATTAAAATAAAAAAAAACGGGAAGGGGCCGCGTGGCCCCCTTCCCTGGGCCTGTATTGGCCCCGGGACCCCATCCACGGGGCATGGCCTGTTTTTTTATTTGGAGGGGGCTGCGTGGCCCCCTCCTCAGGCCATTTAAGGCCCCGGGGACCCCATCCCCGGGGCCGGCCTTGCACTTTTTTTTTTTTTTTTACTTTGGGGAGGGGGCTGCGTGGCCCCCTCCGTGGCCTCTTATGGCCCCGGGGACCCCATCCCCCGGGGCCTGGCCTCTCGTTGGGGACTGTGGGGGGTCCCCAAGCCCCCACAGTCCCGCCGGCTCCCCGTGTCCTACGGGAGCCGGCATTGCTTACACATGGGGAGCAGCTAACATGCTGCTCCCCATGTGGAAAGCTAATCTGCTTTGGATATTGGAAGAGAGAGCAGGTTTCCTGCTCTCTCTTCCAATATCCAAAGCAAGTTTGCAATGACAGGACGGGAGCCGCGAGGCTCCCGTCCTGTCATTGCAAACAGCAGTGTCCCGGGGTAGGCACCCGGGACACTGCAGGAGCCGGCCTTGGGGGTGGTGGTCCCCAGGGCCATCAAGGGCTCCAGGAGGGGGCCGCGCGGCCCCCTCCCTACATTTTGAAAGCCCCGGGAGTTGGTGGTCCCCGGGGCTTGGGAGTCCAAAACGGACCCCCATTGTAATTTTTCTTAGTGCCCCGGGAGGTGGTGGTCCTCGGGCGTGTGGGGGCTGGAGCCCCCACACAGGTTTTTAATTAAAAAAGAAGCCCCGGGGAGGTGGTGGTCCTCGGGGCTGCGGGAGGGCTCAGAGCCCTCCCGCACCATTCTACATAAAGCCCCGGGGGTGGTGGTCCCCGGGCTTGGGGGCCCTAGAGGCCCCCACACATAAATTAACCCCCCAGCATGCCCCCGGGACTTGGCCCACCCGGGGGCAATTAACATCGAGCGCGGAGACCGCGCTCGATTTTATTTTTCGGCAGGGTTCGCGCTCCCTGAGCGCATCCTGCCGATTTAAAAAAATAATAATAATTTTTTGCCCAGGGGTCCTTGTGGGACCCCTGAGCAGACCTAGGGGTCAGGGTGTTTCTACCCTGCCCCCTTTGTGCGCTTTGCGCACTTGTTTCTGTCCCTCGGTTCTACCGAGGGACAAAATGGCTGCCAACACTTCCTGATTTGGAGTGTTGACAGCCAATTAACATAAAGCTCGTGCTCGGGAGGATCCGCGGCCCTAGATATATCTATCTTTTTTACTTTTCATTTTCTCAGCAACTACTGAACGGATTTACACCATTTAACAAAAAGGGTTCTTTCTGAACCAAGAACTACCTCTTTGCCAAATTTGGTGTAATTCCGTTCAGCAGTTCGGGCTGTAGCCGTGTCTAAAGTTTCCTATGGAAAATTGCATGGGGAAAACGCGTTTTGGGACCCCCTTTTTCTCGGCCCCCGCTTGACGAATCCCCGAGACTTTCAGGGTAGGAGCGGACCGGAGCGGGCCACAAAGTTTGAAAATTTTGCGAAGATACGTCAACCGGCAAGAGAGTTATTTCAAATAGAATGTCGCGGATTTCCTATGGATAATAGGTTGTAACTATAACTATCTACTGGCGACCGCCAGTAGATAATATATATATATATATATATATATATATATATATATATATATATTTCATTTCCAGTGCACTGTGTGGGAGAAAAGCCAAGTTATCGAGTGTGATATATATATATATATATATATATAGCGCCAAACTTCTTTTCTAAGTTGTATTTCAAGGAGATATGTACCACTGGAACACTATACAATGAAGAAGCTTTAAAATCCTCCCTAGTTCTACAGATTGAATTTGGTTTGCCATGTTTTTTCAACAATCTGCAAATTCAGTCTTTTTAATGACTATCGCTCTTCAGGCTGTTGATCTCAATGAAAATTTGGTTCTTCATATTCTCAGAAGAAAGAGAACCTAAACTAGTTATTATTAGTGCAATTTATAATGCTTTTTTGAAACTTGCAAAGATGGATTATAACAATTTGCAGCTAAATGGACTATCCAAGTATTCCAGACAACCAACTAAAGAACAATTGTATTATACGCCTCTAAAATTGTATCACTGGAAACATCGGAATTCTTCTCGCTGTCCCAGATGCAGAATGAAAATGACTAACGATATAAATGTGTTCTCAAATTGCCAATCGCTAATTACATTTTGGCACATATTAAAGCAAATTACTGGTAGAGCTGAAATTACAAATCTATTATGTTTTGTGTTGTTATCGATTCCCCAATGATTTACAGAGCATCTGCTTAATTGCTATCACTGTGGCACGTATATGGATAGCCAAACTTTGGATAGATTGCATCCCAACTAACATGGAACAGTGGTGGTTTGCCTTTATGAAAATATATGAACTGGAAAAAAGCTATCTACAAAACTAAAGGTGGTTAAACAAGTAATCAACTGTTTAAATCTATAAGGGGGATTGCTCAATATTGGTTTATGCAATTTGATAATAATTATCTGTTAGATTGGGCTCTCTCTGCAGGGTCACCCCCAAACATGTTTTGCCTTCACCCTCCTGTTGTCTCAATTCGTTTTTGTTGGTAGTAGGAGTTTGTGCGATTTACCACTGTTAAACAGTGCTAAAGGGCTTGTGCTCTTTCCCTAGAACATTGTACAATTGGCCTGCACCTGTTTGGCACATTTAATTAACTTATAAGTCCCTAGTTTATGGTACTACATGTACAAGGGCCCTGTAAAGGAAATGCTACTAGTAGGTCTACAAAAGCAAAAGGAACAATTGATGGACGGAATGCTGAAGAATGCAAACATTCACCCCGAGTCACAAATATCTGGGTTTAATCCATTGTTCTTTTGCTCACCATGCCACCCCAGTTTGGACCTAGCCATATGCAAATCAGTCTTGACCCTGTTCCTCATGGGAACAGTCCAGCCCGAACTGCCAAGCCAAGTCCTCCCTGGACTGGAAACAAGCATCCTGGGACTGGTTTCGGGGTATCACCCCTCATCAGCCAGGCTAGCTTGGATCCAGTGACGCAGTGAGCACAGGGCCACGTCTGGGCATACCCTTCCCACTTAGGGAGACAAAAGCAAAACGAACAAGTGATGGACGGAATGCTGAACAATGCAAACATTCACCCCCAGTCACAAAGATCTGGGTTTGATCCAACGTTCTTTTGCTCACCACGCCACCCCAGTTTGGACCCATCCATATGCAAATCAGTCTTGACCCTGTTCCTCATGGGAACAGTCCAGCCCGAACTGCCAAGCCAGGTCCTCCCTGGACCGGAAACAAGTATCCTGGGACCGGTTTCGGGGCATCACCCCATCATCAGCCAGGCTTGTGATTGTTGTCTGAGTGGGGCTTCCACCCCCCTCAGCCAATAACCCGATTTCTTAAATTAACTATACTGATTTATTAGGTGAACTATTTGCTGATATTGAAGTGGATTTGGAACTGCTACATCATGTTACTTTGGACTAAATGGTATATGGACACCTCGTACTGCAAGGAAATTATAGATTAAATGGATTGTTAATGAAGTGTCATATTTCTCAATAATAAAACATTAGAAAAAAACGTCTCCCACTCCCCCACCAGCTTGTGTCCCTATAATATAGCGAGGTACAGACCCACATCTATGCATACTCATGTTTCTTAGAGTGACTCGTTGATAATAACAAAATATGTGAAGGACAGAATGCTTAAATGAATGGCCTTTCTCTGAGTAGCATTCCATTCCACCCTGAGGCGGCTAATAGTTCAGGGTGGACTCTCCCTTTAAAGTTAGGCCTGCACAGATTTCTACTTGCTGTTGTAAGGCTATCTAATGCATTAAACTTTCAAGCTTTTTTGTTGGTTTTGTGGGTTGAGTACATATTGAAGTGTTTTGTGCATTGTGTATGTGATCCTCTTCCTTGTTGTTGTAGGCTACATATCTGCAGCAAAAAATCCCTCCTGAGGTAGTGAAGGAGGAGTTGGTGGATTATGCCCGACTTCAGTGGCCTGTCCTCTTCTCGAGATTTTTTGAGGCTTCCAGATTTTCAGGTGAGTAGTTACCAATCAGCAGAGTCCATGATAAGGACTTGTAGGTCATAGTCAAAATATCCTGGATTTTCTCTTAATCTAAAATATGTGTCTTGTTTTGCCCTCGACTATCTAACTAATCTGCTTTCTTCACAAGGACATCTTTTGATTGATCATAAACAAAATATAAATTGACATTCATTTTCATGAAAGTGGCTGATAATCCAAGTTGTAATGATCTAGCAAAATATCTGAATCATACTATTCGTAGCATTTTTTAGGTCACACTGTAGATAGCTTTAGCTCTCTTTAGCAAGAGCTCTAGCTATCAGTACATAAAAAAGAAGCATAAGGAAGTAAACAGAGTGGACTTTCAGCCAGCTCTCTTCTGCGATTGGCTTTCATGCATTTTTCATGGTTTGCTGTCGCTTGGATGGGCTGTCCCTCAAGACCATGGCCTTTTGAGAATAGTTATCCCACTTTTGTTCCCATTAAGTTTAAGTGATGTCATCATGTTGTCCTTTTGTTCAACTGCAGAAACAGCATGACCTGTAGTTTAAAACTGAGGCCCAGTTTGAATACTTTGCTGGCACCACACTTATTTACTGGCTTAATGTCTGCCCGAGACTGTTATAAAATATTAGGGCCTGTACAATGAACTAATCATCCTTGGAAATGTATTTGTCGTTTTTTTCTATCATGAAAACAATTGTTGGATTTGCATCTTTTTTGTTTGTAAATAAGTGCGAGCAAACAGACTTTCTTAAAGAGCAGCAAAATTACTGACCCTTTGTCAAAAGTATCTACTATGCAATATGCAGTATTGTTCAGTAAATGTATTTTAAAAGTCATCATGTTCAAACGTTATTATTCTAATTATTGTTATTATGATTAGTAGTAGCTGTAATAGTAGGAGGAAAAGCGATTGAATTAATAAACCATTGTTTTTCTTTTCCTACATGACTCAATTTTTTATGTTTCATGCTGTAAACTGTAAGCAACAAACAAACAATGCAGCATCAAATGTAATAAATCACTGATATATAAGCAGAAATGTGTGCTTTATTAATGAAAGTAAGTATTCGTGCTTCTCATTAACACAGCTGGGATTTGTAAGCAAGAAAATGCTTCAATAGTTCAAACGTTTAAATATCAGATAAAATGATATGTCCTACCATAACCAATGTATCACACTTCCCTACTGTATCTACCATAGCTAACCTACCATACCTAACCTATTATGTCTACGTTTGATACCTACCTACCATATGTAACATACTACCTACCATGACTGCCTATCTACCATTCCTAAAGTGCTATACCACCCTGCAGTTCCTACTTACTATATTGAATCTATCATACCCACCCAACTTATCCACAATACCTACCCACTATACTTAACCTGCTTTGCCTTATTTACCATACCTACTGTAAGTAGCCTACCATACCTACCAAGCATACCTAACCTATTGGACCATAACCAACTCTACCTCATCTACCATTCCACTCTAACTACCCTACCATACCAACTAACCATACCGATCCTATAGTTTCTAACTTACCTATTGTATCTCACCTACTCAACAAACATTTATCAAAATGACCTACTATTTCTATTTACCATACAAACCTACCATACCTCCATTCTTACCGTCCTCTTCTTAACCTAGCATACATTATCACAGCTAGCCTACAATCCTTTCCATATTTACCATACCTACCTACTATACTTAAACTATGAGACCTAACCTACCTAAAATACCTAACCTAGCATACCAACCAAACTTACTTATCATATCTATTTATATACCAGTAACTACCATGCATGCCAGCCTACCTGCCATATCTAACCTACCATACCATACCTAACCAGCCAACCTATGATACTACCTTACTTAACGTACCTTACTTAACCTACTTCCGCCCCTGTGAGTGCATATATTTTATCTGAAAAGGGGGCAGGTTACACCTATCTGACCTGTAGAATAGGCTTAAAGTAGTTCAGCCTGCTACAGGAAGCACTGGTGTCTAACTCAGGGTACCTCCAGCAATGGCCTTATGTACTGCCGCCTCCATTGTCAAAGTGGTAATTTCAGCTTTTAAAGAGCATGAAAATGTGAATTACATTGGTTTCTTAAATAGCACGACCTATTGGCTTTGCCAATGCTTGTCAGACATCTTACAGAATTACATTAGTTGCACTAGAGCTATGTGAAATAAAAGTCTTGTAATGGGAAATGGGGTGCTTTGCCTGTTGTTGTCGAGGCTCCCATGAAGCGTTTATGGGGTAAAACCGTGGGGTGGTATTCCTCTGTTAGCAAGATGGCTTCGTGCATTGGTTTTAAACTAAATCTTTGCAGCTAGATGTAGGTGGTTGGCACTGCGGATGAGTTACTTCAAAGCACTTCACACTTAGGAATTGCTGGCTCTTATCCAGTAATATGACTGTGTCTACCCTTCTTGTTCAGGAAGTCATAGCTCTTCAAGTTTTTCCAGTGGTGGCTGGCAGGGAATGGGGTGGCAGGGCGGGGAGAGAATATGGAGGGGGAGAGGTTGGGTAAAAAAAAAACTATTTAAAAAAACTCTTACATTTTGATGGCCGCCGTCTCTCCTCCGTCGCTCCTCTTCCTGGCAAGTCCCAGAAGGAGGAAGCACACAGCCTCCCAGAATACCCTAAGCCAATCACAACACTGCAAAGCACCATTGTGATTGGTCTGAGCGCTGTGGTTCGGCGCTCAGACAGGGGCTGGGAAGCTGTGCATGTTCCCCACCAGGCTGTGCATTACAGTCTGGTGGGGAACATGCAAAGTGTGCATGACTGTTTGGCCCGCCCAAGACAGCCGGCCAAACAGTCTTGCACACTTCAAGTGTGCCACCACTCCTCCCCTGTGACACCAGCCCCGCCCCGCCCCTCCCTAGCCCAGCCCCGCAGTAACAAAAAATAAAATGACAATAACTAAGATATTATCATTTTATTTTTTCCTTTTTTCACTGCTCTGAGAGCAGTGGGGCGACGCTCCTCCGCCTTAGCGGAGCAGCCGCCCCTGGTTTTTCTTTCCATTTGTCCTGAACACGGGACGGAGGCAAGGAGAAACCACTACGAAAACCAGGCGAGCTTGACACTGACATACAGTTCACTGTTGCAGAAAATATGCAAATAAGGCACTACTACCTCAGCAATTGGAAGGTAGTAAACAGTCGAGGAAACTAGACAAAAAATACTTAAGAGGGCATTGCGTTGCATAGATGTTTTTCAGTGCTCTGCCTAAAGGCAAAATGCACTTAAACGTTGAAAGTAAATAACCTCCGTCCATTATACTCTCAATGTAATGATTGTGCCTTTGCAGATCCTCAAATGTTGTCCTGTATGTTTGCCCTCCTGTTCAGTGCACAGATTCAGACTAGAGCACAAAACAGACCCGAAAACCAAAATGAAAGTATCCCTATAATGAATTAAAGAGCTATAAAAGTGCCCCATGTTTGCAAAATGAGGCAGATTTTAACTTGTAAAGTGCTTTGCAAGGGTGGAAGACTGCATGGATTTGAACTTCCTACAGGCAATGTTTGTTATAATATCAGGGAAATCAACAGTAAGACCATACAACATGCCGACAAACCGGCAAGACATTGGCCCACATACTGACCTGCGAGTCCAGGGCATCGGGCACTGGCTGATTGCCCTGTAGGCCAGTCCGACTCTGCCAGTGCACCAATGGTTCAGCCCATGACGTGGGCATAAGTATAAATAAAGGTGGTCAGCTCATACTAAGGCACTTCCACACATGCACCACTATCAAAGTGTCTCTGCCTCAATCATTTAATGCGCTTCACACGTCTATGCTTTATTCAAATACGTAGCAGCTTAACAGACTTTATGAAGCTTTGTCATCTTGCCATGGTCCTATATAATGTATGTGATCTGTTAGAAGCATCTGTCATGCAGGGTGGGTCAAACATGTTCCGCAAACATATAGTCACCCAACCTGAGAGGGCCAGTATGTATTTTTCCAAAATCAGTGCATGAGGGTAGAGGAGTGGGATTGGGCATTTCAGGTGTGGAGGTAGACAGAGTGGAGATGGGAGGGGATGTCTCCTAGCCACCTTTGTCAGCACTTGTATCTTGCAGATAGACCGCCCTCCTTGTCTGTTTTTTTATAAATTTCAAGACACGTCCTTAAGCCCAAATATATATGTTACATCTCGTGCAGAATTAATCTGCCCCTTCGGTTTCACCTATTTCTCATACTCGGGTGACACTCAGGTTATTAGGCAGGAGGGAGACTTTTCTTCTCTTAAATTCAGATTCAAACATTGTATGATCAAGATTGCTGAATGAATGAATACCAGTTTACTTACTTTTAATTCTTTCGAATCTGAGGCGCTAGTTTTTGGAAACCTCTCAGTTTGGAATTCTTGATTGCAGCTCTAGAGAAGGTATACGTGTGTCAGCTGAGATAGTAGCCTTGAAAATTGCAAAGCTCCCCTCCCTGTGTAAATATGTCGCCAGACTAACCTGTCCTCTATAGAGAACCTAAAACCACTTCTTCCAAATTTTCTGTGCACCCACGGCTTCAAGCCAGAACCGATTTAAAGGTGAATCTGTTAACTGCGTAGAGACGTTTCGGTTCACAGAGCGGCTTTCTGGCAGACCTTTCCATTCACTCATTCATAGTCGTATTATTATCACCCTTCTTATTTAACTGTAAAGTCTGGTAAATGTGCTCGTTTGTATAGTGACAGTTTCAGGTATCTGAATTCGAAATGGAATCCGCTGTATCTTCTTCTCTCGTTGCAGGTCCCAGCCTATCCAAAAACCAGGTCATTGTGGCCATCAACTGGAAAGGTGTCAGCTTCCTTGACGAGTCTGAGAAGAAACTCCTGAATTTGTCCTTTCCAGAAATTGTAGGAGTTCACACCAAAAGGTTAGTCCAAAGATCGGTACGTTTTAAGGTAAGTCCATGTCCCTAGAGCATGGCAGGAAGCGCACAGAAACAGAACACAGCCGCACAGTGTGCAACATGGTGCAAAAACACAGCACCTCAGTTCTAAATTATTCAATTTGTATCAGCAGCGGAGACTGCTATTTTGAGACAGTAAATATCAGAATTTGTGTTTTGCCTACATGGGCAAAATATGAACAGTGATTTCTCCTATCACAAAGCAACACTACAGACACAAAATTAAATGGAGCACATGGCAAAGCCATTGTTATGGTCTGGCTTGACAGTGCAGCTGGCACCAGACATTTATGTGATCATCACTAGAGAGGGGCTTTGGCTCCTCCTACATGTTGGGAGGCAGGAGTACATGTTTTGATTGGGCAAAAGTTGAGTGCTTCCACAAAACAGTGCTCGCCTTTCAGGCAGCTGTGATCATTTTTTTTATTTATCCAGCCCTAAGCTTGGGCTTTCAGGGTTACACACTTGACACTGGATTGCAATGAAAGTATCTTAGATAATTTATGTTGTTTTTCTCTGGCAGCAGCACAGATGGGAGGACGGCAGGCATGGATTTTTAGGTCTGGCTTGACAGTGCAACTGACACTGGACCTTTTAACCTACACCAATCTTATCCTACAGTTCTTTGCTTCCACACAAATACAAACCTATTCCCATTCTATTTACTTGTAATGAGTCATAGTACCATGCAGCATTCCTTTAAAGCCAGACTTATAGACATTGACAATGCTTGTCCACTCAATGCAGTGCTAAATAGCACAACTGGGGCACGTTACGTTTTTCATGGCTACAAAAGCCTTCTAAAAGAGAAAGTAAGTAGGTGCGTCTGGCTGAATACTCATGTTGTTTCTGCGTCCTAGGGCTGCAAAGGCATTCGGGCAGACCTTCACACTCAGCACCCTGCAGGGGGAGGAGTATGTGCTGACATCTCCAAACAGTGTGGACATCTCCGAGCTGCTGCTCTTGTTTCTGACTGGACTCAAGCAGAGGTCACAGTACGCTGTTGCGATGCAGGACAGTGGAAAGCAAGGTAACTATTGAAGGTACAGTGATGTAACATGAAATATTATGAGGAAAGGTATGTAATAAAGGGAAAGGTTGGATGAATTGAGAGAGCAGGCAAACACAAGGTGGGCAAAAATGATAGGGAGAACCATTCCAGAGCGGCTTGGTTTTAAGAGTCAGAGTACAAGTCGAGCTATTGACAGAATTGTCACATGAATTGGTAGGATATAATATGTAAAAAAACACTGTTTCAGATTAATAAGCACATTAAATTACATTACTGCATTGAGAGACATTCGTTACAATTCACAAATTTGAAATATACCAATAAAAATATTGAAGAAAGAATGCCTTGATGGGAGTGTGATGCTGTTGGCCTTATGACTGGTGGACAATATTATATATAACCCAACATTTTAGTTTATTCAACCATAAATGCATGCTTTTTTCCCCTAACACACACTCTGAACTGATTCACTTCTAATGTCTTTCAAATTTCGCATCTAAGCAAAATGAGACAGAGTCAGGCAACGTGATTTGTCCGGGATCACACGACTGGGCCAAATATAGAAGTTGGGCTTTGAGTCTAGGTTTCCAGGTCCAGCAGCCAGCAGGGGAGCCACTGGTGGCATCTCCCCCTGTCTCAGGTTTTATGGAAAACACGAAACTGAATGATTATCTGCAAAGTTAATATTAAACAAACTAGCTAAGAACATGGGATAATAAATACATCTTTGCTGCTCTCCTCTGAACAATGTGAAACCTATGGAAAGCAGGCACCAAGTAAGCCAATGACTATCTTGCCTAAACAAGCAAGACTATTTCAGAAAACGTTCTACACATCAAAAGGGGCCAGAAAGTAGATTAAAACGACAGTTGACTTACACAAGGTCACATAGAGATGGATTCTGTTTCTACGTTTACATGCTCTTGTCAGCTGGCTGCAGCCAGTAGACACATAATTACTTTCTCGTTCTGCATTTATTTGAAATTTAAATTTGTGTAGAAGGAGAATAACATTCCTGCTACCTGCTGATACCTGCAGGTACCTGCGTTCCTGTTGATATCCATTATTTAAGAGAATGCTGCTTGTTTTTATCTTATTAGATTACATAAATTGGGGAAATAGGATGGTGCTGTAGTTCAACGGTGGCCTGTCATTCACATGAAACCCACAGCCAAATATTTGGTGGGAGATAGTTTGCATTTCTAATGAAAGCACATGGAAATGAGCATTGACAAAGACAATAGGTCGGGCATTTTTCAGTTAAAAGTGAAAGTGTTGTCTGTCACTGCTTGGGGTTGTGCATCGGTATGGAAGTTTGAGTGGGTGTTTGTATGGTGTTTGTTTGTGGATTTCAACGAGTTTACAGATGAATTATAAATCACATTGGACCAGTAGTGTAGGGCATCAGTAATCTGAATTTGGAAAAAACACTGGTGAACCATATATCGCAGGACTGGCCAGCACATCTCTATCTACCACACAGGTTCCTCGTTATCAGTGGTTTCGGTGGTTGGTCCAATTCACTAGAATAAAGGTAAATCCCTGCTACAGACGTTCTGGTGTATTTCACGGTTGGAATGATTTTGGCTAGCTTGATCAAGGAATAATTGAGGTATCCCTAGCAATATCAACTTTCCAGCAAGTGGCAGGCAGGATGTGGACAGTGATAGCAACTCCCAGGAGGGATTTGACCTCTATTTATTGACACTATACCCATGAAATGTTCATTGTCACCTATATTTTTAAAACCAAAGTCAGCTTCTGAACAAATGAACAAGGCAAAGTTATTCATGTGATTAGTAGATGCTAACCTTAATGTTGAATTGACCAAGATTTCACACATTCCCCTTCCCAAAACCTTTGCTAGGGTCAGAATTGATGAACAATTAAGCTATTGAAAGGATTTGAGCTATATAAAGTGGTTAAACAGGCTTGTGCTTTCACCACCACACAATTTAAAATCTCCATCAATACCTACGTCTCGAGGGGTGTTGAGGCTGCTCCTTCCGGGTTTGGAGGGAGGGAGGTGTATACTCTTTTATTGTATGCAAAATATTTCATACTAGTTTTCCAAATTGAGAATGATGCTCCAAACACTAAGTGCTTTCCAGACGTATTGCTTAAAAAAGGTTATTACTATTATTCCATCTATTTTTTTTTATTTCTCTCTCTTTTCCTCTGTTTCTTTTCTATCTGTGCTGTCCCCCTAAGGACTTTGAGATAACTTTAGGGTGACATAAATCGCTACACAAATTATTAAAGTACCAGATAAAAATGTGGTCATTGAAGCTTTTAATAGTCATACATTGTTATGTTTCATATAGGTACCCGAATATAGGCCCGGGTAATATCTTACACCTTCACCTACATTTCCCCCCCTATACTACACAGTAACAGACCTTTTAGGATTTAACCTTTACCTAGTTCTAGTCCTGGGCACAGAAGGAGGGTTTCTCCGTGAACAATAGCGTCCTATAACTTCATCAATAGACTCACACAGTATGAATGAATATTCATAAGGGTTCTTAGAAACCAGGCTGGGGCTACACCACCTTCCTCCCCATATCTACGTACACGGTTCATCCCATACGTCATCCTCAAATCCAACAATGGCTAATACAAGCAACAAGGGACAAAGGAACCCTAGATACTTTCTGTATAAATATAGCACCTCTTGCTAGTGTTAGTTAGAGGGAACCGAGACTTCCAGGCCGACACACTGACCAGAGACGCTGAGGCTCCTGCATGCAGATGCTCCAGCTGACAGTGGTCTAACACATCCCTTGCGGGGTGTCCAACCCGAGACCAGGACGAGGTCCCACACTCTCTCACTTCAGGTAATGGGGTTCGACCAAATCCTAGAGGGAATCTTGGCTTCACACCTACTCACATGCTAGGTACACTTAGGTACATCTAGATAGGCATCGTAGGAGTACGCGCTTTCTTTTATCATGCATTTTATATCCATGTATGCATTTATGATTATTGCAAAATGGTAGAACTGTACTATCCATTTATATTCACCATACTGCTGATTATATATATGTGCTACTGTCTAACAATTATTGCAACACATCTATTTTACACTAGAAGAACAACTGTACAATAAATACTTATTGTAACACGCACAACTGTTTCTTCTGTGTAACTCTCTGAGACCCAATAGGTAAGCACGAGTGACTGAGCGAAAAGTAGTATATTGTTTCCACGATCTGAGGGATCAGGGTTGTCATGTTCTAAGGTTGCCAGAAACTATTCTCTCCCCGATAAGAGTAGACACTAGTGGCACTGTGAGCTAGCTAATGCAAACAGGCTAACATTTTCGGTGGGGGTGTTCAGAATCAGTCTGCCACCAAGCCCACAGTTCATGTTATCCGAACGCGCAGATTCTGTATAAGTTATATATTGGAACTACACGACAACATTGCTTATAAATAAATTGACAAGTGTGCTATCCCTGCCCCTACTGAAATCTTTGAACAAGCAATTTGGGAACTGATGAAATGGGGCTGAATTTAGAGTGCATTCCAAGCAAAGTTTTAGCCACTGCAATCACTTGGGGCCACCTTCCTGTCCATCGTTTTATTTGTCCACTGCACCACTGGTCCGGCAGTTCAGTGTGGACTGTTCCCATTGGAGCAGGACCAAGACTGATTTGGGGTACGCCGTACTGCAGTAAGTCTAATCGCAGGCTTCTGCAAATGTGGGGCCAGATTTAGTAGTTTGTCACGCAGTGCAGTGCAGCAGCCGCAAATGCTGTGCTGCGTGAGAAGGCGAGAACCCTGTGAGCGCCATATTTAAAGAAATATGGCACTCTTCCCCCCCTCTCTCTAACTTCGGCGCAGAAATGTGTGGCTGTGCGCCATGAACACACCTATGCACCATAGTGCAAGGGTGTCTCAGTGAGTCTAGCATAGGTTTTGTACTGGAAGGACACCCTTCTAGTACAAAATACTATGCCTAGACTAACTTTAAACCTTTTCCCACTTTGTATGTGTGCTGTACAGTGCAGCACACATGCTAAGTCGGAAAAGAAAGGAGAAATAAAAGCATTTCTCCTCCATAGCGCCTATCTGAAATTGGCGCTATTTTCTGATGCTAAATCTCGTCTACTTTTTTAAGTAAATGGGGCTTAGCGTCAGAAACCATGGGTGGTTGCATGGGAACGCCCATGCACCACCCATGGTACGCCCCCTTGGACCTAAGTAATGCAAAGCAGCGCTATGCGCTGCTTTGCTTTACTTTCAAGTGATTTTCCATTGTAAAACAGGTTTTGCGCTGGAAAGTAAATAAGTAAAACTTATTTTGCATCGCTTTGTGTCACTTTTGTGATGCAAACACGGCATAAAATCTTAGTAAATAGACCTGTGATGTTTTAACTCTGCGTTTCTCTCTCATTCAGTTTCTCTGTCTGGAAGCTTGTGCACAGTTCAAGTAAATCAACAGCATTCGTAAAATCCCAAATTTGTTTTGAAATTGTAAAATAAAAAATGGAATCTTCTGGAGCATTTGATTCCCTATTTTGCCATATCTGCATTCATTTTTCCCCCTCATCTCTAGCTCTTTTTGCTGTTTTATGTCTGTAGTTATTGCACAGGTGGGAAAGTCTACACACAAAGTAGAAGTACTAATACACTGAGATGCAACACACTGGAATGATCCCAAATCTTCAGTATATGAAACCATTGTGTGAACTACTAGATTTGCAGTTCAACTGCAGAAGTGGTGCCAGCAGAGTGATCCCTGCTTTGTTTTGCCCTATGTTAGATGACCCAGCCATCTTGACCTTCTCAAAGGGTGACCTTCTGTTCATAACCCAGGACGAAGAGCTGAAGAGCGACCATGGCTGGATACATGCTGAGAATGAAAAAAGTGGTAAAAAAGGTTTGGTTTCTCTTCAAGCCATCTACATCATCCCCACATTGGTCAAGCCAACAAGTCAACTACTGGTAAGACAGCATAACCAATGCATTCATTGTATTCATTGCCTTTTACTATAGTGTGCTACCATTTTTAACTGTTTGAAGCTGCTAACAGACTTACAATACCATTGACTTGATCAATGGGATGGAGCTAGCATGCTAGGTGAAACTATGAAAACGTGTATTTACATACAGTGCAAGTTGACATAAAGTGAACATCCAGACAGACACATGCTACAATAGAACATACATTAAATTCTGATGTTGTGCACAGTTGTACATTTGGGGTTCAGAGGGAAAGCAATTATTTGCTGAGTCCCAATGCAATGAGAAATATATACTGAGTCCATCAGTACCCTTGAATCTGTGCCTGAATGCCTGCATAAGATACTGTCAGGGTCAAGGAGCGGCAAAGACTGCTCTTCGTTCTGACAGTATGTAATGAATTTTAAATCAAAGTAATACTTGGCCCATGAAGCACTGGAGATTATAACACACACTGCCCTATCACAGGAACCCAATATAACTACTTAAAGTTCCATACAAAAAGCCTCGGTAACCATCGCACCTTGATGCCACTGAGCTGCTGACTGATAATGAAGAAGATAATTCAGTGCCTCATCGACACCAATCAAAGTGTCAACCTGTAGGAGAATGAGAAGTGGTTTCAAAAGCAGACTGCAGTTGTACAAGGCATACTGGTCACAGCATTTTTATTATTCTCCTTAATAAGTTTCTAAGTCAGTTATAACCTTTAGGTTGTTAAGATGGCTCAGTAAGTGTAAGCTCTCTCCCAGCCCCTCTGGTGACACTTGCAGGTCATGAGTTTCAGTGCAGGACAGCCTTCGCCTTTCATCCTGCTGAGATAAAAAAAATTGAGTACCTTGAAAATGGGTGATTGTGAATCTCATTATTTACAGAAGTTAGAAATAGCACAAACTTTAACATGAAGTGCCTTGCCTTTGGGTCAAAGTGGCATCCTGGAACACTTAAAATAGTAGTGAATAATAAAATGTGCTAAAAAAACCCCACTAATAACAAAGAAAACATGTCTCAATATTTCTTTTAACATAAGCATATAGCCAGAGGCCGCACAGTAGCTAAGCCTTCAGCACCCGCAGTGTCCTGTTCCAACTCAGTTTTTTAGTTCTGTTTGAAGCTCGAAAAGAGATACCAAAGATCCAGCCAACGCAGAATTGATGAAGATACCACAGTAGAAAACTGCAATTATACTTACCAACCCTAGGTTACTCCGTCAGCAAAGATGATGGATATCCTGTCCTTATTATGAGTGCATTACATCCTTTAGCACTTGTAATGTGACAGAGTAACCCGTACTGCAAACTGTAAATCAGGCCCTTATCCTTTTCCCTCAAGGAATCTTTATGACAATCATCACTGAGACGATTGAATAACAAGCAGTTCCCTTATAGCACAGCATGGAAAATGTGACCCATACAGGCTGATTGGCAGGTTGGATCAGAAAGGCAGACACCACAAAATTGGTTCACCTATAAAGTTTTATAAACTTTTATTTTAAAAGTCTCCCACTAGGAACATTTTCATTCCAGAATTATTAACAATCAAATGGAGTGATATGCACCTGAAATAAAAATTATCAGCTCTGAACAATCTTTTTTTATAATTTTCAGCATGAATGAATGTTTATTGATGTTCAATTAAGTAAAATCATTAGATCTGAACACATATTATAAAACATAATTAAAGCAGTGTTTAAAAAGGGAAAAAGTATAAAGTTTGTATTCCCCTTTTGGAGCCTCAAACGTCCCATACCCCATTGTCCGATGTGACCCTTTTACGTACTCCTCATGCAGAACATTAGTCATGGAAACCAGGGGGCCGCCCCCATTCTAAAATGACCATCCTAAAAGTGCTTCCAATTCCATCAGGGGCGGCTCCTCGGCTAAGGCAGTGGAGCGTCGTCCCACTGCTTTAAAGCAGTGCAAAGGAAAAATAAAATGATAATAACGGAAAGGCATTATCATTTTATTTTGAGTATTGCAGTTTGCACTGCAGTCAGGTTATTAGGGCGGTGTGGGTCGGGCTCCCCTGATGTCGAGGGTGGAGGAGTAGTGGCTGCACCTTAAGTGCGCATGATGGTTTGGTCGGCCGTCTCGGGCCGGCCAAACCGCCATGTGCACTTTGCACGTTCTCCACAGGCTGTATTGTACACCCTAGGTGGAGAACCTGCTCAGCCTCCCAGTCCCTCTCTGAGCACCGAACCACAGCACACAGACCAATCACAGCGCTGCTGTAAGGCAGCATTGTGATTGGTCAGGGGATTCCGGGAGGCTGTGTGCTTCCTGGTTCCTGCTGGAGGAGAGGCAGTGGCTGGCGACGCCGACCACCAGGTAAGTTTTCTTTTCTTTTATCTTTCTTTTTTTTCCCAAGCCCCGCCTCCCCCCCCACCACCACCACCACCACCACCACCACCATTCCCTACCAGCTGCCACTGTATTCCATCATTCCTGTGGGTGCAGATGGTGTCTGCCAACCTTGGCCTCTTTCAACCTTTATTCCACGGGCAGACAGGGCCCATCATGGCCAGTCCTCCTCCTGGGCATTATCCTTATTCAAATTCTTCTATATGGCCCACACTGATTAAAAGTGCTCTGTGCCAGGAATCAAAGTGATCTGTGGAAATAAACAGCGACCAACAAAAAAACAATCATAACCATTTTAAAATTACCAATTGTAGCCCCAGAGGTCAAAGTGTTCCTTCAGGAAAGGCTACCAATGTTAAAGCAATCATAAACATTTTAAATTACCAATTGCAGCTTTCATAAATTTTAGAAAGCACCTGGAAAGCTGGCATAATTCTCCTTTTAAGCAAGTTGCCCAACCTTTCCTCACATTTAGAGTTTGAAATATTGGCGGAAGCCAACGCACCTCAGTGGTTATTGAGCTCCACAGATGCAGATCAGGATAGACTCTTTTGTTTTGTCTACACCATCTGCATCGCGTATCACCTTCACCATCCTTGCGACCATACCAATAGCACCTTAGGGGAATAAGGTTAAAACGCATTCTCATAAGTGTATATTTTACATGGTTTGGGAGGGGCAGATTCAGATATTCAGGTAGGGTGTCTGGGGTGTAGCGATTCACAGTTCAGTTGCTGTGAAATTTAGCTCTTAGATCCCTGAGGTCCTGATCCCATGAAATTATCTTTGCCGATTTCATTAATAGCTTTGCTGCCGTTCTCCTCGGTAAGGTGTTATTTATTAGATCTTCTGCACTCAGGGCCTTAATAGAGGTTGCCAAGAGTGGACCCAATATAGAGCCGAGCTCCGGGAATTTCTCCCAGAGAAGGTATTTCATTGAGCCAGTTGGGTCCATTTTCAAATTTTGACAGTGTGAGACAAATTTGGTCTGCATTACCAGATCCTGCTTTGTTCATTTAAACTCCAGTCTTATTTGAGGTTGGCTGGTGCAGGCTGGGAGTGCAAATAGATGCCGATAGCAGGTACATTGTTGTTTATCTAGCCACTCATAGAGTTGATCTTTAAACAGCATAAGTTATTCTGGCATCAGCTTAGTTGCCAGTACTGTCAGGAGTGCATTGGTGTTTTGGCATGTAAGACCTCTCTTGAGTTGGCTCATCCTGCATATCAGATGTTTTTGCCATCGATTTCAAGGAGCCTACCTGAGCTTTCCTGCCCCCACTTTCATTGAGCATAACGCCGAGATATTTAAAGCTTGTTACTCTTTCTAACCTTGAACCTCCAATGAGCCAAGCACCCTTTTTTATCAGGTTTCAGCCAACTATCACTGTTTTTGGCTTCTTTAGATTGATGGTGACATCATTTACTGTGCAGTATTGTACAAGTGATTCAAGCGACCTCTGGAGGCCAATTTGAGTGTTATCAGGTAACATCATGACATGTGCGTATTGTAAGATTTGTATTTTTTGCTTCATCTACGGATTGGGCATATCATTGGGACTGCTAGATGACTTTCCATGTCTGCCATATACAAATTAAAAATTAAGGGGGGCAAGGATGCAGTTCTGTTTCAATCCTTTGTTTGTATAGATTTTCCCTGAGATTGCCCAGTTAGTTGATAGTTTAACTTTCACCCACGCAGGACCGGCTTAAGGGCAGTGCGACCAGTGCTGCCTCACTGGGCCCTGCCCTGTGGAGGTGGGCACTGACCTCAGGTGGTTCGCTGTATTTAGCAATAACTTAAGATTGGAGAGATGAGGGGCACTTTTACCTGGTGGTAGTGAGAGAATCCAAGGAGGAGGTCATGGGGGTGGGGACGCAAAAAATGATTGTCGCACCGGGCTCCATTGACGCGTAAGCCGGCCCTGCACCCACGTGTTACTATATAGTGATTCTATGGCCTTCAAGAGGTCTGGTGGTATCTCCCACTTCCTTAGCTTTGCCCAGAGCCAGCCTCTTGGGATATTATCAAAGGCGTTTGTAAAGTCAATAAACACCACATTAAGAAGTCGGGTCTTGGGGAGCATAGCTTTGTTGATTAGGCAGGTTAGGGTCAGGAGTTTGCAGCAGTTTGGATCATTGCTTTCCTTTTCTATGCCTAGGAGATTCTCAGGAAGCCTTAGTCTGATGATGAATGGGACTCCACTATTCATAGATTTGCTCACTCTTCTATCGTAGTCCAGATTTTATAAAGCTTTTCAAATGATAGCTATCCACTAAAGTTATATCTAAGATTTATCCTTGTTTCTCAGTTGCGGCACCTGTGTGGGTCTAAATGTACTTTCTTACACATACATGTTCACATTCCAAAGTGTTTTTGCTGGAAGTGTCCAGCAGTAAAAAGTGCCTTTCCCTGCTGTTAGGGGTCCTCTTGTTGAGATCTTGTGATATCTTTTCTTGGTGTTCTATGACAATCAGAGGTTACGCAGCAGTTATCTCAGTGAGTCCTTTTGTGTACCATTGGTATTCCAGAGCATTGATTATTATTACATTCCACATAGATATCTAGGTTATTCCCTTTGAGTGCTAAACTCTCCAGGGATTGAAATAGCAAATCCTACCCAAGAAGATGGTATGGGTTAGACATCCAAATACAGAATTTCAGAGTAGGGAGCATTCAATATTTGCACTTTATTTATAGCTAGGTCAAATACAACCTTTAAAACTTTGAGATACACATAATACTAAAAGATGCTTCTACCACCTGGGGTTGGGCTATGACTTTGAATACATTTCTAGCTTGTTTGATGGCCTGAACTGAGTGAAAGGTTCAAAAATAAAATAGATCTTTTCTGAAATTTGAATGTAACATAAATAAATCTATCATTTGCATCACCATGTTGCTGAAGAATTTGAACATTTCATTTCTCAGCAGATATGATTGCTGCGCAGATTTACAACCAAGTGCCTGTGAAGAGATAATATTTCCTATCAAAACTTTACTCATAGTTCTGTATCCCTGAATGGTATTTTGCAAACACCACAGTCACATCATAGGCTAATATAAGGTGGCAGTAGTCATCCTAACAGTAGTTGGAGGTACACTTTGGGTTATCCACCTTTCAGGAGAGCTATCCTCAGCTTTTCAGCCACCCTACGCAAAGGTGGAACACCTCCACAGGGATCTTAGATTGTCAACTCCCCTGGTTTGAAAACATAAAGCAGTTCAGAAAATTTAACAGGCAAGGTGGTTCAACATTTCCACACCATGTGGTAGATTTTTGTACCAACAACTGTCCTGGGTTAAAAGTTCATAGAAATATCATTAAAAAGGCACACCAGAACACATGAGTTTAAAAAACCTTCCTATCACTAACTTGCCTTCCAATGTCGCTGATGCCACAATGGGAAGTACTCTGATGTTGCAAACCTTGTATTGTATATTTTTTGAGAGCTCAATAGAGGTACGACTAAAAGGGTACGATGTGCTAACATTGGACTTCCTTGTCTTAACAATTTTTTGGAGAGAATATATATAACTGTTGACTTCCATTATGTGTTTATCTAATCTAAGAAATACATATGTTTAAAATGTACATAGTTCTCTCTCAGTTGGACTGTCATGAATGTGGGATTCATTACTTGAAACAATATTCAATTATATGTTGGATTTTCTATATGCTTTTTTATACAGGTCACGTGCCTTTTTTATGCATTAGTTCTTTTTTTTATATACTATGCTTTGTATGGTTTTTATTTTAATGTAAGATATTTGACCACTAGGGTATTTAGAGATTGTGTATTTTCTATATCATTCGTACATTAATTTGTGTACTTTGAAAAGGTTTGTCCGTTTGATGGGCACTGTATTTCTTTGTAGCCTTCAGCGATGTTGAACTGCTTAATAAGAACTTAAATATAAAAATAAAGATTTTTTTGGGGGGAAACTATGGGAAATTGGGTTACTGGTTGAGGGGGTGAAACCTGCTCAAGCAGCAACCACAGTCCATGTCAGGGTGATGCATAAGAAAACACCAGATTAAGTTGTGCTCAACCCTCTGCTAGCTTCAGGCTTAATTTAGAAGCAATGTGTAAGGTATCTATGCAGCACTTCAAACAATAATAAAGTGAAAACACAAGAATCATTCACACACCAACTTAGAAAAATAGTGTAAATTTTACTAAATAAAACAGACCATCACGACAAAAATCCAATCTGTAAAACTGGAGATATGCAGGTTTGAAGATTTCAGTAAATATAGTGCCAAAAAGCACAAAGTCCTAAGCTGTAGATAATTGGTCCTGCTGGACCTGGACAAAGTCACAAGTCCAGGCTTACCACGATGGAACGCAGACCAGCTACAGAGACCCATTTAGGCCCGCTGAACAAAAGTACCTTAAATCCTGGTTGCGGAGCGTTTCAAGGTCCCACGCCAAGCATAGGTTGCACAGCTGAGGCGATGCGTCGGTTCCAAAGGGCTGCGAAGCTGTGATGCGAGGTCCTGTGTCATGGTTGAGGATCCTGATGATGAGGGCTTGCTATGCAAAGTGCGGCATTGAGGATGCCCCACGCAGTCAAGGCGATACGTTGGTTCCAAGGAGCTGTGAGGCTGCCGTACGAGGGCCTGCGTCAGGGAAAGATTTGCACAGGCAGCGGTTTTGATGAGGGTTCTGGGGTCAATGCGGAGTCCTTACATCGGGTGAACCTTTGCAGCAAAGGAAATGAGTAGGCTCTGCTCAGGATTGCACTGCTCAGCAGAGGGGATGCGTCGGTTCTGCTGGTTCAACAGATGGGCTGGCAGAGCACCTTCAGACACACTTCCAAGAATTCAGGACTGGGGTTGCACCGCTTGGCAGAGTAGGACTCAAAGATGACAGAGTCCAGGTGCTGGACATGTTTTGGAGCCTTCTGTCCCTGAGGCTCCAGTCAGGAGGCCGGTCAACTAGCTCTTTGAGTCACTTTTGGGTCCTAGGATTCAACAGATGCCGGTCCAGTCCTTCTCATCCAGGCAAAAGGGCAGCAGGCACCAGGTTAGCACAGCAGGGCAGCAGTCCCTTCAGAGCAGCAGTCCAACAGAGTGGCAGTCCTCTCAGCAGCACGACAGTCCTTCCTGGCAGAGTATCCACAGGTCCAGAAGTGTACTAAGGAGCTGGTGTCTGAGGTCCAATATTTATACCTGGGCCTTTCTTTGAAGTGGGAGAAACTTCTAGAGGTTTCCTTTTTGAAGGTCGCAGGCACCCTGCCTTCCCTGTCTTGGCTTTAGACTAACTACAGGGGGTAAGAAGCCCCTTGTGTGTAGGCAGGACACAGCGTAGTCAACTGTAAGTAGCGCTGGCCCAGCTCCACTCTCCCATCCTGCCAGTGATGGTCGATCCAGGCACACCTAAGCTCTCTATTGCATATGGCTGTCTAGGAAGACTACACAAAGCACAACTGTCAGCCACACCCAGTCATGTGTCCCAGAGACATTCTGCAAGGAATTAAACGGCTAAGGCAGAAAAATGGTAACTTTCTAAAAGTGGCATTTTCAGAATTGTAATTTAAAACCTGACTTCAGCATGCAAAAAGATTTTTCATTACAATTCCAAAGACACCAAACATGAACTGGGTTCCTTCTCCCATTTGGAAATTATCACTTTTTAAATGCTGTAAGTCACTCCAATGTTATCCTATGGGAGAGGCAGGCCTTGCAGTAGTGAAAAACTAACTTAAGAGCTTTTCACTACTTGGACATGTAAAATTAAAAAGTACATGTCCCACTTTTCAAATACTCTGCACCCTGCCCCTTGGCTATCCAGGGCCTACCCTAGGGGTAGCTTACATGTATTAAAAAGGAATGTTTGGGCCTGGCAAAAGGTTTATTTTGCTAGGTCGACATGGCAGTTTAAAAATGGAGGTTACCCAAGACATGTTTAAAGTACTGCTTAAGTAGGTGGCACAATCAGTGCTGCAGGCCCACTAGTAGCATTTCATTTACAGGCCCTAGGCACAGATCGTGCCACTTTACTAGGGACCTACAAGTAAATTAGAAATGCCAATTGGGTATAAGCTAATTCTATCATGTTGTAAGGAGGAAGCACAAGCACTTTAGCACTGGGTGGCAGTGGTACAATACGCAGAGTCCTAAAGCCAGCAAAAACAAAGTCAGCAAAGGAGTGTTGAAGGCAAAAAGTTAGGGGAAACCCACGCCAAGGATGCCAGGTCTAACAGAACCTAATTAAACTGGCAGCAGAATTAAACATCTGCCTGATGATATGGTCCTGCAATAATCTTCCCCAGGTTTTTGCTCTCCTTAAACCATGCTCCAGAAAAATGTGAGTAAAGGTACACACTCCAATCCGCTGCACTCCCACCCACCCTACTTTCTGGGGTTGATTATTGATATTCTCTTGTGCTTTTTCATCTCAGGGATATTTGGGGTGTTCAGGGCAGACCTTCTCCCCTCCTCTACACTCAGAAATATATGGTTTTCTTCTCCTCAACTCTCAGTCTGTTCAGAGGGCTAAATGATATATGAGTAGCTTTCAGGGCCGGAGTGTCCATTTATTCCGGATGTATGATGTTACAATGCAAACTATTACGACGCATACTTTTACAACGCGGTTTTTACAATGCATCTTCCATTACAACACATGCCATTACAACGCAATCCATTACAATGCATGTTCTAATACAACGAAAATTACTATTCTAACACCGCTGGGTGCTTACCTCAGGGAAGGTGCTGGTCAGTGAGGGATATGCGTTGTAATGACATGCGTTGAAATGGCATGCGTTGCAATGGAACTTGCCTTGTATTGACTACGTTGTAAAGGCATTGCGTTGTAATGCCTGCGTTGTAATGGATGTTTCCCATTTATTCCATCGGGCATTTCCCTGTTGTGTTGGAGCCATCGGAGGACAGTCTTTGAACGCAGAGGACCGCTGCTGGTACGTTTGTAACTTTCCCCAACTCCCCCACGTAATTCAGCAGGCACAAGAGCGGGAGAGAGGAAAGAGAGTGAGGAAAGGAAAGAGAAATCAGAGAGGAGGAAGGGAGTGGGGCAGGGCAGGTGTAAACATTTTTTGCCAGGGCTATTTTTCGTTCCAAGTTGGACACTGAATGTTTGCATTCCCAGAGTCTTGCAATTCTCAAGACCTAGAGGGAATAGGAATGGCATTCTATTTCTTGAGTGTTAGTATATTTGTGGGTACGGTGCCTTATTTATATACACACAAAAAAGGAACCTTAAGTCTATTTCTTACTCAGTGAGAAAAATGCAGCATATGAGGATAATCATTCTAGGATAACCCATTTAAGAGCCGTTTGTATGGTCAACTTTTACATTAAAATACATTAGCTTACTTATTTTGGTGAATTAAAGGATAGCGTTTGCAGTTGTATCAAGAGCTCAAGACTTCCTGTAAATATTGCAGTACTCTAACAGCACTCTAGCAGCCTCATTCATGTACGCCTGCAAGAATCTTTATATGTTCAAGCGGTATGCTTATGTAACCAGGTCAGAGATTTAAATCAGACAAAAATGAATGAGGTAAAAATAAATAGGGTATCTTTTTGTAAAAAAAACAACCTGTTTCAAACATAAACATTTTGACATGAGAAGCTGTTCTCTTTAGAATAGTGCACCCTAAATAACTCAAAAGACTGAAAGCAAACAAACATGCACACAAACACACATATCCTAAAACCCTCTCCTCTCATCCCATCAAGAATCAGGAGAACAGCATCCGCCTGTCTCTCATATTGAGAATACAACATGTGACTCAGTTTGCAGGGTTTGATATTAAAAAAAAAGTAGATTCATCAAAACTAAACAGTCTAGAGCAAATTATTATAAAAAAGAGTAATTGCCGCTGTACAGATAAACTACCTCCTTCAAGGATATTCCCATTGAGCAGAGGTACCCAACAAACTATGCAGGAGAACCCCTTTCCTCTACTGCTTTCTGCTTTGTCAATTGGACTTGGCCTTGGGATGCAGGATTTGTATGTCTGTGAGAAGAGAGGATGGACTTTTATTATCTTCTTGCTGCAGGTTGTCCTTTCCCAGATACACCTCAAAGTAAAATTTGTTCATTTAAATACATAGAGTAGACATAACCAGATCTGGAGAGGATTTAGTGAGAAAATATTTATACCTTGTTATCATAAGATATTGCTTCTGATATTTCCTGTAAGATGAACCTTCCCCTGATCCTAAGAGGTAGAGTATCACAATATAAAATGACCACATTTCCCCAACTCATGTATTTTACACACTATACTTTTTGTAGTTCGGGCCACTTCTTCGAATGGGTGGAAGATGAACTTTGAAAACGTCTCTGGCAAGAGGAAAATTGTGTTTTGCCAGTTGTTATGAAGAGAGAATCAAGATGTCATTAAGGAAGCATTGGCTAGCATTATGCATCTTCTTTTACTGCCATACTAACTGCAGCACCTTTTAAGAACCTTATAACATCATAAAGCAGAATAATTCCAAATAAATTGTAACAATAGTCTATATAATCCTCCTGCATTCACCTTTATTCTTCTTTTAAGCTGCTATTAGCAATATTTTGCATATCTTAAAATGTCATCAACCGATTTATTCTGCCAACAGATCAAATGTTGAATCATCAAGTTAATCTCAGGTGTCAATCACTTCCCAAATCGGGACACAAAGTTTCCCATGTTTTTAGCTTCGAGAGTCTCCATTCTACTATGCTGCTTAAACACCTGCAACAATCTCTCATAAAAGGCATACACTGACTCTTTGGGCTCTTGGGTCTTCCTATCAATCTTAACCCAATCGATGTCTTTAGCTTGTATTTTCCTTTTCAAAAAGGTTATCACCCGTTGATACTTTTTCATCACTAATGGTGATGGAGCATATGATATCGGATTTCTCTGAGATTCATTCTCCAGCTGTTCTACAGCCACTTTACATTCTGCACACAATTCACTCGGCAGCACAGTGTCGAAGAAGGTATTCAAATCCACCCACAAGACCTGTGAAATCTTCACAAATTGCTCAACCACTGGCTTTTCTCTCAACTTTCGGAAATTATTGGTGAATGACACAAGATCACCCCTACTCCAAGGCACATGGACATAACCTCCACCAGGAACTTACCTCTGTGGAAAATTCGACATGTCCTCTCCATCCATTAAAGACGGACGCGGCTCTCCTTTTGTTTTCTTTTGATCTCTCTTCTTCGCCCATCTGCCTTTCCACTTATCCAGCTCACTCCATTTTTGGATGCTACTAATTAATTCCATAATTTGAATTTTCATTCTTGATGTTCTTAAACTGCAAATGTCCTTCTCATCAAAACATAAACAATAACATTTCTGAAATTACTTGGTTCGGCTTAAATCTACATCATAATTTCGGGCCAATTCAGACAACTTATCATGAGCTTGTCCTGCGTGTTTAGTGATGTCTTTACACATGAATACAAGTTTGTTCTCTTGGTTGGTATCTAATCGGGAAAAATCAAGATTTCCTCATATCATCTCATTTAGTTCTAACTTGAGTCGGACCACATCCGCTGTATTTTCCCTCACCCGGGACTGAATTATTTCCCTGCCTAATCCTGAACCTTCACTTTCTCTTGGGGACCCATTGAAAAATCTCATCAAATGATCTAGTTCTTGGAATGAATACCATTCTGTACTATAGAGGTTTTAGACAGTATCCTTTCCCTGGGACTACCATGGTTAACACTCTGAGGTGAATTCCAAATAGACATGTCAGAATTTTGCGATTTTTGAGCGGACTCTCCTACAGGAGTAAAGCCTGCCTGATACATGGTTGATTTTGTAGCAGCAACATAAGGGGTATTCACCTGGGTCTGGACTATCGGAGTTCCTCCCATTCCTGGGACCACATTAGCTGATATAGCTACTCCAGTAGGGACTGTCAAAGTATGTGTCATGGTTCCTGACGGCTCTGGTTTATGCAAAGGAACTGCAGGACCAATAGTGACATGAGCAGCGATTGCAACTGGGGCAGTGAGAACAGTAGAGTTAACAGGGGTACTAATCTCTGAACTCTCTCCCATAAGGTTCTAACTCATGTTTACTGGTGCAGTGGCTGTTCCAGAGTTTCCACTGGGAACTGCACCATTCGTTCCCGGGTTGGGCCACATTATATGGAGGTGGATGCGTTGATAACAACTCATCTAGGAAATCATTGCTAAAATCACTATCACTGTCTTCGCCTGTACTCTCTGGGTTTCCTATCTTTTCCTCCTTCTTCTTCCCTTCCCTTTCTTTTCTTTCTTTCTCTCAAGTTCTTCTCTCGTCAATGCAGGGTACAGTCTAGTTCCCGCTACTATATCAGTTCTCCACCGCCGTTGTTCTGCATCCCATCTATCATTGGCACAACTACGCATTGCCTTTCAGTCTCTTCCCTGATATTTTTCATTTTGCCTAACATGAGCTGTGTGCTTCCAAGCATTAACTGCTTCAAACTGTGAGAGCCTAGGCGTCAGCTTACGTCAACCGTCCAATCTCAGCGCAGCACACTGTGATTTCCTTCTCACTCCCCTAAAGCGGCTCACCCTCCTTTACAATAAATATAAAAAATATACAGGATTACAGTTGGCAAGCTATAATATCGCAATAAATTCAGTCTCAGTAGGATAAGATATAAATTAATCACAGCCACAGCAATACAGAAACTGAGAATTAGAGTTAAGTGTTCCTTAAAGAAACTCTGATTCTCTCTCCTAAACATGAATAAAGTTCTAAAGTAATCTAATCAAGGTTCTAAGTGTAGAATTAGAATGGATTATAGAATGGGGCCTCAAGGAAATGCGAAAGGTGTCAGCATAGAAAAGACTCCAATAGACGTTTTCAGAAATGGAATGAGTGTTTAACTGAAGCTTCACACTTGCAAGAATAAAGAAAGCAGAGAGGTCTGTATCTCTCCAAGTCTAAGGGAATCTGCCCTAACTTCTAACGGAGTGAACACTAATTAAAACCAATAAACTTGAACAACAATCAGATCTCTTCCCACCCCACCAGAAACCAATCATTTCACTTCTCGTGGTATGCATTTGCAACATCACTTGAATTTTCAATTCCACAGAACTTGGACAGTTACTGCAACCTTGAGCATGTCCTGTTCCTGATGCATGATGAATGGGAGGCTTTATTTGCTCTTCTTTTCTTCAAGTTTCTTGACAAGATTTCTCTTCTCTGGCCTTACTATCAATAAACTAAAACATACAACAATTCTCCTTTTCCCTAGCTAATGAAATCATAAGAACACGCCTGCAAAAGAAAGAAAACGGTAACCAAGCAAAATTCATTTAAAATTTAAGGCCTTTAGGCAGGCTATCTTTAACTAAAAATTTAAACATGCACTTCAAATACATGTTATACTGGTGCACATGTACCTCAAGAACACAGGCAAGCGTGAGTAAAAGAATACATGATTACACTTTCAAATATGACTTTCAGAATAAATGCAAATGTGACTTAAAGTATAAGTGCAAATACAGAATACATCTTCATGTTTAAACTGAACATTAGTACACACATTTATAAAGCTTCAATTTCTCAATAGTTACATTTCCTTAATACATTTAAATGTTCACATACATTATTAAAGGCACACAGTAAATATAATGTCAGAATAAATGTGAAATTGCAAAATGATAATGTATAAAGGATGGATTCTAAATTGCGCTACTCCACCAGCCAGCCTCTGTCGATGGAGTCGGTTCAGCTGCCAGTAGAATTTCTGTCTCCCTGAGATAAGAAGCAAATATGAGAGACAAACACAGAGCCTGTCTGCTTACCTGCAGCATAACTTACAGTAGCAAACATGCAGCCATTTGTAGGGCAGAGCAGAGCTTACCTTTCTGGACTAGATCAGTCAGTGTAGCACTGCAAGGCCATTCTAGTTGAAGTCCAAGAGTAGCACTGCACACCTAATTTGAAGATGGCTTAGGCAGGCTGCAATTGGCTGGTCACTGCATGTGAGTCCAGCAGAGTTTCAATTGGGATTGGGGAGGGCTAAATCACAAATGAAGGGATGACTAATTTTATGGCTTGCTACTTTTCCTGCCAGAAGCCATGACAAAAGGCAGTGTCAGTTTGTTACCTGGAGGCAGATTAAGGGGGATAGTGTAATTCTAGAAGCTGGCACAGCTGAGGTGGTGGTGCCTTTGGCGGAGATACACGGTTTGCAGCAGGTGTGGGGAACGGGCTGCTTATAGTGCATACGTGCAGACTTGCCACATGAAGAAGACACACAATCTCACTGTGCTCTGAAGTAGTAAGCACTTAAACTGATGCAGAAAGCGATTGTGATAAGTGCAGAACAGTGCTGTAACATTTTAGAGGCTAGTCGATATTGGTAAGTGGCTAGTCCAGCCCTGGAGCTTGTTATTATGGTGGTCGTGATAATGATCTTAGAAAGGGGCAGTAGGATAGTGGCCTTCCATTTCAGGTGTTTTGCACCAGTTTCAAGATTATTTTAAAACTTCTCCTTGCTCAAAAGGGTGTAGTTTCTGAAATGTATCTCTTTCCATTTGCTTGCGAGAAAGTATCGTACTAAGTATCATTGAGTGTCTCTCAAGTACACTGTAACATGTGACCAGTCTGAAAACTTTACAGCTACGTGTGAAGTGTTGCAGACTTTTGGGGGAAAACTAAAAGAGAAATGGAAAAAAATCGGTTCACAAGGGCATTTGACATCATCTCAGAACTACCTACCACAGTTACCGGCATCACGGGAAGAGCTGCTGCTGACTGCAGCCGCTAGGGGACTTCAGCTCCCAGAATCCCTGCATCCACACACCTGTCCCACTGATTACAAGGGCAATCAACACTAAAGCTGCATCGCGGCCCCGCTGCGCTGGAAGTGCGCGGGCGCAGCCCGGGCCTGTCCACGCCCGTCAGAGCCTGGAGGAGGCTGGGCTGCGCCACCCCTCTAACAGATTGCTTCCCACCCCAAAAGTTACTGTTTCATGCCCAATCTATGACTGTTTTTTTCCTGATGTGACCAGTTTCTTTATTTGTACACCTGGGAGGTTTTTGTGTTTTGTTTTGCTTTTACACAGTTGAATTTCATTTTTTCGTGAAACTCATTAATAGCGCACCATTTGTTTAAATGGGGCAAAGGAAGGCCATGGAAGGGGGGCGGGTTTGGTAAAAAAGAAAAAAAAAAAAAAACAAAAGACGCAGTTAAGAACTGTTTGTTAGACCGAATTGATGACCTAATGACCGATGTTCAGTCCCCTCCTTTTGTTAGCACCACAGCCTCCATAGCCTCTGATCATTCTTTGAAATAAAAGTGTATACCTAGTCTGTTTAAGGATTATACTTAGCGAGCCCAGGTGCAACTCACTGAGGTTACAGTCCACTCTCTACCGACCAGTGGTTTAGCACCCTTTGACTCTGCACAAGACTCATAGTCTTCACTAGAGGGTGTTTTATTGTGTAGTAATCGTTATGCTTCTTTGGCAGAAATGAGTCTTGGCCAGCACAACACCATCAATGATTCCCTGTGCATTTCCACAGCACAGGTAGTTTCCTCTAGGACACAAACAGAAGAGGCTCAGCATCTACTCTTATTCTCGATCTGAAAGCTGAAGCTGTGGCGCTTAAATCCATGGTTTTATTTTTGATGGACTCTGAGGCAGCATTTAGCCTTTAGCAAACAGCAAGTGCTACACAGGCAGTTTACTTCCTCTACGTCGAGTCCAAGTCTTAATGTATTGTGACCGGTGAACAAGGCCCCCTTCCAACCTCCATGTAGAATTGTAGTCACTAATCAATAGCAGTGTTTCTCTAAGCATGCAGCTGGTAAAGCTCCTCGCCTAGACCTGGTAACATCTTCTTCCCTGGAAAGCCAGTCTCTAGGGGGCCAGGCAAAACGTACTGCTTTGACTAGTTCTTTTCTTCAACTTCCCAACAGAGATAATCATGGTTCTATTTTTCACACCAACTTACATAACTCACAAATTGGTACTTCTAGTGCCAATTGTATTTTGATGACAAATGTTCCCAAGCTGACCATGACAGAGAGGTATGAAGGGGAAGATTCATTGAAGAATAAAGTGACCCACTGGATACGCCACATTAGGGGGTCTCGCTCTTTTTTTCGTGATTATATCATTAGTGATAAAAGGTCCACCTCTACCAATTCTAATATGTTAGAGTTAACTCTTACATCCAAGGCCCTAGTTGACAACATGGTGGCCCTAGAAGTTAGGACTAGTCCCCCTGGCCACTCATGCATTCAATTCAAATACCCCCGGTTACACCAGCACACAACTAAGGCCATCAGTATGATGCCTGATGTTTCTACATCAAGACTTAGTGATATAGACTGACTTAGAGGGGTGACTGTTCTATCTTGTGATCCATCGCCTTCGCGGCCAACGAATTCCATCTCAGCAGGCCCTTCATTGGCTGGAGGGGGGTCTGACCATTCAACCCATCCAGGGTCCTCTGTGATGTCGCTTTTGAGTGTTTTTGGCTCTGACTTTTTGCATGCTAATGACTCCATCTCTAATGTAGGCATCACTTCAATTTCTGTGTCATCCAGTAGTACCCTCCCTGTCCCTCTGAAGTCTACATCTCCTTTACAGGGTCATGTATCTTCCGATCTAACTGAATTGTGTCTTATTTCGTGGAATATACCTGGTCTCAGATCCAAAATATCCTTTCCAGAGTGGAATAACCTAATGGACAAATATGTCATTTGTCTCCTCCAAGAAACCCGGTCTCTGGACTCTATCCACAGGCCAGGATATCTTAATTTCTTTGTTCCTGTATTTCCCAGCCCAAGGGGCTGGGCTTCTGGGGGTTTGGTTATTTGGATCCGAGCTTCATTAAACTGTAAAGTACACCAGCTCAAAATTGATTCCCATGACATGTTAGGCATCCAGTCGGACATTGGCAGTACCTATCAAGTAACCATGCTCAATATTTATGTAAGGGGGGCTAGAAATGGGTTGGTCTCATGCACCTTACAAGCGCTTGAGCACTTACTCGATTAGCTTCCTCATCAATATTGCCATAAAAGCCAAAGATATGGCCCTTATTCCGCTGATAAGGAAGGATTACAAAAAGGCTAATTTTAATGCCAAAAGAGATTGGGATGAACAGAGGTGGAAGGCCCTTTTGGATACATGCTCAGTCAGTGACCTTTCCACATTTTGGTCACTGGTTGTGATGGAGCAAGGACTCACAATGAGACTTGCTCGTAAGCAATCTTCTCACAGTATTAATTTGTACTAAAACCTTGTAAATGTCTTTATTAATAATGTACAAACACAACATTTTTATCCAGAAGATGCTTGCCTATGTGTTTTCCACTAATAAGTAATCCTCGTCTAATCCAAAATGGCCGCTAAAGCGCGGGAACTCACTGCGCATGTGTCAACCATGTCACATGGTATGACGTCTTTCTTTGCTTGGAGGGAATCTTTTGCTTCTGCGCAGTGTATGCTAAAATGGCTGCTAAATGTTCTCACATGCTAAAGCTTTCGCATTGCTGCAATTAATAATGTGGTATTCTAACGCTACTAAAGCGGGATAGATTTTTATAATTAAATGGGAATAGAGTAGAAGTAGGTGGTATACAGTGAAACATTTATTTTTGATTTTAATATGTTTCTTCTTTGATTTCTATTAGTTCGTAAAATGGGCTTGGGTTAACTGAACAGCAACTCGAGAGCCATGTGACCTGCGCATGCGCTCTGAAAACTAACAAGACAAAGCGATGAAGTCAACTTGGAAGATGTCCAAGGACATGACCCGCTGATCACCTTCACAGTTCATCTGAGATGTCCAACAAATTGATACATTTTGTATACACTTTGTATTAAAAATTGTCGTGAGACGGGTGGGAAATAAAGCAAATGTATTAATTGAGAGGGGCGGTATTTTAAAACAATGGGCTTAAAGAAATTGAACTAAATTGTCATGGTGTGTGGATCAACCCCCTGTCCCTGTCCAATCAGAAGTAGTGGGCCCATAATTTTGAAACATTAATGGGAGGTACCTGGGTGTAGATGGGTATAATAGATATAGAATTAGCATTAGGAGCGATGAGGCTGTCAGCTTTTAGGTCCACAGAACGAGCTGATCGATTGCAGACTGAACCGCTGTCCAAAGAGGTCCTGAGGTGGAGGCGGCGGATTCCATTAGAAAGAAGACACGGAAGAATCGAGGAGGAACGAAGTGTCAGAGAGGGGAACAACGCAGGCGTCGTTGGTAGAGAGGTCATCTATCCTGTACCTGGTCCGGAGGTCTTGGTCTTCATCTTTTCTTGGGGACCCTCTTTCCAACTCCTTGGCCAAGGGGTTTGGTTTTCACACCTTTAGGTAACTATAAATGCGTAATCTTTAGTTTGTACTGCTGTCTCTATCTTCTCTTTTCTGAGGGACCGTCATTTGTGATCAATAGGTGACAATAGTGTGCTTCCTCCTTGATATGCGATTAAGTATTATGTGGATTGTATTTTACTCTGCTAAATTTTAGATAAACATTTTAAAACTTCCTGAGTCAGTGGTTATTTCAGGTGTTTATGACATTGTATTTGTATGATCTCATTTTATCCCCAATTATCAAAGGTCCATTGGTAAGTCATTACTCTTCAATCAGAAAAGGTCATTGGTAGCAGGGATTTTGATAAAGAGTACAACTGATTTCCCCCCCAGCGGTGATTGCTAGTTAGTGTGAATGAATGGGCCCAGGTGAGTATTCAGTGTATGAATGCTTGTTGCTAGTATCCCGCTGGATCAGTTTTCTGGCTATCAGAGGATGGTTTTACTTTGTTAATTGGGTAATGAGAATTTTATTTTTATGAACTAACATCCGTTTGTTTAAAAGTTTTGTTTTATGTTGTCTAGAATCCCCGGGGAATTTGAATAGCGGATTGTAAGTGGAAGCCATACTTCAGTGAGGTTATCTGTCAGGCAGAAATAGTACTGAAAAGTTAAGCAGGGCTATCAGTACTTGTTAGGGACTCTGTGCGTGTGAGTGACAGCAAAGGAATACGCTGATGAAAATTTGATGTTATATCACCTAGAAAGGGTAACATTGAAGGAGTAGCAGGTATTTCCGAAGCTTATGTGAAGAGTAAACGGAAGGGTTTTACTCGTAGTGTATGTTTAGTAAACGGAAAGGTTTTACTAAATATGAGAAAAACTATCTTTTCCAATTTAGAGAAACTGGCACGATAGCGAATGTTTTATGTTGTTACTGAATTTTAATAAGAAGCGTTGAGAAAATAAAGTTTTGCGTACGATTTTGTAAAGGGAGGGTCAGCTGTCGGAGTAAAGGCTGACGTCACAAACGCCGCGCTGGGATTGGTCGACACAGCAGGCGTGGAGCGAGCTTGTAAAGGTGGGGTCAGTAGTCAGGAGTAATACTGACGTCACAGGTGCCGCGCTGGGATTGGTTGAAACAGCGAGGGACAGAGAAGCGCAGATTGTAAAGGAGGGGTCGTCAGACAAACGTCACAGAAAAGCCGCGCTAGGATTGGCCCAAAGACAAATGTTAGCTGGAATTTGATTGGTTGTCAGCATAGAAGTCGAAATCTTAGTGGATAGTGTAGATTATATGTGGAAACGCGATCCGACTTTAATAGTAACACGTCCAGACAGGAGATTCCTAGGTTTTGCAGAATATAATTCAATAAACAGATATTTACCCAAAATGTATGGAGAAAAGAGAAAATTGTCATTCTTACAAAAGATTAAGAATTATTTTAAAAAGGATAAGCCAATCAAAACTAGGGAAGGAATTATCATTCCACCAGCAAAAACGCCCGCCTCATTTATGATGATGGAGAGGGGTTATCATACTTGTGTATGGTTAGAAAATTGGATAGAATATACAAAAGATGACAGAATATTAGCTTTCCCAGAGAATGGTACTTTCAATGGGAGAATTCTTCAAAATTTAAGAATAAGAATGAATGAATTAGATCCCAGACCAAGATTAACGCAATACGAAGCCCTAGAAGAATGGGAAACAGAGGCATTTGAACGTGATAGACCCAGAAGCAATAGGGGTTACAGGGGATTTTTCCCTAGGCACCAAAATGAGACAAGAGAAAGTCAGATGAAACAGTGGAGACGAGCGATGCTTACCGAGGGTTTGTATCCAGTATTTATGGCTGATGAACAGCTAGGGAGCAAATGAAAAGAAAAGACTAAACACATGACAGGGTTTGGAGAATCCGAAGATGAATTTATGGAAGAAATATTAAAGAACCCTCCACCATACCAGGAAGGGTTGGGTGGTTGTTTCCCAAGTGCACAAATTTGGAGAACACCATTGGTACCTCAAGTACTGCATAATCCACCAGTTAATAGGGTACTTCAGGATAAGGAAAGAGAGGCTGTAGACAGAAACAGAGCAGAATTGATACAGAAAATAACACAGTTGAATGTACATCCTGATTCCCTGACCATACCTGTAACCATTGGTCCCGTGGTCCTTTTATATGGTGACAAAGTAAATTGTCCGAAACCTCTAGGTATGCCTACACCTGTGGATATTCCTAAACCTGAAGCTGTAATAATTGATGACCATATCAGCGATTGTGAATCGATGATTTCACTAATGGATTTGCCTATTCGAGAATCCGCAAATAGCACCCCCAGAAGAGTCGCACCTGGTTGCTCAAAGGATGTGAATATAATAACATCTTCAGGAACTAAAAGTGCAACAGTAGTAACCCCAGAAGACTTAGAAAGATGGGCACAAGGAATAGACAGACAAAGTTCACCCCCAAAGATCTTGGACATTTATAAATTAAAAGTCGAGTTAGAAGAAAGGATAGCAGGCAATGTAGGAGTAGATCGTTTAAATACCTACAGTGAAGAAGAACTATTGTTCCTATGTAGGAGCATAACCAGAAATGTAAAAATATTCCATGAAAAGTTAACGGATTTGGCCTCAGAGATGGGAATTGAAATAAGGAAGTCAAAGGTACTACAGAAACCATATAGAGCAGAATTTACTGATAAAGACTTAGAAAATATGAATACATCTGGTAGGAAATTACAAGTGAAAGAATTGATGTCAGTATTACAGAAATGGGGAGAACTGGATAAATGGAAAACTAGATGGACAAAGAAAAAGGAAGAGGCACGTTTCAATAGAACTACTTCGGAGTATTTATTGAAGGAAACAGGAAAAGTAGAACAGATGTACCCGATGCGGGAGGTTCCAGGAGGAGGTTATGTTCATGTCCCATGGAGCAGGCAAGACATTTTGTCATTTACGAATAATTTTCCAAAGTTGAGAGAAAAACCAATTGAATGGTACAAGCAGGTTGAGAGGTTTGTGAAAGTTTCAAAGGTATTGTTAAAGGACTTAGATGGTTTGTTTGACATAGTGGTACCTGCCGATTTATGGACAGATTGTAAAATTACAATCGACTGGCCTAGTGAAGAGTATCCTAGAGTTCCAAAGACAGGTGCCCCATCAAATGATGTGATGAAAAAGTATCACCAGGTAATAACTTATTTGAAAGGGAAAATACCACCAAAAGAAACAGATTGGGTGAAAATAGATAGGACTACCCAAGAGGCAAGTGAATCAGTACATGCCTACTACGAACGTCTATTACAGGTGTTCAAACAGTACAGCGGTTTCGAAGATATTGGGGACAAAAATATGAGTCAGTTTGTCTATCGATTTGTTTATGGTCTAAAACCAGAGATTTGTCAGATGATTAAGCAACACATGTTATGTTGGCAGGGAAAGCCTATCGATGAAATTTTGAAATATGCTAAATATTGTGGAGATGACATTGAAGACAGGCACAAGAAACTACAAGAAAAAGTGATGTGGGCTCAAGTGAAAATGGCTGAGCGACAGGGAATTAATTTGGATAATCCAACAGAAAGTCAGGGAAAAGAATCTGGAACGAATGGTGACACAGGGAATGGTGGAAAGGTGAGAGGACGAATGAGTAGAGAAGAGGCTAAAAAGAAGTTTCCTTGTCATGGATGCGGAAAGTTGGGACATTGGAAGAACGAATGTAAAAAGATTCAAAATAATAATGGCCCAAATCATAATTTAAATCCACAGATGCAGAATGACTCACAGCAGGGTGTAAATCCTCAGAGTCAGTTGCCACCTGCCCCTATACAGGGTAATGTAAGCAGATCAAAGCACGGTACAGACGTCGGATATCAAGGAGGAAGTGGTAAGAATTAATATGTAACTTCACAGTTTCTTTTACAGGATGATTTTAATCCATATGATTATCAATGACGGTGCCTAAGAGAAGGGGGGAAAGGAGTGCGTACTTGGCGCATCCTTGCCGGTAGATCAGTCGGGTCCATATGTTGAAGGGAAAGTAAAAGGTAATGATATCACTTTTCTTTTGGACACTGGTGCTACCCGTTCTACTGTAAGAACAGCAGACATCCCAGACCTCCCTCTCTCTGGAGAAGCTATCCAAGTTGTAGGAGTAGCAAATCAAAAGATTAGAACACCCCTTACTGAGCCCATGGAAGTAAGAATAGGAAACTTCCGAGAAATGCACCAATTTGTGGTGTGTGATTCCAGTCCAGTAAATTTACTGGGCAGAGACTTACTGTGCAAAATGAATTGCACTATTTTTTGCACACCGGATGGTGTTGCAATACAGACCCCGGATGAAGATCATGTGTACAAATTCATGATAGCCAAGCAAGGTACGGAAGTAGATGAGATGTTCTCCTTGATAACCAAAGATGAGTTACCAGAAGAGTTCAGAACTACAGTGAACTCTAAGGTATGGGATTTTACCAGGCGCGGTCGGTGGTAGGAGTGCCGGTCGGGCGGTGACGTGGGGCGGGGGAAGGGCAGGGTGGGGGGTAGTAAACTACGGATTAAGGCCGAATACAGGTAAGTAAACATTTAAATCAATAAAACGAATTTCGTTGTGAGCGCTGCATCGCCAAATGCGATGCAGTGCGCGCAACGAAATTCGTTTTATTGATTTAAATGTTTACTTACCTGTATTCAGCCTTAATCCGTAGTTTACTACCCCCCACCCTGCCCCTCCCCCGCCCCACGTCACCGCCCGACCGGCACTCCTACCACCGACCGCGCCTGGATTTTACTGGGAAAGAAGTAGGTCTTATGGCAAAAATAGACCCAGTGAAGATCACTGTAAAAGAAGGCGCAATTTTCCCAAATACCAGACAGTACAAAATGAGTGCAGAAGTAAAAGCAGGAGTTACTGAAGAAATTGGCAGAATGGTGAAACAAGGCATATTAAAAGAAGTTCTGAGTAGCCCTTGTAGTTCGCCAATTATGGGTTTGAAAAAGCCTAGTGGAAAATATAGGATAGTTCAGGATTTGCGGAAAATTAATAAAATTGTGGTACCTTGTTGTACTATAGTACCAAATCCTGCAGTGATCCTATACCAGATACCATGGGATGCAGAATGGTTTACTGTAATTGATCTGTGCCAAGCGTTTTTCCCAATACCATTGCATCCAGATAGCCAATATCTGTTTTCGTTTAAATTCGAAAACCATGTCTATGTGTGGAATCGTGTTCCTCAGGGGTACACAGAAAGTCCCTCCATTTTTAATCAAATACTGAAAAAGTGCTTAGAAAAATTAGTAATGCCCAGGAACTCAGTCTTGGTACAGTACATAGACGACTTGCTAGTCGCATCAAGAACACATGATGATTGTGTCGCAGATTTAATTGCATTACTCAACCATTTGGCTGAGGAAGGACACAAAGTGTCACCTGAAAAATTACAATTTTGTACAACGGCAGTTAAATATTTGGGACACCAAATTGAAAGAGGGAAGAGAAGAATAACCTCTGAAAGAATAAAGATAATTAAGCAAATGAAAATGCCAGTAACGCAAAGAGAGGTGAGAATGTTTCTAGGAATAGTAGGATACTGTCGACAATGGATTATAGCGTTTTCATTACTAGCGAAGCCTTTAATTCAGTTAACCAAAAAGAAAGCAAAAGATCCAGTTGAATGGGATGATGAAAGTGTCAGTGCATTTGTAAAATTAAGAAATGCTTTGTGTGAGGCTCCTGCCTTGGGCATGCCTGACTATACAAAAGAATTCACACTGTTTTGCTATGAAAGAGAAAGTTGTGCACTTTCAGTGCTAACTCAAAGACATGGACTAGACAGGCGTCCTATAGCATATTTTTCTGCTACATTGGACCCAGTGGCTGCAGCATTGCCAGGCTGCTTAAAAGCAGTAGCTGCTACCTGTATGAGCATTGAACAAAGTGAATCAATAGTAATGGGATATCCTGTTAAAGTGTTTGTCCCACATGCAGTTGTGATCCTCTTGACAAGAACTAGAACTCAGCATCTCACACCTAGTCGGATGACAAGATATGAGCGAATAATTCTTGGAGCTGAAAATGTGACCATAGCTAGGTGCACAGTTGTAAATCCTGCTACGTTATTGCCAGACCCATATTGTGAAGAAGTTAAGGATGACCCAGAACATGACTGTTTGCAGGTCACAGAGTTGTGTACCAAACCGCGTCCTGACATACAGGAAATGCCCCTTAAAAACCCAGATAGGGAGCTGTTTGTGGACGGCTCATGCCTAAGGCATGAGGATGGCAAATTGAGTGCAGCCTATGCTGTATGTGAACTTTCTGGAATAGTCGAAGCATCCTATTTACCAGGAGTCAAATCTGCACAAGTAGCTGAATTAATTGCTTTAATCAAAGCCTCCAAAATTGGGAAAAATCTAAAAGTAACCATATTTACGGACAGTCAATATGGGTACGGGGTTGTGCATGATTTTGGCCAACTGTGGATGCAGAGGGATTTCATGACTTCTTCAGGATCCCCAATCAAAAATGGGCAGTTTGTCAAGGAATTATTGGAGGCAATACAATCACCAAAAGAATTGGCAGTGGTGAAATGTGCCGCACACCAGTCAGGAGATGACTGGGTGGTAGCCGGTAACAGATACGCAGACCTAATTGCTCAACACTGTGCCAGAAACAGATTGGCAGTAAACAGAAAAGTTGAAAAGATGGGAATCAGCTGCCAACTTATGCTATGTTCAACACCTGAAACATGGAATGATGTGAGACGATTGCAGGATGATGCTGAGGAGAGTGAAAGAGATGTTTGGATAAAAATAGGGTGTAGACGAAGAACAGATGATGACGTGTGGGTTTATTCAGATGGCAGACCAGTCATGCCTGATTGCCTGATTTCACAAATGGCCAGAATGTATCACGGAGACACACAGGTAGGGAGAGATGCCATGATTAGACTTTTCAGACAAAGTTGGTACAATCCAAAGTTTAGGGCTGCAGCAGAGAGTCTTTGCCAGAGGTGTTTAACTTGCCAAATGAATAATCCAGGAAGGAGAACAGTAATTGGTTTGGGAAAAATTGGAAAGGCCGAGGGTCCATTTGTGAGATTGCAGTTAGATTTCATTCAGTTACCACCATGTAAAGGACTGAAATATGTACTTGTTATAGTGTGTCTGTTTTCAAGGTGGGTGGAGGCTTACCCTACCAGGAGGAATGACAGCATAACAGTTGCAAAACTGTTGTTACGAGAACTCATTCCACAGTTCGGTTTCCCAGTAACTTTGGAATCAGATAGAGGGAGTCACTTCAATAACGATGTAATTCGAATAATCTGTGAAGCATTTAAAATTGAACAAAAATTGCACTGTGCGTACCGCCCAGAGGCTTCTGGAGTGGTTGAACAAATGAATGGCACAATAAAATCAAGATTGTCAAAGATGTGTGCATCCACATCGTTAGATTGGCCAGATGCATTGCCTCTTGTCTTAATGGGACTCAGAAGCATTCCTGATAGAAATACAGGATTGAGTCCACATGAAATCATCATGGGAAGAGCAATGAGACAAGCACATGTACCTGGAAATAAACTGCTGAACATAACTGATGATATGGTTCTAGATTATTGCAAAGCATTGGCTGACCTAGTGCGTTCTGTCTCTCACCAGGTTGGAGAAGACGCAGTTTCCAGGCAGCCTGAACAAGAGCATGATCTGAACCCCGGAGATTGGGTGGTAGTGAAGCATCACACCAGAGAAACGTGTTTATCACCCAGGTGGGGCGAACCTTGTCAGGTTATATTGGTTACAAACACAGCAGTGAAATGTGCAGGATTGCCTAATTGGATTCATGTAAGCCACACCAAAAGGGTGCCAGCTCCTGAAGGAAAAGATCCTCAGTCAGCATCAATAGCTGAGGAAGCTGAAGGTTGGCCAGCTGAAGAATCCCAAGTGATAGATTCGGGAGAAGCTGAAGAAGAACAACCGAGCACAAGTCAGGACTGGATACCAGTGGTTGATATACCTGAAGTCTTCATCAAAACAAGAAGTAGAGCTAGATTAGAGGAAATTAGTGAGGACGAGATAGGTGAAGAAGAACCAGCTCAGGATAGGGAGATTGAAACAAAAGGAGAACCTGAGCAGGCCCAGATAGGGAAAGGAAATTGGGCTCAAATTGACAACGAAACAACAAAATTTGAGCAGGGACAGACAGGTTCAGAAGAACGCGGTCAGGCTGCAGAAGTACAAAGTTCAATAAGCCCTGATCAGGACCAGTTAGAACAAGAAAAACACGTTCAGGGAGAAGAAAACCAAGAAAACATCGAGCAAGAAAGCATCAAGCACGAAGACGTCAATCCTGAACAGGGTCAGTTTGTAGAAACTAACACTCAGGCAACTGAAGAAACAACAACAAGACCTGAACAAGAGCAGATAGAAGAGGAAACTGAAATCGAGGAAAATCAATTTGTGCCACACCTTGAAAATAAAAGAGTTTTCAGAAAAGACTCGGAAGGTGAAGATACAGTGCAAACAAAGAAAGTCAGAAAAGGTGATCATTGGCCTAGTGTCATTAAAAGAGTGAAATACCATATAGTAACACGAAATGAAGATCCAGAACAAGTAAATGAAGTAACAAGCTTATTTGGACAAACAAGCGGAACTGAAAAACGAAAAAGCAAAAGATTGAAACTCGTGAACAATAAGTTTAAAGGTCCTGATTGGACTTATATAATCCTTGAAGACTACGAGAGTTCAGAGTCAAGTGAAAGTGGTGACGAAGGAACAAGTGCAGAATTGACCTATGAAAAGAAGTGAAACCTCCTTGATAAATATTAAAGTCTTGAAAGAAAAAGAAAAGAAGAAAATTCTTCTTTGTCAAAAATGGCTGACGACAGAGTTTCTGGGAGACCGAAACGGAAATGTTGTAAAAGATGCTGTGCTATATGCATATGTAGTCTGGTAGTGGTGCTTATAGTGTGGTTAGTTGTGATTGTAGCAATTCCTTACCTTATGATAATGGACAAAAAGAATAACAACAATACTAAGGGAAGGATAGATAACTTGAAAGGTGTTAGAGTAGAAATAGAAGCAGAGGATGAACCAGATTTTCATCACGTGGTAACAGATAACGATACTAGTTTAAATGTTTTTACTAAATTATTGTTTCAGTACGTAGATGCAATGGAAGTTAGTGACTGTTATGTCTGTATGAAGTTACCTGAATCAGTAGCAGAAGGTTTAACATATCATCATTTGCCTTTAACTTATGGTATATCATGTAGTGTACTAACTAGTTTATTTTATAGAACAGGGAAACTCCAGTATTATCATTCAAATATAGATATGATATTTTCAGAGGTTCCTATATGAAAGAATCTGAACCCAGTGCTTAGTAGTCAAGATGCACAATTTATGGGAGAATTTTTCTTAACAATGAAGTCGATAGACATAACACATGCACATAGAAGCAATCTAACATGTTCATTACGTGAAGAAGAAAAGATATTTTTAAACTTAGTTGAAAATAGAAGACAGAATTTCCAAAAGAAGGCGTTTGAGCAAAAGGCTCATCTTCCACCTTGGGCTGAGAAAGAGGGTATTTATACACCTGGCAAGGCTCAAGCTGCTATGGCTCTAGATTTTGTAAAGACAGGGAAAAGTTGTCTTCATAGGTTAAAGACTGAATATAACAACGTTTTTATTGGTACCAGTGAATGTGAACATAATTTTTTAATTCTTGGAGGTTGGGGACTAAAAGGAGGAACAGATTCAGTTTTTCCTGGAATATATTATGTGTGTGGGAATAAGGCTTACTTTAGGCTTCCTGCACGGTGGTATGGAAGTTGTTATTTTGGAATAGTTTTTCCAAAGGTATACCACGTAAAAAGAAACACTGGGAGCAATGAAAATAATAGAGAATTAACACGTAGTAAAAGAGCTAGTTTTTCAGAAATTGTAGGGGATATATTTGGTGCATTGATACCTTCAGTGGGAGTAATTCTGAACTCAAGGAGAATATGTAAATTATCTACAGTGGTTGATCGTTTATCAACGGATACTGCTGGAGGATTTCTAATGATTAATGCGGAGATGGTTGCGATTAGATCTATGGTTATGTAAAATCGACTTGCTCTTGATATAATATTAGCAAAAGAGGGCGGAGTCTGTAAATTGTTGAAAACGAAACATTGTTGCACGTATATTCCTGACAAAAGTGCAGAAATCGGAACGTATATAAAGAATATAACAAAACTTGAGAATGAACTGAAACCACTGGAAGTTGACAGTGTATGGGAAAGATTGACAAATAGCATTGCGTCAATTGGTACCTGGTTTACTAATGTAGGAAAAGGACTTAAAGGTAAAATAATAGTACCCTTGGTAGGAATAGCAATAATAGTATTGTCAATAATGATATGGTGCAAATGTTGTAGAAAGAACGAAACATATAGGGTGACAGGAAAAGGCAAGAAACGGAAATTTGATGAAATTGAATTAGAAGTTCTAAAAAGTGAAATATACAAGAAACTGAAAGGAGAGGATAAGAATAGACAATGTAAAAATTAAAATGTGACAATAATTTGTTAAGTTGGCATCTGGTTATAGGTAGTTTTTGATGGCTCAGAAATGCCATCAGAGAGGGGATTGATGGAGCAAGGACTCACAATGAGACTTGCTCGTAAGCAATCTTCTCACAGTATTAATTAATTTGTACTAAAACCTTGTAAAAGTCTTTATTAATAATGTACAAACACAACATTTTTATCCAGAAGATGCTTGCCTATGTGTTTTCCACTAATAAGTAATCCTCGTCTAATCCAAAATGGCCGCTAAAGCGCGGGAACTCAACTGCGCATGTGTCAACCATGTCACATGGTATGACGTCTTTCTTTGCTTGGAGGGAATCTTTTGCTTCTGCGCAGTGTATGCTAAAATGGCTGCTAAATGTTCTCACATGCTAAAGCTTTCGCATTGCTGCAATTAATAATGTGGTATTCTAACGCTACTAAAGCGGGATAGATTTTTATAATTAAATGGGAATAGAGTAGAAGTAGGTGGTATACAGTGAAACATTTATTTTTGATTTTAATATGTTTCTTCTTTGATTTCTATTAGTTCGTAAAATGGGCTTGGGTTAACTGAACAGCAACTCGAGAGCCATGTGACCTGCGCATGCGCTCTGAAAACTAACAAGACAAAGCGATGAAGTCAACTTGGAAGATGTCCAAGGACATGACCCGCTGATCACCTTCACAGTTCATCTGAGATGTCCAACAAATTGATACATTTTGTATACACTTTGTATTAAAAATTGTCGTGAGACGGGTGGGAAATAAAGCAAATGTATTAATTGAGAGGGGCGGTATTTTAAAACAATGGGCTTAAAGAAATTGAACTAAATTGTCATGGTGTGAGGATCAACCCCCTGTCCCTGTCCAATCAGAAGTAGTGGGCCCATAATTTTGAAACATTAATGGGAGGTACCTGGGTGTAGAAGGGTATAATAGATATAGAATTAGCATTAGGAGCATTGAGGCTGTTAGCTTTTAGGACCACAGAACGAGCTGATCGATTGCAGACTGAACCGCTGTCCAAAGAGGTCCTGAGGTGGGGGCGGCGGATTCCATTAGAAAGAAGACACGGAAGAATCGAGGAGGAACAAAGTGTCAGAGAGGGGAACGACGCAGGCGTCGTTGGTAGAGAGTTCATCTATCCTGTCCTGAACCTGGTCCGGAGGTCTTGGTCTTCATCTTTTCTTGGGGACCCTCTTTCCAACTCCTTGGCCAAGGGGTTTGGTTTTCACACCTTTAGGTAACTATAAATGCGTAATCTTTAGTTTGTACTGCTGTCTCTATCTTCTCTTTTCTGAGGGACCGTCATTTGTGATCAATAGGTGACAATAGTGTGCTTCGTCCTTGATATGCGATTAAGTATTATGTGGATTGTATTTTACTCTGCTAAATTTTAGATAAACATTTTAAAACTTCCTGAGTCAGTGGTTATTTCAGGTGTTTGTGACATTGTATTTGAATGATCTAATTTTATCCCCAATTATCAAAGGTCCATTGGTAAGTCATTACTCTTCAATCAGAAAAGGTAATTGGTAGCAGGGATTTTGATAAAGAGTACAACTGATTTCCCCACCAGCGGTGATTGCTAGTTAGTGTGAATGAATGGGCCCAGGTGAGTATTCAGTGTATGAATGCTTGTTGCTAGTATCCCTCTGGATCAGTTGCACAGGGCTGATCTACAGCTGTACCGGATCCTACTAACAATGTTGCCGCTTCTGTCTGGGTTGACTAGTTTCATAATCTCTATACTGATGATTCTATTGATTCAACTGAGGCAATAGCCAATATTGTCTATCGGACAAACACTAACCTTATGCCTTTATTTGATATTGTTGATATTGTCCAGTCCCTTAAGGGTGTTTCGCGTGGACGAGCTGCCGGTCCCAATGGTATCCCAGCAGACATATTTTTATCTGACAGAGAGGCCTGGGTGCACTATATTCTAGTCCTGGCCAATGCAATTGCTGCTGGGGCACCCATTCCTGATTTGTGGAAAGGCGCTATAGTATTACCTATACACAAAAAAGACGACCGCTCTTCACCTTCTAACTACAGGCCAATAAGTCTTATAGACTGCATTAAAAAAAAATTGGGCGCTGTCTTCTTAACAAAATTCAGGATTGGATGGTGGAAAGCGACGTTCTTAGTCCATTTCAAGCAGGCTTCCGTTGTAGGGTCTCAACCATTGATCAGGTTTTCCGTTTTGTGTTAATTTATTGGAGGACCATTTTGATTGGCTCGGGGCAGCCTTTATGTCACCTTTGTCGACTTAAAATCGGCTTTTGATTTGATTCCCTGACCCAGACTTTGGAGTGTCCTGGCTGATCTGGCAATGCCCCCTCATATTTTATCGCTTTTAATTTGTTTGCACAAGGATAATTATGCGCATATCTGTTGGGGGGGATCAGGACTAGTTGACCGAATGGGTAGGGTACCTGTTTGTAAAGGTGTTGGCCAGGGCTGTGTCCTGGCTCCCACTTTGTTTTCACTTTTTATTAATGACATTGTTTACTTCTAGTCACAAGTGGAAGTGGATCCCCCATCTCTGACATGTATCAAAATTCAAATTCTTCTCTTTGCAGATGACACCTTGTTGATCTCCAAGACTCCACGCGGGCTTCAGAAACTTCTGACTCGCTTTAACGTGTTTTGTGCCACACATGGCTTGGAGATCAACACTTCTAAAACCAAAGTGATGTTTTTCAAACAAGACAAATCCTTTAAACGCAGCCTATGCTCGAGGGGAGTTCCCCTCTAGAGGGTTGATTCCTTTGCATATTTAGGGGTTACATTCACAGAGGGCATGTCCTGGCACCTTCATATCAATAAGGAAACTTCTAAACAGATTTCTGGTGCGATACCTAAGGAATTTTCTATGTCCCACACAAAACCTATTTCACTGGCGCTTAAGATCTATGAGGCTAAGGCTTTGGGTTCAGCTTGATATGGGACTGAACTAAGGACCTTTTCTAAACATGAGAACCTTATTAGAACCGAGAACAAATTCCTTAGAAATCTTGCTTCCCTTCTGTCTAGTACCCTGTTACATCCACTGTTTAGTGATTTGGGGGTCAAAGGGTCATCGGGTAAAATCAGTTTATGGCCCCTATTGTATTGGAGATGCATATGGACCACTCCCGAACTTGCGCACTATGTGGAAAGTTTAAAGGATGCTATGAAGGTTTACCAATTTAATAAAATTCCCTGGCACTCTAATTTGAAGTCAGCACTGTACTCGTTAGGGTTGCACGATTTGTGGGACCATCTGGCCTTCACTGTTTTTCCATCCAAAGCCCTCCTGAAAAATGCAATATTGGACATTGGTGGCTGAGGAATCTCGGAGAGCAGCTAACCTCAAACTGGCTAGTGACTTTATTGATAGGAAGCCAACATGTGGGTTTGAGTCATTTGGGATCTTTTGTCTGTTCCTTTGCACAGAAAACTATATTTCCAGTTTCGAATAGGCACTCTACCCCTCAGAGTGTTCACTTCTGGATGGGTTGGCAGAGGAGACACTTGTTGCCCTACTTGTAACTTCCCAGAAGAGAGTATACCCCATTTCGTGTTTGTGTGTCCAGGTTACATCCCCCCTCCCCCCACATACCTGGCTTGCACCTTTATGCAGGCTACTAGGAGTACGTATTCATCAGGATGCCCTTCGCATTCTTAGATCAGATTCCCGCTCAGTTATAGCCATTTCCATCTCTAAATTCCTGGGTGCCATGTGGGTGCTCCATAGCAAAGCTCTTCATCACCAGATTAGCTGACTCTGTTTAAGTGTATCATCAGTCTAGATGTGTTCTATCGTTTTGATAATTGCTTGATATGATGGCACCCTCTTTTATCATAGGAAGTTGTGTACATTTTCATTCTTTTTTAGACAGTTAATGAATTTAACCACGAATCATTGTGCATTTTTTATGCAATATTTGCCACATTGTATCTACTTTTTATCTCTCAACTTGTCTTGTTGGAGAATTTTTTAAGTATGTTTTACTCGTTATATATATTTTATTATGTTTGTACTTTTATGGCCCTGGCGGCCGAAATAAAGTGATTTGAACTGAACTGAACTGCATGCTGGCCCTCAGCTCACTATGTAAAAATGTTGCCACTGTTGGTACAAATCTGTCTATGGGGTCAAACGTTACAGCCAAGCCTCTAGTGAGTCATGATGCCCCTTCCATCCCTCAACAATGGGAATAAATAGCATAGAATACTCTGTGCATCTACATATATAGTTTATACTGTGGTACTTTTTTATGTGTACTTGTTTTACCAAAATAATTTAACCAAAACAAGGCTGCAAGGGGGTTATATTTGTGTAGTATGGTAAAATCACATGATGGCTTTTTATTTAGCAATACTTTCAGCCTGGAGGGTTGTGAAATTTTGGATTTGTCTATGAATAAATCTTGCCTAGATTCTAGAAACATGTTTAGAGTATTTCAGTGATTCTCTATGTTGCAAAAGATGAGGTTTGCCATTCTCCATGGCAAAAACGTTCTTCTGCTGTGTACCTTGGCAGAGTGTCTTGTTTGTTATATTCATTTACTCTGTTGGATAGTTTGAGGTTTATCTGATCTCTTTTTTAATTTGTAGAGTTTGTTGGTATTGTCACCAGACCAAAGAAGATCAGTTTTGCAAAGATCCCAGACAGATGAGCCAGAAGAGCAGCAGACGGATGTGAAGCTCTACACAATGGAAGAATTTGCACAAGTTCACTTCAGGTACATGCCCACTTTCCTGGTTATGAGAAGGGATATGCAGACAGGCAGCAGAATTAAACTGTTGGAGTAGGTATTTAGAAAGGGTTATTCATAAGGAGACTGCCAGTAGGTAAGAAACAGAAAGAGGAACAGAGAAATAGTGGTAATAGTGGTGAACATATCACAGTTAATCATGAATTATAATTCAGTAAACTAAAAGACAGTGAAACCAAACTGTTTTCCCAAAATGAGCTTGATTTTCAAAGCTGAAGTGTCCGAGAGATGGGATTTAATTCTGGACTACTTACAAATTATGTGACCATTCCATTCAGAACCACCCAGTCAGTTGCCTGATGTTCGTACGTTCATAAGGGTGTTATTCTTTATGTATATTCAGTTAATGCCATCTTGCAGGCATAGGTATATTCACTGACCCTGGCATAATTCCTTGCAGGATGCCTCAGGGCAGTGGGCTGTGAATCCTCATGGGATGTACCCATTGTTTGGTACTGAGAAAGCCAGGTTGAAAGGTGGAATCATGTGAGTCTCACAGTGTCCTGTGGGTATGTGTATATATATATATATCCTGTGCTTAAAGACTTTGCCGTAGAAATGGCAAAATACCTTGTCCCTTTGTAGCTCGGTGTGGATGGCACTGTGCTAATCCTATGCTTAAAAACTTTGCTCAAAAAACAGACATTTGAGGTGAGCAGATTCAGAGTGTCGCTGGTGTTGTAGGGTGCTCTATACAGGAGCTGCTCTCCACCTAAACTTGGGAACTATTCAGAGTTATCTGCTTTTTTTTTGCATAATTTATGCGCCACTCCAAGCCTGAAAGGTTATTGTTTTGACATACATATATATGTATGTCAAAACATATATATGTATATATAAGAAAAAAAGTGTAGGCACTAGTCCTTTCCATACACTTCCATCTCCTCCTCCTCCTCCCTCTCCACCACAACCTGATCCATTACAGATTACACCGAGTCAGTCTCCTCTACCTCATTTTCACACAGGTGACACTGACGATGACGATGCACAGATACTAGATCCTTGGACGGACTACACAACTGATCCTCCACAGGACACAGACCCAGATCTTTATCCTGCCAGGCCTTCTCCACCTGATGACAATCTGTATTACCAACTGCTTATTGCTAGAGCAGCAGAATACCATGGGGTGGAGCTACATAAAGAGTCTTTAGAGGAAGATTTCCTCTTGACACTCTAGGATCCCATAAGTCTAGTCAGACACTGCCTATGCTCATGGGTATGTTAAGTCAGACAGACGATATTTTTAAAGATCCTGTCCGTGCCAGAATCCTTACTCCTAGAGTGGATAAAAAATATAAATGTTCCCCCACAGATCCTATTTTTATTAAGGATCAGTTACCACTTGATTCTTTAGTGGTATCTAATGCTAGAAAGAGGGCTAACTCTCAGGGGATGCCCTTCCCCCAGATAAAGAATCGAAGCTTATCGATGCTTCGGATAAACGGGTGGCTGCGCAAGCAGCTAACCAATGGCGTATCGCTAATAAGCAGGGCTTACTAGCAAGATACGATAGAGCCCACTGAGACGAAATGGAACAATTACTTCAGTTTCTCCCGGGGGAGGAGCATAGGGCAAAGGCTCAGGATTTAGTACAGGAAGGCAAACTAATTTGTAATGCCTCTATCAGATGCGCTCTAGATGCAGCTGACACCGCAGCTAGAGAAGTAAATACTAGCATCTTACTACGAGGACACGCATGGTTGCGGATATTAGGGTTCAAACCTGAAATCCAACAATCCATCCTGGCTATACTCTTTGATAAAAAACATCTCTTTGGCCCTGAAGTCGATCTAGCTCTCGAAAAAATGAAAAAGGACACCTATGTAGCAAAATCGATGGGAGCGCTTCAATCTCCCTCCAATAGAGGTTCCTTTCAGCACTCTTTTTATAGGGAGGGTCCAAGTCCATGGGCACTGACCAGAACACTTCCTCCTACAAAGGCAATTCCCAATCCTCTTTTACAAGAGGATTTTTCAGAGGAGGTTATAGAGGAAACAGTCCCAGGAGTAGAGGTAAAAACAACATACCTCGCACTTCCCCTTCCTTAAGCAAACAGTGACTTCCCAACACTTCCCTCCGACGATTCCAAACCTGTCAGAGGAAGACTTCAAGATTTTCTCCCCATTTGGAAATCAATAACAACAGACAAATGGGTGCTTGGAATTATCCAACATGGTTATTGCCTGGAGCTTATCAACAATCCTCCAAACATTCCTCCTCAATCTCACAAAATATCACCAGACCACCAGCACTTGCTTCAACAAGAAGAGCAATCTGTATTATTCAAAGGGGCTATAGAACCAATCCCACTTCAGTACCAAGGGTCAGGGGTTTATTCCCTTTACTTTCTCATTCCCGAAAAGGATGGCTCCTTGAGACCTATTCTAGATCGCAGAGAGTTAAACAAATACATATTGTCAGAACACTTTCACATGGTAACTCTTCAACAAGTACTTCCTCTCTTGCAGCAGGGCGACTTTATGTCTACTCTAGATCTAAAGGACGCCTACTTTCATATTCCAATTCATCCCGCTCATCGCAAATACCTCAGGTTTGTGATAGCAGGCAAACATTACCAGTTCAAAGTACTTCCATTTGGCGTCACCACAGCCCCCAGAGTGTTCACCAAATGTCTCGTAGTAGTAGCTGCTCATCTCAGAAGACAATGTATACATGTCTTCCTTTACCTGGGCGACTGGCTTGTCAAAGCGGGCACTTACCAGAACTGTATTCTACACACTCAGACAACAGTGCACCTACTTCACCAGTTAGGTTTTACAATAAATGCACAAAGTCTCACCTGTGCCTGGCACAAGTGCAATCTTATCTGGGAGCTTCCCTCAACACTCTCAAAGCTCTAGCCACTCCCAGTGTAGCCAGAATTCACAATATTCAGATCACACTATTACAATTCCAACCCAACCAATCATTACCAACGAGAGTCTTTATGCAACTGCTGGGAATGATGGCATCCTGCATTGCAATCGTACCTCATTGCAAGGCTTCACATGCATCCTCTGCAAGAATATCTAGCGAGTCAGTGGAATCAGTCACAGGGTCTATTAACTGATCTAGTGTTGGTAGACAGCCGCACTCATCGCTCTCTGCAGTGGTGGAACCCTCAAAACTTAGCAAAAGGGCGGCCTTTCATAGACCCGATTCCACAGACTATACTGACAACAGACGTATCATTAACAGGTTGGGTGCCCATCTTCAACATTACACAGTACAGGGACTGTGGTCGGACAATCACAAACGTCTCCACATCAACTACCTGGAACTTCTAGCAGTGTTCCTTGCACTCAAAGCTTTTCTCACCCAACTTGTAGGCAAGACTGTCTTAGTTCGCACAGACAACATGACAGCAATGTACTACCTACAGAAACAGGGAGGGACTCACTCTCTCCAACTGTCGCGCCTTGAACAAAGCATTTGGAATTGGGCAATTCACCACAAAATCTATCTCCTAGCAGAACACCTTCCAGGAGTAGACAATCAGTTTGCAGACCTGCTCAGCAGACACAGGCAGCAAGTACACGAGTGGGAACTTCATCCCCAAGTTCTTCTTCCCTACTTTCAAAAATGGGGGTTTCCACAGATAGATCCGTTTGCCACAGTACACAACGCAAAATGCCCAAGCTTCGCATCCAGGTTCCCACACCCAGCATCCAAGGGCAATGCTCTATGGATGAATTGGTCAGGGATATTTGCTTATGCTTTTCCGCCTCTCCTACTAATTCCATTACTGGTTCGGAAGCTCAGACAAACGTCCCTCACACTGATCTTAGTATCCCCCTACAAGGGCTCGTCAACCTTGGTACACCACCCTGTTAGAACGCTCAGTGGTTCCACATCAAAAGCTACATCTCACACCCTGTCTCCTCACTCAGAGCCATGGAGAAATCAGACATCCATAATCCCAGAGAACTCAACCTAGCGATTTGGCTCCTGAAGTCTTAGAGTTTGGTTATTTACAACTGCCACCAGACTGTATGAATATTCTCAAAGAGGCTAGAAGACCTACTACTAGAGCATGTTATGCAGCAAAATGGAAACGGTTTGTTGTCTATTGTAACAACAACAATATCAATCCACTTGATGCTTCTGTACAGAACATAATTTGTTATCTGTTGCATTTACAGCAATGTGGACTAGCTTACACATCCATTCGTTTACATCTAGCAGCGGTAGCTGCATACATGCAAAATAGACAACACTTATCTCTATTCAGAGTACCAGTGATTAAAGCCTTCATGGAAGGATTAAAAGAGTGATACCACCAAGAATTCCCCCTGCTCCAGAGTGGAACTTAAACATAGTCCTTACAAGGCTAATGGGTCCACCTTTTGAACCAATGCACAAATGTCAGTTACAATTCCTATCATGTAAAGTTGCTTTCCTCATAGCGATAACTTCACTATGGAGAGTTGGTGAACTTCAGGCATTAACTATACAAGAACCTTTCTTTCAACTTCACAAAGATAGAGTGGCTCTTCGCACCAATTCTAAATTTCTCCCTAAAGTAGTTTCTGCAACACAATCAATCAGTTGAGTTACCTGTGTTCTTTCCTCAACCTGATTCTGTAGCAGAACGAACCCTACACACACTTGATATTAGACGTGCTATACTTTACTACATAGAAAGAACCAAAGATTTTAGGAAAACAAAGCAACTATTTGTTGCTTTTTCTCCACCTCACAAGGGCAATCCTATATCAAATTCCGGTATTGCAAGATGGATTGTAAAATATATCCAAACATGTTATGTTAAAGCAAAGAGAACTTTGTTAGTACCCCCTATAGCGCATTCTACTTGCAAAATAGGGGCTACTATGTCCTTTTTGGGAAATATTCCCTTAGCTGATATTTGTAAGGCAGCTACATGGTCTACACCGCACACATTCACCAAACACTATTGTGTAGATGTGTTAGCAAGACAACAGGCAAATGTAGGCCAAGCAGTACTTAAAACTCTATTTCAAACAACTACAACTGCTACAGGCTAGCCACTGCTTTGGGAGTTTACTGATATATAGTCTATGCAAAACATGTGATCTACAGCTCACATGCCTCGAACGGATAATGTCACTTACCCAGTAAGTATCTGTTCTTGGCATGTAGAGCTGTAGATTCACATGCGCCCACCCACCTCCCCGGTCTCCTGTAGTAGTTGTAGTTCTTAATTCACATTCATTCGCATGGACATCTCTATTCTACACATACTAACTCCATTCTCACCCTCTGCGGGAAAACAATCTAACAATGGAGTCGATGCCCATGCGCACTATCAGAGAAAGGAGGAGTCACCTACCTCATGACTGGAAAGACTTCTTCGAACAAAAACAACTTGCAAACATCCGGACCCAACACTAGATGGCAGGAGTATGCAAAGCATGTGAATCTACAGCTCTACATGCCAAGAACAGATGCTTACTGGGTAAGTAACATTATCCTTTTTGCACTCCTTAGATAGAGAAAAGCTGGAATCTTTCTGCTTGTTTCTACACGTCCGGAGCTACTGCAGCTTTTTTTTAAAAACTGACTTGTATTGAACTGTTTCTAATATCTTTGTGCAACAAATACCTAGCAGGTTTTTGATTTGTTTAATTTTGCATTAGTGGTTTTATTTTTATTCTTCATGTTTGAAAACATGCTCGTTCTTTCATATGAAAGAGCTACTCACCAAGGTTTTATGGTGTTTGTGAGAAAGGTGATGGTGTGACTGTGTTCTACATGGAATAAAGTACTCCCTGGCATACAGGATATTGCAGTATACTTATAATGAATGGCAGGGGGTTCTATATATATATCCAGCCGGGAAGACTGCACCACCCCTGAAGGTCAAGGTGAGGGGGCCACGAGGACATGGAACTACTCCGAGTCTTCCTGAGTGGAACAGCAGAAAAAAAGAAAAATAAACAGAACATTTTCATCTCGGAGGCCCACTGAAGGGCTCTTTAATAAAATGAACACTTTGACACAGCACAGAAGCCTACTAAAGGTAAAGGAATTTTGAAAGTGCACTACTGATCCCAGCATGCAACACTTAGTTGATTTCACCTGTGAGGCCCACTGAGGGCTAATTAAATGGACATGCAGAGGGGAGTGCCTTTTCACCATTTCTGTGCAGTATCATCATGCCTGTGATCAAGAAGCTGAGTGCTTTGAAACGTGTAAGGCAAATAAATGCATCTGAATGAAAATGCCAGTTTCCTTTAAATTCATCTGCTCTTCGAGTGTGTCTTCAAACTGGGGAAGCTTTGTTTGATGATATATATATACATATGCATATATATATACATATACATATATATATATTATCTACTGGCGGTCGCCAGTAGATAGTTATAGTTAGGACCTATTTTCCATAGGAAATCCGCGACATTCTATTTGAAATAACTCTTGCGTCGGTTGACGAATCTTCGCGAAATTTTCAAACTTTATGGCCCGCTCCGGTCCGCTCCTACCCTGAAAGGCTCAGGGTGATTAGTCAAGCGGGGGCCGAGAAAAAAGGGGGGTCCCAAAACATGTTTTCCCCATTCATTTTCCCATAGGAAACTTTAGACACGGCTACAGCCCGAACTGCTGAACGGAATTACACCAAATTTGGCAAAGAGGTAGTTCTTGGTTCAGAAAGAACCCTTTTTGTTAAATGGTGTAAATCCGTTCAGTAGTTGCGGAGAAATTAAAAAAATAATAGTCAAAAAATCAATTTCCCATAGGAAACTTTATGCAAGGCTACAGCCCGAACTGCTGAACGGAATTACACCAAATTTGGCAAAGAGGTAGTTCTTGGTTCAAAAAGAACCCTTTTTGTTAAATGGTGTAAATCCGTTCAGTAGTTGCTGAGAAAATCAAAAGTAAAAACACATATATATCTGGGCGGAGCCTAACCACACATGTCATCGTGAGATCTGATTGGCTGTCAGCACTTCATCCTGGAATTGCTGGCAGCCATCTTGGGACCAATATAAATGATAGTACCCCATTGAAATGCATTGTAGTGAATCGAAGATTTTGAGGGTTACCAAAAGGAGAACTATAAAGGGTGATAACAGACTTTAGTTACATTAGAATTCATTTGTTGATGGTACCATACTAATTTCAGGAATTGTGGTGTGTTCTAAGGTGATTTTACCCTGTGAAAAACCTTCTGCTGGGATATCATGAATCATGTTTGAGAGAAAACTATTTTCACATGCTTGTCCCATACAGTTTTGGAAGGTGCCCCAGAAGCTAAAATGAGAGCATATTTTCTGTAAATTCACATTATCTTTCTCAGTCATGTGAGAATGAAGTCTGACATTCTCAGTAAAACATGTACATCCAACAAGGGCAGAGACTGTCAGTTGATTCCTTTGTGTTCTACTGCAGCTTCCCAGAGTGTTCTAAAGAACAACTAGAGTGCTAACAGCCTTACTTATGACAAAAGTATGGCACACCTGAAGCCATCTTGATTGGAATAAACTGGTAACACTTAACACATTTAATTTAAAAAGGAACAAAATGATGGGGTTCATTTTGTCATAGAAATTATGGTTAGTGCTGTAGAAAGAAAAATTAGGACATGTTTCAAGTGTGATCTCAAATATCTTCCTGTTATATTTCAACAGGAGCAGCCTGTCAGTTGATGCCTTTGTGTTCTACTGCAGCTTCCCAGAGTGTTCTAAAGAACAACTAGAGCGCTAACAGTCTTACTTATGACAAAAGTATGGCACACCTGAAGCCATCTTGATTGGAATAAACTGGTAACACTTAAAACATTTAATTTAAAAAGGAACAAAATGAGGGGGTTCATTTTGCCATAGAAATTATGGTTAGTGCTGTAGAAAGAAAAATTAGGACATGTTTTAAGTGAGATCTCAAATATCTTCCTGTTATATTTCAACAGGAGCAGCCTGTCAGTTGATGCCTTTGTGTTCTACTGCAGCTTCCCAGAGTGTCCTAAAGAACAACTAGATTGCTAACAGCCTTACTTATGACAAAAGTATGGCACACCTGAAGCCATCTTGATTGGAATAAACTGGTAACACTTAAAACATTTAATTTAAAAAGGAACAAAATGAGGGGGTTCATTTTGCCATAGAAATTATGGTTAGTGCTGCAAAAGAAAATGTAGTGCATGTTTTAAGTGAGATCTCAAATCCTCTTCTATTTCATTAGAAAATTCTGACATGCAGACTGAAACAATCACTTTCAATACCAGCAGTAGACTTCCAGTTAACTCCTTGGTGAGCAGTAGCTTTACTACAGTGATCTAATGAACAACTAGAGTAATAACATTCTGAATTTATGGCAAATGTGTGACACATCTGAATGCCTTCTTGATGGAATCAAAGTAAAAACTGAAAGCATTTCCTACTGAGGAGACTGCAGTAAATGAGGAAATTAGGAAACTTCATAACAAAGAAGTCTTCCAAGATGGCCACCAGTGAAAAAGAGCCCAAATGTAGCACAAATATTACCCAGATGTAGCCCACATATAGCCCAATGACAAAAGTGTGCAAAACACTTTTTATTTTTAGTTTTTTTGCAGTTTTATGTAGTGCAGACTGGTCAGGTATTGGAGCGTTGCATCTTAAAACATGACCCCCTACACTACAAAAACACCACTGCACTACCCTAAACCCTAAAACACTACCCCAGCACGACCCCCTACACTATACAAGCACCACTGCACTATCCTAAACCCTAAAACACTACCCCCAGCATGACCCCCTACACTACACAAACACCACAACACTACCCTAAACCCTAAAACACTACCCCAACACCACTGCACTAACCTAAATCCTAAAACACTACCTCCAGCATGACCCCCTACACTACCCAAACACCACTGCACTACCCTAAAACATGACCCCTACACTACACAAACACCACTGCACTACCCTAAACCCTAAAACACTACCCCCAGCACGACCCCCTACACTACACAAGCACCACTGCAATACCCTAAACCCTAAAACACTACCCCCAGCACGACCCCCTACACTACACAAACACCACTGCACTACCTTAAACCCTAAAACACTACCCCCAGCACGACCCCCTACACTACCCAAACACCACTGCACTAACCTAAATCCTAAAACACTACCCCCAGCACAACCCCTACACTACCCAAACACCACTGCACTACCCTAAAAGATGACCCCTACACTACACAAACACCACTGCACTACCCTGAAACACTACCCCCAGCACGACCCCCTACACTACACAAGCACCACTGCACTACCCTAAACCCTAAAACACTACCCCCAGCACGACCCCCTACACTGCCCGAACACCACTGCACTGCCCTAAACCCTGAAACACCAGCCCCTGCACGACCCCCTACAGTGCCCGAACACCACTGCACTAAACCCTGAAACACCACCCCCTGCACGAACCCCTACACTGCCCGAACACTACTGCACTGCCCTAAACCCTGAAACACCATCCCCAGCACGACCCCTTACACTGCACGAACACCACTGCACTGCCCTAAACCCTGAAACACTACCCCCAGCAAGACCCCCTACACTGCCCGAACACCACTGCACTGCCCTAAACCCTGAAACACCACCCCCAGCAAGACCCCCTACACTGCCCGAACACCACTGCCCTAAACCCTGAAACACCACCCCCAGCAAGACCCCCTACACTGCCCGAACACCACTGCACTGCCCTAAACCCTGAAACACCAGCCCCAGCATGACCCCTACACTGCCCGAACACCACTGCACTGCCCTAAACCCTGAAACACCACCCCTGCATGACCCCCTACACTGCCCGAACACCACTGCACTGCCCTAAACCCTGAAACACCACCCCCAGCACGACCCCCTACACTGCCCGAACACCACTGCACTGCCCTAAACCCTGAAACACCACCCCCTGCACAATCCCCTACACTGCCCGAACACTACTGCACTGCCCTAAACCCTGAAAACCACCCCCAGCACGACCCCCTACACTGCACGAACACCACTGCACTGCCTTAAACCCCGAAACACTACCCCCAGCAAGACCCCCTACACTGCCCGAACACCACTGCCCTAAACCCTGAAACACCACCCCCAGCAAGACCCCCTACACTGCCCGAACACCACTGCACTGCCCTAAACCCTGAAACACCACCACCAGCACGACCCCCTACACTGCCCGAACACCACTGCACAGCCCTAAACCCTGAAACACCACCCCCAGCATGACCCCCTACACTGCCCGAACACCACTGCACTGCCCTAAACCCTGAAACACCACCACCAGCACGACCCCCTACACTGCCCGAACACCACTGCACTGCCCTAAACCATGAAACACCAGCCCCAGCACGACCCCCTACACTGCCCGAACACCACTGCACTGCCCTAAACCCTGAAACACCACCCCCAGCACGACCCCTACACTGCCCAAACACCACTGCACTGCCCTAAACCCTGAAACACCAGCCCCAGCACGACCCCGTACACTGCCCGAACACCACTGCACTGCCCTAAACCCTGAAACACCAGCCCCAGCACGACCGCCTACACTGCCCGAAAACCACTGCACTGCCCTAAACCCTGAAACACCAGCCCCAGCACGACCCCCTACACTGCACGAACACCACTGCACTACCCTAAACCCTCAAACACCAGCCCCAGCACGACCCCTACACTGCCCGAACACCACTGCACTGTCCTAAACCCTGAAACACCAGCCCCAGCACGACCCCCTACACTGCCCGAACACCACTGCACTGCCCTAAACCCTGAAATACCACCCCCAGCAAGACCCCCTACACTGCCCGAACACCACTGCACTAAAGCCTGAAACACCACCCCCAGCAAGACCACCTACACTGGCCGAACACCACTGCACTGCCCTAAACCCTGAAACACCACCCCCTGCACGACCCCCTACACTGCCCAAACACCACTGCACTGCCCTAAACCCTGAAACACCACCCCCTGCACGACCCTCTACACTGCCCGAACACCACTGCACTGCCCTAAACCCTGAAACACCACCCCTCAGCACGACACCCTACACTGCCCGAACACCACTGCACTGCCCTAAACCCTGAAACACCACCCCCAGCACGACCCCCTACACTGCCCGAACACCACTGCACTGCCCTAAACCCTGAAACACCACCCCCTGCACGACCTCCTACACTGCCGAAACACCACTGCACTGCCCTAAACCCTGAAACACCACCCCCAGCACGACCCCCTACACTGCCCGAACACCACTGCACTGCCCTAAACCCTGAAACATCAACCCCAGCAAGACCCCCTACACTGCCTGAACACCACTGCCCTAAACCCTGAAACACCACCCCCTACACTGCACGAACACCACTGCACTGCCCTAAACCCTGAAACACCACCTCCAGCAAAACCCCCTACAGTGCCTGAACACCATTGCTCTGCCCTAAATCCTGAAACACTAGCCCCAGCATGACCCCTACACTGCCCAAACACCACTGCACTGCCCTAAACCCTGAAACACCACCCCCAGCATGACCCCCTACACTGCCCGAACACCACTGCACTGCCCTAAACCCTGAAACACCAGCCCCAGCAAGACCCCCTACACTGCCCGAACACCACTGCACTGCCCTAGACTCTGAAACACCAGCCCCAGCAAGACCCCCTACACTGCCCGAACACCACTGCACTGCCCTAAACCCTGAAACACCAGCCCCAGCATGACCCCCTACACTGCCCGAACACCACTGCACTGCCCTAAACCCTGAAACACCAGCCCCAGCACGACCCCTACACTGCCCGAACACCACTGCACTGCCCTAAACCCTGAAACACCAGCCCCAGCATGACCCCTACACTGCCTGAACACCACTGTACTGCCCTAAACCCTGAAACACCAGCTCCAGCACGACCCCTACACTGCCTGAACACCACTGCACTGCCCTAAACCCTGAAACACCACCCCCTGCATGACCCCCTACACTGCCCGAACACCACTGCACTGCCCTAAACCCTGAAATACCACCCCCTGCATGACCCCTACACTGCCCGAACACCACTGCACTGCCCTAAACCCTCAAACACTCCCCCAGCACGACCCCCTACACTACCCGAACACCACTGCACTGCCCTAAACCCTAAAACACTCCCCCCAGCACGACCCCCTACACTACCCGAACACCACTGCACTGCCCTAAACCCTAAAACACTCCCCCAGCACGACCCCCTACACTACCCAAACACCACTGCACTGCCCTAAACCCTAAAACACTACCCCCGCATGACCCCCTACACTACCCAAACACCAATGCACTACCCTAATCCCTTAAACACTACCCCCGCATGACCCCCTACACTACCCTAAACCCTAAAACACTACCCCCGCACGACTCCCTACACTACCCAAAGACCACTGCACTACCCTAAACCCTAAAACACGACCTCCTACACTACACAAACACCACTGCACTACCCTAAACCCTAAAACACTACCCCCTACACTACACAAACACCACTGCACTACCCTAAACCCTAAAACACTACCCCCAGCAGTACCCCTACACTACCCAAACACCACTGCACTAACCTAAACCCTAAAACACTACCCCCAGCAGTACCCCTACACTACCCAAACACCACTGCACTACCCTAAACCCTAAAACACTACCCCCAGCACGACCCCCTACACTACCCAAACACCACTGCACTACCCTAAACCCTAAAACACTCCCCCAGCACGACTCCCTACACTACCCAAACACCACTGCACTACCCTAAACCCTAAATCTACCCCCAGCATGACCCCCTACACTACACAAACACCACTGCACTACCCTAAACCCTAAAACACTACCCCCAGCACGACCCTCTTCACTACCTAAACACAACTGCACAATTTGTTACAGGCGTTGCAACGCAGGCCTGTGGTGCTTACTGGAAGTACCTAGTGGGCTAGTTGGGCCCCAGGGACCCTCAGGATTCAAGGTGACCTAATCCCCCAACTTAAAACGCACCACGGGGCGCGTTTGCACAGTGGTGAAGGGAGGGGCGGGGCCTCAGGTGACATGTGCGCAAACACGCCCTGTGGTGCGTTTTAAGTTGGGGAATTAATTCCCTTTGAATCCTGAGGGACCCTGGGGGCCAACTAGCCCACCAGGTACCTTCAGTAAGCACAACAGAGTTGCGTTGCAGAGAGGTGAAAAAGGTGCGTGGCCTCGGAACGCCTCTCTGCAACTCAGCTCTGTGGTCCTAACTGTAGGTACCTGGGGGCTAGTTGGGCCCAGGGACCCTCAGGAATTCAAGGGGACTTAATCCCGCAACTTAAAACGTGCCACGGGGTGCGTTTGCACACATGTCACCTCAGGCCCCCTCCCTTCACCACTGTGCAAACGCGCCCTGTAGCTGCGTTTTAAGAGGTAGTTTTAATCCCCTGCCCTATTATGTACTAGGGACTTGCAGAGGAGGTCATGCTAATCACAGGGGTACCCCAACGCATAGTGTTCCCTAGTGTATGTAGGTGTTTTCACTGTATTCTAAGTGTCTTAGCATAGCACTGGCTCTGGTTAGTCAGAGTCAGTTACCACCAGTACCCGTCTGAAAAAGTTGTGGGCACAGGATGATTTTGCAACAAGGCCTCTTTCTGCTCCTCTGTTGGTTCTTTCTGCACAGCTTTTGCTTCTTTCTGTGCGTTTTTCTTCTTTCTTCACATGTCTTACCTCTGAAGGCATAGTTAGAAACTAGCATTTAAAAAAACCTTTGAAATTCACTTAAAAATCATAGGTTTCAGGCACGTTATAGTTAGAAATTAGCATTTAAAAACCTTTGAAATTCACTGAAAAAACCATAGGTTTCAGACACGTTATAGTTAGAAATTAGCATTTAAAAAACCTTTGAAATTCACTGAAAAAACCATAGGTTTTAGGGACAGTTATAGTTAGTTGGACATTTCACTCGTACAAAACCATAGAAATTCCCCGTTATAGTTAGTTCAGCTAACTATAACTCGCGCCCCGCAATGCACTGCTGATGACGTCACATATTACATCACTCATGACATGGTCAGTGACATCACTGATGACATCACTGATGACATCTCAAATGACATCACTGATGACATCATCCACGTGATAATCTGATGCAGCTCCTCACACCCTAATATAACCTTTGATACACCCAATCTAAATTACAGAGTGCCATTCGCAATACCATAGACACTCCAACACCAATAACTACATACCCACTCACTGATTCTTAGGTCTACACACACACATCCACTCACTCACCCGTACAGTCACTCATACTTATGGTCACTCAGTACAGGACTATCATATGCACTCTTACTCCTATATAGACACTCAAACACCGCCACTCATCCATAGAGGTACTCACACACCTAGTCAGTCATGCAAATAATTAAACACACTGCCATTTACTCACCTATACAGTTATACACACACCAGCTCACTTAATCATACAAATACTAGCACATTGTTACGCTCTTATACAATCACTGATACAAGCACACACTCATCCATACAGCCACTATCACAATCACTCACTCTCGCTTATAGCTATTTATATACTCCAATACACATATATACTGCCTTTCACATATTTAGTTACTCACACATGTACCACTGGGACATACATTCACTCACTAACACACTCTTACACACACTTATCCACCCATACAGTCTATCACAGATGCACTCTTGAAACCATCCACCCAGTGAATCACCCACTCACACATCTATGCACAGTCGCACACACCCCATCCACACAAACACTCAGGCACCCATACAGATACTCATAGAACCAATAAATAACCCATATAGACACTCATGTAGCTATTCGCAAATCCATGCATCCACTTACACACCAACAGACGGATACAGACATTCACACAGTTTAGTCACTAACCCATGCATTCAGTAAGATACGTTTAATCACTCACTTGTAGAGTCAGTCACGCACGTACTAAATCATCCATTCAGACACTTATACACCCACTCATTCTTCAATACGCCTTTCCCTATCTATATTAAACATATTTAAACTTTACAGAAACACACAGTCACTGGATGATGTCATCAGTGATGTCATTTGAGATGTCATCAGTGATGTCATCAGTGATGTCACTGACCATGTCATGAGTGATGTAATATGTGACGTCATCAGCAGTGCATTGTGGGCGCGAGTTATAGTTAGCTGAACTAACTATAACGGGGAATTTCACGGGTTTTGTACGAGTGCAATGTCCAACTAACTATAACTGTCCCTAAAACCTCTGGTTTTTTCAGTGAATATATATATATATATATATATTATCTACTGGCGGTCGCCAGTAGATAGTTATAGTTAAAACCTATTATCCACAGGAAATCCGCGACATTCTATTTGAAATAACGTTGGCGCCGGTTGACGAATCTTCGCGAAGGTTTCCAACTTGTTGGGGCGCTCCGGTCCGCTCCTATCCTGAAAGTCTCGGGGTGATACGTCAAGCGAGGGCCGAGAAAAAGGGGGTCCCAAAACGCGTTTTCCCCATTCATTTTTCCATAGGAACCTTTAGTCGCAGCTACAGCCCGAACTGCTGAACGGAATTACACCAAATTTGGTAAAGAGGTAGCCCTTGGTTCAGTGTCGTGCCTTTTGCTTAAATGGTGTAAATCCGTTCAGTAGTTCCTGAGAAAATCAAAAGTAAAGTCACATATATATCTGGGCGGAGCCTAACCACACATGTCATCGTGAGATCTGATTGGCTGTCAGCACTTCATCCTGGAATTGCTGGCAGCCATCTTGGGACCAATATAAATGATAGTACCTCATTGAAATGCATTGTAGTGAATAGAAGATTTTGAGGGTCACCAAAAGGAGAACTATAAAGGGTGATAACAGGCTTTAGTTACATTAGAATTTATTTGTTGATGGTACCATACTAATTTTAGGAATTGTGGTGTATTCTAAGGTGATTTTACCATGTGAAAAACCTTCTGCTGGGATATCATGAATCATGTTTGAGAGAACACTATTTTCTCATGCTTGTCCCATGGAGGTTTGGAAGGTGCTCCAGAAGCTAAAATGAGAGCATATTTTCTGTAAATTCACATTATCTTTCTCACTCATGTGAGAATGAAGTCTGACAATCTCAGTAAAACATGTACATCCAACAAGGGCAGAGACTGTCAGTTGATTCCTTTGTGTTCTACTGCAGCTTCCCAGAGTGTTCTAAAGAACAACTAGAGCGCTAACAGCCTTACTTATGACAAAAGTATGGCACACCTGAAGCCATCTTGATTGGAATAAACTGGTAACACTTAAAACATTTAATTTAAAAAGGAACAAAATGATGGGGTTCATTTTGTCATAGAAATTATGGTTAGTGCTGTAGAAAGAAAAATTAGGACATATTTCAAGTGTGATCTCAAATATCTTCCTGTTATATTTCAACAGGAGCAGCCTGCCAGTTGATGCCTTTGTGTTCTACTGCAGCTTCCCAGAGTGTTCTAAAGAACAACTACAGCGCTAACAGCCTTACTTATGACAAAAGTATGGCACACCTGAAGCCATCTTGATTGGAATAAACCAGTAACACTTAAAACATTTAATTTAAAAAGGAACAAAATGAGGGGTTCTTTTGAAATAGATATTATGGTTAGTGCTGCAGAAAGAAAAATTAGGGCATGTTTTAAGTGAGATCTCAAATCCTCTTCTATTTCATTAGAAAATTCTGACATGCAGACTGAAACAATCACTTTCAATACCAGCAGCAGACTACCAGTTAACTCCCTGGTGAGCAGTAGCTTTACTCCAGTGATCTAATGAGCAACTAGAGTGCTAACATTCTGAATTTATGGCAGATGTGAGACACATCTGAATGCATTCTTGATGGAATCAAAGTAAAAACTGAAAGCATTTCCTACTGAGGAGACTGCAGTAAATGAAGAAATTAGGAAACTTCATAACAAAGAAGTCTTCCAAGATGGCCACCAGTGAAAAAAGAGCCCAAATGTAGCACAAATATTACCAAGATGTAGCCCACATATAGCCCAATGACAAAAGTGTGCAAAACACTTTTTATTTTTAGTTTTTTGCAGTTTTATGTAGTGCAGACTGGTCAGGTATTGGAGCATTGCATCTTAAAACATGACCCCCTACACTACAAAAACACCACTGCACTACCTTAAACCCTAAAACACTACCCCCAGCACGACCCCCTACACTACCCAAACACCACTGCACTATCCTAAATCCTAAAACACTACCACCAGCACGACCCCCTACACTACCCAAACACCACTGCACTACCCTAAAACATGACCCCCTACACTACACAAACACCACTGCACTAACCTAAATCCTAAAACACTACCACCAGCACGACCCCCTACACTACACAAACACCACTGCACTACCCTAAACCCTAAAACACTACCCCCAGCACGACCTCCTACACTACACAAGCACCACTGCACTACCGTAAACCCTAAAACACTACCCCCAGCACGACCCCCTACACTACACAAACACCACTGCACTACCCTAAACCCTAAAACACTACCCCCAGCACGACCCCCTACACTACCCAAACACCACTGCACTACCCTAAAACATGACCCCTACACTACACAAACACCACTGCACTACCCTAAACCCTAAAACACTACCCCCAGCACGACCCCCTACACTGCCCGAACACCACTGCACTGCCCTAAACCCTGAAACACCAGCCCCTGCATGACCCCCTACACTGCCCGAACACCACTGCACTGCCCTAAACCCTGAAACACCACCCCTAGCACGACCCCTACACTGCCCGAACACCACTGCACTGCCCTAAACCCTGAAACACCACCCCCTGCACAACACCCTACACTGCTCGAACACCACTGCACTGCCCTAAACCCTGAAACACCAACCCCAGCACGACCCCCTACACTGCCCGAACACCACTACACTGCCCTAAACCCTGAAACATCACCCCCAGCAAGACCCCCTACACTGCCCGAACACCACTGACCTAAACCCTGAAACACCACCCCCAGCACGACCCCCTACACTGCCCGAACACCACTGCACTGCCCTAAACCCTGAAACACTACCCCCAGCATGACCCCCTACACTGCCCGAACACCACTGCTCTGCCCAAAACCCTGAAACACCAGCCCCAGCACGACCCCCTACACTGCCCGAACACCACTGCACTGCCCTAAACCTTGAAACACCAGCCCCTGCACGACGCCCTACACTGCCCGAACACCACTGCACTACCCTAAACCCTGAAACATCACCCCCAGCACTACCCCCTACACTGCCCGAGCACCACTGCACTGCCCTAAACCCTGAAACACCAGCCCCAGCATGACCCCCTACACTGCCCGAACACCACTGCACTGCCCTAAACCCTGAAACACCAGCCCCAGCACGACCGCCTACACTGCCCGAACACCACTGCACTGCCCTAAACCCTGAAACACCAGCCCCAGCACGACCCCTACACTGCCCGAACACCACTGCACTGCCCTAAACCGTGAAACACCAGCCTCAGCACGACCCCCTACACTGCCCGAACACCACTGCACTGCCCTAAACCCTGAAACACCACCCCGTGCATGACCCCCTACACTGCCCGAACACCACTGCACTGCCCTAAACCCTGAAACACCACCCCCAGCGTGACCCCCTACACTGCCCGAACACCACTGCACTAAACCCTGAAACACCACCCCCTGCACAACACCCTACACTGCTCGAACACTACTGCAGTGCCCTAAACCCAGAAACACCATCCCCAGCGCGACCCCCTATACTGCACGAACACCACTGCACTGCCCTAAACCCTGAAACACTACCCCCAGCAAGACCCCTACACTGCCCGAACACCACTGCACTGCCCTAAACCCTGAAACATCACCCCCAGCAAGACCCCCTACACTGCCCGAACACCACTGCCCTAAACCCTGAAACACCACCCCCAGCAAGACCCCCTACACTGCCCGAACACCACTGCACTGCCCTAAACCCTGAAACACCAGCCCCAGCACGACCCCCTACACTGCCCGAACACCACTGCACTGCCCTAAACCCTGAAACACCACCCCCTGCATGACCCCCTACACTGCCCGAACACCACTGTACTGCCCTAAACCCTGAAACCCCACCCCCAGCATGACCCCCTAGACTGCCAGAACACCACTGCACTGCCCTAAACCCTGAAACACCACCCCCTGCATGACCCCCTACACTGCCCGAACACTACTGCACTGCCCTAAACCCTGAAACACCACCCCCAGCACGACCCCCTACACTGCACGAACACCACTGCACCGCCCTAAACCATGAAACACTACCCCCAGCAAGACCCCTACACTGCCCGAACACCACTGCCCTAAACCCTAAAACACCACCCCCAGCAAGACCCCCTTCACTGCCCGAACACCACTGCACTGCCCTAAACCCTGAAACACCACCCCCAGCACGACCCCCTACACTGCCCGAACACCACTGCTCTGCCCAAAACCCTGAAACACCAGCCCCAGCACGACCCCCTACACTGCCCGAACACCACTGCACTGCCCTAAACCCTGAAACACCAGCCCCAGCACGACCCCTTACACTGCCCGAACACCACTGCACTGCCCTAAACCCTGAAACACCACCCTCAGCACGACCCCCTACACTGCCCGAACACCACTGCACTGCCCTAAACCCTGAAACACCAGCCCCAGCACGACCCCGTACACTGCCCGCACACCACTGCACTGCCCTAAACCCTGAAACACCAGCCCCAGCACAACCCAGTACACTGCCCGAACACCACTGCACTGCCCTAAACCCTGAAACACCAGCCCCAGCACGACCGCCTACACTGCCCGAAAACTACTGCACTGCCCTAAACCCTGAAACACCACCCCCAGCAAGACTACCTACACTGGCCGAACACCACTGCACTGCCCTAAATCCTGAAACACCACCCCCTGCACGACCCCCTACACTGCCCAAACACTACTGCACTGCCCTAAACCCTGAAACACCACCCCTCAGCACGACACCCTACACTGCCTGAACACCACTGCACTGCCCTAAACCCTGAAACACCACCCCAGCACGACCCCCTACACTGCCCGAACACCACTGCACTAAACCCTGAAACACCACCCCCTGCACGACCCCCTACACTGCCGGAACACCACTGCACTGCCCTAAACCCTGAAACACCACCCCCAGCACGACCCCCTACACTGCCCTAACACCACTGCACTGCCCTAAACCCTGAAACATCACCCCCAGCACAACCCCCTACACTGCCTGAGCACCATTGCTCTGCCCTAAACCCTGAAACACTAGCCCCAGCACGACCCCCTACACTGTCCGAACACCACTGCACTGCCCTAAACCCTGAAACACCACCCCCAGCACGACCCCCTACACTGCCCAAACACCACTGCACTGCCCTAGACTCTGAAACACCAGCCCCAGCAAGACCCCCTACACTGCCCAAACACCACTGCACTGCCCTAAACCCTGAAACACCAGCCCCAGCATGACCCCCTACACTGCCCGAACACCACTGCACTACCCTGAAACACCAGCCCCAGCACGACCCCTACACTGCCCGAACACCACTGCACTAAACCCTGAAACACCAGCCCCAGCACGACCCCCTACACTGCCCGAACACCACTGCACTGCCCTAAACCCTGAAACACCAGCCCCAGCACCACCCCATACAATGCCCGAACACCACTGTACTGCCCTAAACCCTGAAACACCACCCCCTGCACCGCCCCCTACACTGCCCGAACACCACTGCACTGCCCTAAACCCTGAAACACCACCCCCTGCACCACCCCCTACACTGCCTGAACACCACTGCACTGCCCTAAACCCTGAAACACCACCCCCTGCACCGCCCCTACACTGCCCGAACACCACTGCACTACCCTAAACCCTAAAACACTACCCCCAGCACGACCCCCTACACTACACAAACACCACTGCACTACCCTAAACCCTAAAACACTACCCCCAGCACGACCCCCTACACTACCCAAACACCACTGCACTACCCTAAAACATGACCCCCTACACTACACAAACACCACTGCACTACCCTAAACCCTAAAACACTACCCCCACCACGACCCCCTACACTGCCCGAACACCACTGCACTGCCCTAAACCCTGAAACACCAGCCCCTGCATGACCCCCTACACTGCCCGAACACCACTGCACTGCCCTAAACCCTGAAACACCACCCCTAGCACGACCCCTACACTGCCCGAAGACCACTGCACTGCCCTAAACCCTGAAACACCACCCCCTTCACGACCCCCTACACTACCCGAACACCACTGCACTGCCCTAAACCCTGAAACACCACCCCCAGCATGACCCCCTACACTGCCCGAACACCACTGCACTGCCCTAAACCCTGAAACATCACCCCCAGCAAGACCCCCTACACTGCCCAAACACCACTGACCTAAACCCTGAAACACCACCCCCAGCACGACCCCCTACACTGCCCGAACACCACTGCACTGCCCTAAACCCTGAAACACTACCCCCTGCATGACCCCCTACACTGCCCGAACACTACTGCACTGCCCTAAACCCTGAAACACCACCCCCAGCACGACCCCCTACACTGCACGAACACCACTGCACCGCCCTAAACCCTGAAACACTACCCCCAGCAAGACCCCTACACTGCCCGAACACCACTGCCCTAAACCCTAAAACACCACCCCCAGCAAGACCCCCTTCACTGCCCGAACACCACTGCACTGCCCTAAACCCTGAAACACCACCCCCAGCACGACCCCCTACACTGCCCGAACACCACTGCTCTGCCCAAAACCCTGAAACACCAGCCCCAGCACGACCCCCTACACTGCCCGAACACCACTGCACTGCCCTAAACCCTGAAACACCAGCCCCAGCACGACCCCTTACACTGCCCGAACACCACTGCACTGCCCTAAACCCTGAAACACCACCCTCAGCACGACCCCCTACACTGCCCGAACACCACTGCACTGCCCTAAACCCTGAAACACCAGCCCCAGCACGACCCCGTACACTGCCCGCACACCACTGCACTGCCCTAAACCCTGAAACACCAGCCCCAGCACAACCCCGTACACTGCCCGAACACCACTGCACTGCCCTAAACCCTGAAACACCAGCCCCAGCACGACCGCCTACACTGCCCGAAAACTACTGCACTGCCCTAAACCCTGAAACACCACCCCCAGCAAGACTACCTACACTGGCCGAACACCACTGCACTGCCCTAAATCCTGAAACACCACCCCCTGCACGACCCCCTACACTGCCCAAACACTACTGCACTGCCCTAAACCCTGAAACACCACCCCTCAGCACGACACCCTACACTGCCTGAACACCACTGCACTGCCCTAAACCCTGAAACACCACCCCAGCACGACCCCCTACACTGCCCGAACACCACTGCACTAAACCCTGAAACACCACCCCCTGCACGACCCCCTACACTGCCGGAACACCACTGCACTGCCCTAAACCCTGAAACACCACCCCCAGCACGACCCCCTACACTGCCCTAACACCACTGCACTGCCCTAAACCCTGAAACATCACCCCCAGCACAACCCCCTACACTGCCTGAGCACCATTGCTCTGCCCTAAACCCTGAAACACTAGCCCCAGCACGACCCCCTACACTGCCCGAACACCACTGCACTGCCCTAAACCCTGAAACACCACCCCCAGCACGACCCCCTACACTGCCCAAACACCACTGCACTGCCCTAGACTCTGAAACACCAGCCCCAGCAAGACCCCCTACACTGCCCAAACACCACTGCACTGCCCTAAACCCTGAAACACCAGCCCCAGCATGACCCCCTACACTGCCCGAACACCACTGCACTACCCCTGAAACACCAGCCCCAGCACGACCCCCTACACTGCCCGAACACCACTGCACTAAACCCTGAAACACCAGCCCCAGCACGACCCCCTACACTGCCCGAACACCACTGCACTGCCCTAAACCCTGAAACACCAGCCCCAGCACCACCCCATACAATGCCCGAACACCACTGTACTGCCCTAAACCCTGAAACACCACCCCCTGCACCGCCCCCTACACTGCCCGAACACCACTGCACTGCCCTAAACCCTGAAACACCACCCCCTGCACCACCCCTACACTGCCTGAACACCACTGCACTGCCCTAAACCCTGAAACACCACCCCCTGCACCGCCCCTACACTGCCCGAACACCACTGCACTACCCTAAACCCTAAAACACTACCCCCAGCACGACCCCCTACACTACACAAACACCACTGCACTACCCTAAACCCTAAAACACTACCCCCAGCACGACCCCCTACACTACCCAAACACCACTGCACTACCCTAAAACATGACCCCTACACTACACAAACACCACTGCACTACCCTAAACCCTAAAACACTACCCCCACCACGACCCCCTACACTGCCCGAACACCACTGCACTGCCCTAAACCCTGAAACACCAGCCCCTGCATGACCCCCTACACTGCCCGAACACCACTGCACTGCCCTAAACCCTGAAACACCACCCCTAGCACGACCCCCTACACTGCCCGAAGACCACTGCACTGCCCTAAACCCTGAAACACCACCCCCTTCACGACCCCCTACACTACCCGAACACCACTGCACTGCCCTAAACCCTGAAACACCACCCCCAGCATGACCCCCTACACTGCCCGAACACCACTGCACTGCCCTAAACCCTGAAACATCACCCCCAGCAAGACCCCCTACACTGCCCAAACACCACTGACCTAAACCCTGAAACACCACCCCCAGCACGACCCCCTACACTGCCCGAACACCACTGCACTGCCCTAAACCCTGAAACACTACCCCCTGCATGACCCCCTACACTGCCCGAACACTACTGCACTGCCCTAAACCCTGAAACACCACCCCCAGCACGACCCCCTACACTGCACGAACACCACTGCACCGCCCTAAACCCTGAAACACTACCCCCAGCAAGACCCCTACACTGCCCGAACACCACTGCCCTAAACCCTAAAACACCACCCCCAGCAAGACCCCTTCACTGCCCGAACACCACTGCACTGCCCTAAACCCTGAAACACCACCCCCAGCACGACCCCTACACTGCCCGAACACCACTGCTCTGCCCAAAACCCTGAAACACCAGCCCCAGCACGACACCCTACACTGCCCGAACACCACTGCACTGCCCTAAACCCTGAAACACCAGCCCCAGCACGACCCCCTTACACTGCCCGAACACCACTGCACTGCCCTAAACCCTGAAACACCACCCTCAGCACGACCCCCTACACTGCCCGAACACCACTGCACTGCCCTAAACCCTGAAACACCAGCCCCAGCACGACCCCGTACACTGCCCGCACACCACTGCACTGCCCTAAACCCTGAAACACCAGCCCCAGCACAACCCCGTACACTGCCCGAACACCACTGCACTGCCCTAAACCCTGAAACACCAGCCCCAGCACGACCGCCTACACTGCCCGAAAACTACTGCACTGCCCTAAACCCTGAAACACCACCCCCAGCAAGACTACCTACACTGGCCGAACACCACTGCACTGCCCTAAACCCTGAAACACCACCCCCTGCACGACCCCCTACACTGCCCAAACACTACTGCACTGCCCTAAACCCTGAAACACCACCCCTCAGCACGACACCCTACACTGCCTGAACACCACTGCACTGCCCTAAACCCTGAAACACCACCCCAGCACGACCCCCTACACTGCCCGAACACCACTGCACTAAACCCTGAAACACCACCCCCTGCACGACCCCCTACACTGCCGGAACACCACTGCACTGCCCTAAACCCTGAAACACCACCCCCAGCACGACCCCCTACACTGCCCTAACACCACTGCACTGCCCTAAACCCTGAAACATCACCCCCAGCACAACCCCCTACACTGCCTGAGCACCATTGCTCTGCCCTAAACCCTGAAACACTAGCCCCAGCACGACCCCCTACACTGCCCGAACACCACTGCACTGCCCTAAACCCTGAAACACCACCCCCAGCACGACCCCCTACACTGCCCAAACACCACTGCACTGCCCTAGACTCTGAAACACCAGCCCCAGCAAGACCCCCTACACTGCCCAAACACCACTGCACTGCCCTAAACCCTGAAACACCAGCCCCAGCATGACCCCCTACACTGCCCGAACACCACTGCACTACCCTGAAACACCAGCCCCAGCACGACCCCCTACACTGCCCGAACACCACTGCACCTAAACCCTGAAACACCAGCCCCAGCACGACCCCCTACACTGCCCGAACACCACTGCACTGCCCTAAACCCTGAAACACCAGCCCCAGCACCACCCCATACAATGCCCGAACACCACTGTACTGCCCTAAACCCTGAAACACCACCCCCTGCACCGCCCCCTACACTGCCCGAACACCACTGCACTGCCCTAAACCCTGAAACACCACCCCTGCACCACCCCCTACACTGCCTGAACACCACTGCACTGCCCTAAACCCTGAAACACCACCCCCTGCACCGCCCCTACACTGCCCGAACACCACTGCACTACCCTAAACCCTAAAACACTACCCCCAGCACGACCCCCTACACTACACAAACACCACTGCACTACCCTAAACCCTAAAACACTACCCCCAGCACGACCCCCTACACTACCCAAACACCACTGCACTACCCTAAAACATGACCCCCTACACTACACAAACACCACTGCACTACCCTAAACCCTAAAACACTACCCCCACCACGACCCCCTACACTGCCCGAACACCACTGCACTGCCCTAAACCCTGAAACACCAGCCCCTGCATGACCCCTACACTGCCCGAACACCACTGCACTGCCCTAAACCCTGAAACACCACCCCTAGCACGACCCCTACACTGCCCGAAGACCACTGCACTGCCCTAAACCCTGAAACACCACCCCTTCACGACCCCCTACACTACCCGAACACCACTGCACTGCCCTAAACCCTGAAACACCACCCCCAGCATGACCCCCTACACTGCCCGAACACCACTGCACTGCCCTAAACCCTGAAACATCACCCCCAGCAAGACCCCCTACACTGCCCAAACACCACTGACCTAAACCCTGAAACACCACCCCCAGCACGACCCCCTACACTGCCCGAACACCACTGCACTGCCCTAAACCCTGAAACACTACCCCCGGCATGACCCCCTACACAGCCCGAATACCACTGCTCTGCCCAAAACCCTGAAACACCAGCCCCAGCACGACCCCCTACACTGCCCGAACACCACTGCCCTGCCCTAAACCTTGAAACACCAGCCCCTGCACGACCCCCTACACTGCCCGAACACCACTGCACTACCCTAAACCCTGAAACATCACCCCCAGCACGACCCCCTACACTGCCCGAGCACCACTGCACTGCCCTAAACCCTGAAACACCAGCCCCAGCATGACCCCCTACACTGCCCAAACACCACTGCACTGCCCTAAACCCTGAAACACCAGCCCCAGCACGACCGCCTACACTGCCCGAACACCACTGCACTGCCCTAAACCCTGAAACACCAGCCCCAGCACGACCCCCTACACTGCCCGAACACCACTGCACTGCCCTAAACCGTTTAACACCAGCCTCAGCACGACCCCCTACACTGCCTGAACACCACTGCACTGCCCTGAACCCTGAAACACCAGCCCCAGCACAACACCCTACACTGCCCGAACACCACTGCACTGCCCTAAACCCTGAAACACCACCCCGTGCATGACCCCCTACACTGCCCGAACACCACTGCACTGCCCTAAACCCTGAAACACCACCCCCAGCGCGACCCCCTACACTGCCCGAACACCACTGCACTAAACCCTGAAACACCACCCCTGCACAACACCCTACACTGCTCAAACACTACTGCAGTGCCCTAAACCCAGAAACACCATCCCCAGCACGACCCCCTATACTGCACGAACACCACTGCACTGCCCTAAACCCTGAAACACTACCCCCAGCAAGACCCCCTACACTGCCCGAACACCACTGCACTGCCCTAAACCCTGAAACATCACCCCCAGCAAGAACCCCTACACTGCCCGAACACCACTGCCCTAAACCCTGAAACACCACCCCCAGCAAGACCCCCTACACTGCCCGAACACCACTGCACTGCCCTAAACCCTGAAACACCAGCCCCAGCACGACCCCCTACACTGCCCAAACACCACTGCACTGCCCTAAACCCTGAAACACCACCCCCTGCATGACCCTCTACACTGCCCGAACACCACTGTACTGCCCTAAACCCTGAAACCCCACCCCCAGCATGACCCCCTAGACTGCCAGAACACCACTGCACTGCCCTAAACCCTGAAACACCACCCCCTGCATGACCCCCTACACTGCCCAAACACTACTGCACTGCCCTAAACCCTGAAACACCACCCCCAGCACGACCCCTACACTGCACGAACACCACTGCCCCGCCCTAAACCCTGAAACACTACCCCCAGCAAGACCCCTACACTGCCCGAACACCACTGCCCCAAACCCTGAAACACCACCCCCAGCAAGACCCCCTTCACTGCCCGAACACCACTGCACTGCCATAAACCCTGAAACACCACCCCCAGCACGACCCCCTACACTGCCCGAACACCACTGCTCTGCCCAAAACCCTGAAACACCAGCCCCAGCACGACCCCCTACACTGCCCGAACACCACTGCACTGCCCTAAACCCTGAAACACCAGCCCCAGCACGACCCCTTACACTGCCCGAACACCACTGCACTGCCCTAAACCCTGAAACACCACCCTCAGCACGACCCCCTACACTGCCCGAACACCACTGCACTGCCCTAAACCCTGAAACACCAGCCCCAGCACGACCCCGTACACTGCCCGCACACCACTGCACTGCCCTAAACCCTGAAACACCAGCCCCAGCAGAACCCCGTACACTGCCCGAACACCACTGCACTGCCCTAAACCCTGAAACACCAGCCCCAGCACGACCGCCTACACTGCCCGAAAACTACTGCACTGCCCTAAACCCTGAAACACCACCCCCAGCAAGACTACCTACACTGGCCGAACACCACTGCACTGCCCTAAATCCTGAAATACCACCCCCTGCACGACCCCCTACACTGCCCAAACACTACTGCACTGCCCTAAACCCTGAAACACCACCCCTCAGCACGACACCCTACACTGCCCGAACACCACTGCACTGCCCTAAACCCTGAAACACCACCCCAGCACAACCCCCTACACTGCCCGAACACCACTGCACTAAACCCTGAAACACCACCCCCTGCATGACCCCCTACACTGCCGGAACACCACTGCACTGCCCTAAACCCTGAAACACCACCCCCAGCACGACCCCCTACACTGCCCTAACATCACTGCACTGCCCTAAACCCTGAAACATCACCCCCAGCACAACCCCCTACACTGCCTGAGCACCATTGCTCTGCCCTAAACCCTGAAACACTAGCCCCAGCACGACCCCCTACACTGCCCGAACACCACTGCACTGCCCTAAACCCTGAAACACCACCCCCAGCACGACCCCCTACACTGCCCGAACACCACTGCACTGCCCTAAATCCTGAAACACCAGCCCCAGCAAGACCACCTACACTGCCCGAACACCACTGCATTGCCCTAGACTCTGAAACACCAGCCTCAGCAAGACCCCCTACACTGCCCAAACACCACTGCACTGCCCTAAACCCTGAAACACCAGCCCCAGCATGACCCCCTACACTGCCAAAACACCACTGCACTGCCCTAAACCCTGAAACACCAGCCCCAGCACGACCCCCTACACTGCCCGAACACCACTGCACTGCCCTAAACCCTGAAACACCACCCCTGCACCACCCCCTACACTGCCCGAACACCACTGCACTGCCCTAAACCCTGAAACACCACCTCCTGCACCGCCCCCTACACTGCCCGAACACCACTGCACTGCCCTAAACCCTGAAACACCACCCCCAGCATGACCCCTTTACTGCTCGATCACCACTGCACTGCCCCAAACCCTGAAACACCACCCCCAGCATGACCCCCTACACTGCCCGAACACCACTGCCCTAAACCCTGAAACACCACCCCTGCACGACCCCCTACACTGCCTGAACACCACTGCACTGCCCTAAACCCTGAAACACCACCCCCTGCACGACCCCCTACACTGCCCGAACACCACTGCACTGCCCTAAACCCTGAAACACCACCCCCAGCACGACCCCCTACACTGCCCGAACACCACTGCACTGCCCTAAACCCTAGAACACTACCCCCAGCATGACCCCCTACACTAACCGAACACCACTGCACTACCCTAAACCCTAAAATACTCCCCCAGCACGACCCCCTACACTACCCGAACACGACTGCACTGCCCTAAACCCTAAAACACTCCCCCAGCACGACCCCCTACACTACCCGAACACCACTGCACTGCCCTAAACCCTAAAACACTCCCCCAGCACGACCCCCTACACTACCTAAACACCACTGCACTGCCCTAAACCCTAAAACACTACCCCCGCATGACACCCTACACTACCCAAATACCAATGCACTACCCTAATCCCTAAAACACTACCCCCGCACAACCCCTACACTACCCAAAGACCACTGCACTACCCTAAACTCTAAAACAATACCCCCCGCACGACTCCCTACACTACCCAAAGACCACTGCACTACCCTAAACCCTAAAACACGACCTCCTACACTACACAAACACCACTGCACTACCCTAAACCCTAAAAACTACCCCCAGCACGAACCCCTACACTACCCAAACACCACTGCACTACCCTAAACCATAAAACACTACCCCCAGCAGTACCCCCTACGCTACCCAAACACCACTGCACTACCCTAAACCCTAAAACACTACCCCCAGCAGTACCCCCTACACTACCCAAACACCATTGCACTACCCTAAACCCTAAAACACTACCCCCAGCAGTATCCCCTACACTACCCAAACACCACTGCACTACCCTAAACCCTAAAACCCTAAAACACTAACCCCAGCACGACCCCCTACACTACCCAAACACCACTGTACTACCCTAAACCCTAAATCTACCCCCAGCATGACCCCCTACACTACACAAACACCACTGCACTACCCTAAACCCTAAAACACTACCCTCCAGCAAGACCCTCTTCACTACCTAAACACAACTGCACAATTTGTTACAGGCGTTGCAACGCAGGCCTGTGGTGCTTACTGGAAGTACCTGGTGGGCTGTTTGGGCCCCAGGGACTCTCAGGATTCAAGGTGACCTAATCCCCCAACTTAAAACGCGCCACGGGGCGCGTTTGCACAGTGGTGAATTGAGGGGGCGGGGCCTCAATTGACATGTGCGCAAACACGCCCTGTGGTGCGTTTTAAGTTGGGAGTCAATTCCTTTGAATCCTGGGGGCCAACTAGCCCACCAGGTACCTTCAGTAAGCACAACAGAGGTGCGTTGCAGAGAGGTGAAAAAGGTGCGTGGCCTCGGAACGCCTCTCTGCAACTCAGCTCTGTGGTCCTAACTGTAGGTACCTGGGGGCTAGTTGGGCCCCAGGGACCCTCAGGATTCAAGGGGACTTAATCCCGCAACTTAAAACGCGCCACGGGGCGCGTTTGCACACATGTCACCTCAGGCCCCCCTCCCTTCACCACTGTGCAAACGCGCACTGGCTCTGGTTAGTCAGAGTCAGTTATCACCAGTACCCGTCTGAAAAGTTGTGGGCACAGGATGATTTTGCAACAAGGCCTCTTTCTGCTCCTCTGTTGGTTCTTTCTGCACATCTTTTGCTTCTTTCTGTGTGTTTTTTCTTCTTTCTTCACATGTCCTACCTCTGTTGGCATAGTTAGAAACTAGCATTTAAAAAACCTTTGAAATTCACTGAAAAGACCATAGGTTTCAGGCACGTTATAGTTAGAAATTAGCATTTAAAAACCTTTGAAATTCACTTAAAAATCATAGTTTTCAGGCACGTTATAGTTAGAAATTAGCATTTAAAAAACCTTTGAAATTCACTGAAAAGACCATAGGTTTCAGGCACGTTATAGTTAGAAATTAGCATTTAAAAACCTTCGAAATTCACTGAAAAACCATAGGTTTCAGGCACGTTATAGTTAGAAATTAGCATTTAAAAAACCTTTGAAATTCACTGAAAAAACCATAGGTTTCAGACACGTTATAGTTAGAAATTAGCATTTAAAAAACCTTTGAAATTCACTGAAAAAACCATAGGTTTTAGGGACAGTTATAGTTAGTTGGACATTGCACTCGTACAAAACCCGTGAAATTCCCCTGTTATAGTTAGTTCAGCTAACTATAACTCGCGCCCCGCAATGCACTGCTGATGACGTCACATATTACATCACTCATGACATGGTCAGTGACATCACTGATGACATCACTGATGACATCTCAAATGACATCACTGATGACATCATCCATGTGATAATTTCATGCATCTTCTCACACCCTAATATAACTTTTGATACACCCTCTCTAAATTACAGACTGCCATTCTCAAAACCATAGACACTCCAACACCAAAAACTACATACCCACTCACTGATTCTTAGGTCTACACACACATCCACTCACTCACCTGTACAGTCACTCATACTTACAGTCACTCAGTACAGGACTATCATATGCACTCATACACCTATATAAACACTCACACACCGCCACTCATCCATAGAGGTACTCACACACCTAGTCAGTCATGCAAAAATTAATCACACACCCATTTACTCACCTATACAGTTATACACACACCAGCTCACTTACTCATACAAATACTAGCACATTCTTACGCTCTTATACAATAACTGATACAAGCACACACGCATCCATACAGCCACTCTTACAATAACACACTCTCACTTATAGCCATTTAAATACTCTAACACACATATATACTGCCTTTTACATATGTAGTTACTCGCACATGTACCACTGAGATATACATTCACTCACTAACACACCCATACACACACTCACCCACCCAAGCAGTCCATCACAGATGCACTCTTGAAATCATGCACCCAGTGAATCACCCACTCACACATCTATGTATAGAGTCACACACACCCCACCCACACAAACACTCAGGCAGCCATACAGATACTCAGAGAACCAATCAATAACCCATATAGACACTCATGTAGCTATTCGCAAATCCATGCATCCACTTACACACCAACAAACAGACGGATACAGACATTCACACAGTTTAGTCACTAACCCATGCATTCAGTAAGATACGTTTAATCACTCACTTGTAGAGTCAGTCACTCACGTACTAAATCATCCATTCAGACACTTATACACCCACTCATTCTTCAATACGCCTTTCCCTATATATATTAAACATATTTAAACTTTACAGAAACACACAGTCACTGGATGATGTCATCAGTGATGTCATCAGTGATGTCATTTGAGATGTCATCAGTGATGTCATCAGTGATGTCACTGACCATGTCATGAGTGATGTAATATGTGACGTCATTAGCAGTGCATTGCGGGGCGCAAGTTATAGTTAGCTGAACTAACTATAACAGGGAATTTCACGTGTTTTGTACGAGTGCAATGTCCAACTAACTATAACTGTCCCTAAAACCTATGGTTTTTT